>BPTQ01000004.1:226850938-227420692 GCA_019973895.1 Chrysanthemum seticuspe
AACTACCTTTTTCGGTTTTAACTACAGGGGTTGGGAGGATTTGACTTGTGCTTACTTCGAATACGGTCTCGTGAACCGCATTGACTTGGACGTCTTAACTGATAAGAATGGGGATGTCTATAATTATTATTCCCAGTTCACTAAGCATGTTCCGCGTTTAGTTTCCAACTTTAACGTTGCCTTGATCGGCTGTTCGGTTTCTCTTCCACGTTTTCAACACCGTTCTACCGATCCGTACTAAGATCCTTGACAGGGTTCTTCTCCTTCCCGGAAGTTCTGCTCCTGCACCTGCTCCTGCTCCTGCACCTGGTCAAGTACCTACTATCACTCATCAAAGGCATTAGCAACTTCTTGGGACAGTTCCTAGAATCATGCCTAGCCATCTTGCCACAACTTTTGCACCTTCTCTTTGGCTTGTCGGCTAGTTCCGTTGCAATTTCAACCTTTGATTTGCGCCTTGTACGAATCACTTGACCCTTATTATTAATATCTGTAGGGGTAAGAATAGTCAATTCTGCAGGTTCAGTTACGCCAAGTGCTCTGGCATAAGCTTCATTCGTGTTCAGTTTAGGAGGGTTGGGGACATCAATTTTGGCTTTTTCCATCAATTCTAATTGGTCATCCCTATATATGTGAAGCTTTTGAATGTCACCAACCAAATGATTGATAGATTCTTCAACATTGCTGTAAATATCTCTTAATGTAGCATCAACCACAGAATCCGAATTTGTTGTTGCTGTATAGGCTTGCCTAGACTCAACAGATTTGTGAGTGATAGCTTGTTTAGACCATCTGTTATCCATGTATTGTTTTGGGAAGTGGAAGACCTTGGACATACGGAGCACGTAAAAGATGTGACGACACAATAGTCCATAACATTCGTACCTTAAACAAGTGCACTGAGCAGAGCATTGATCAGGTACGTACCTAACCTGGATAAATTGTGATAATAACATTTACACAATTAGATGAATATGCAGTTATTCATATGTGCGTAAAGTGAAGGATATGGACTGTTGGATGTTTATTGTTACCTCATACTTGGCTTCCACGAATGAATCATTGATTCTGTAATCGGCTTCTGTGTCACGAATCACAAAAGTAGAACACGAATCAGATTCCTGTACACTAAGTGAACAACAATGCATCAAGGATGAGAAAATCTCATCCTGAACATCATAAAAAATTGTGTGTGTGTAGAATGCAGCGGCTTCCCTTTCAATTTGCAAATGAGTCTTAAAATCAGGAGTCTTGTAGTTTGAATCATGTGTATTCTTGCCATTTATGAACCTTTGTGAATCAATTGCAGTATCATAATGGCTAAGAAATTCAATCAGACTCAAGTGCGGGTTAGTAATTTGCCCAAGAAAGTGGTTTTCACTCTCGGACCTAGATGTTGTGCGCATAAGTCCAGACATGGGTTCATGACGGAAGTATGCGGGGATCCATTTAGTCCGCATTGCAAACATATCGTTCAACCATTTGTTGTCATTTAAATTGAAGTCGTTCATGATAGATACCCATTCAGCCTCAAACACATCGGAGTCGATTTTGTCTGTCCAAACAATGTCACATAAGCGTCGTTTGAAATCGGTGTTGCTACATAAAGCTGGTCCAACCTACAACAAATGAAAATAAGTAAGTGATCTGAAGTTTATAAGAAAATAGGTTAACTGATATATAAGTATATATTGAAGGAAAAATAATACCTTTCCACTGAGTTTTTGCATTATGTGCCACATACATAGGCGATGCCTTGAATCAGGAAATATTTTTTCTATGGCAACCTTCATCGAGGGGTCTTGGTCGGTTACGACTACCTTTGGCGCACTACCAAATATTTTCTTAAACCTTTTCAATAGCCAAGTATACCGCTTGGCTGCTTCGCTTGCTAGTAATGCAGCACCAAAGAGAATGCATCTATTGTGATTGTCTATGCCCGTAAAAGGAACCAACACCATTTTGTACCTATATGCCCGCAAAAGTCAGTAAAGTATGCTTATACAGTGTTTCATTGTACATAAAACCTGATGTTCAAATCACTAGTACACATTAGTTATTTCCCAATTACCCCTTTGAAAATATTGGTTCGGCCTTCACAGACACATAATGTTTAACGTATTCGGTTGATACACAACAGAAAGGTGTTCAAAATCATAATTATTATTGTTACAAACAGGTATATTGTTACATCTATCATTGAAGAACACCCGTCTGTTATGCATTATCTCTATGCATTATCTCTCAACCATTAACACGTTTTCAACGTAATGTATTACTTGCTTTCTAGATTACTTTCATTCCTTTTCAACATAATGTTTAACATAATGTTTAACGTATTCGGTTGATACACAACAGAAAGGTGTTCAAAATCAATATCAGTACACATTAGTTATTTCCCCATTTTCCCCTTTGTTCACAATCAATACTAGTACGTTTCCTCATTCCCCCTTTGAAATACTGATAAAGTACCCACTGATTGGCCAAATGGATACCAAACATACATTTCCCCTTTGAAACTGATTGGACAATTGGGTTCAGAAAACAGTTATGTTCCTAATACAAACTTCCTAATACGGGTCAAATGGGGGAATACCATAAGGATGTGGATATGATGACAACATACCCCTGGTATTCACAACAGACCTGGTACACAACAGACGGGTGTTCACAACAGACCGGGTCAAAATGGGGGCTACCATAGAAACACACTTTGCAGACTACATTGCACTAACATTTAGGAAAAAAGGAAATCATTGAATAAATTAACATTGTAGAATAAATAGTATGTGTAGATGTAACAATATACCTGTTTGACCTAAACGTTGCGTCAAATGAGACCACATCACCAAAAGCAGCATAGTTAAGCTTTGCTTGTGAATCTGCCCAAAACAACCCTATCAAGGTTTTTTCCTTCTTGTGTTGCTTGTATTCAACAGAAAAGTCGGAGAAAAACTCCTGTCTGCTCAACAGCTTCTCGACAACCATCTGCGCATCCCGATTACCAATGAAATTATCCAATCCCCGCCTATAGTTCCTGCACTCAACATCTGTAACCCCGATGTTTTCAAACCCGCCATACATTTCTATCATCACTTTCCAAGCTCTTGTTGGACCAATATTAGCATTGGAAAGCTTACGCAACAAATGCTGTTTAGAAAAAGTAAGTTTCCTCGCAGCCCGAAGATACTTGTAATCATTTTCATGAACCAAACTGTGGTTATGTTTCTCAAAAAAGGTGTATACAACAAACTTATTTTCAGGGGTCTGCCTAAGACGAAGTAGCGCTTTGCATCCACAACGTTGGGATGCTCGTTTCCTTCTTTTAATCACCTTTACGACTTCTGCAATATCAGATGATGGGGTATCCGTCTTTGACTTATCTTTCTTTGAAATATCATCCTTCGGCGACGGTTTCACACCTTCTCTAGAACAACAAAAGTATTTCAGATCTGGATCTTGTTTTTTTTTCCTATTAGACTGCCCACCCCTCCTTACTTCGAAACCACCTTCCCTCGCATACTCTTTATAAAACTTTAAGGCTTGTTCAATAGTATCAAACTGAGTTCCCTCCACGGGTTTATTCTTAGCTTCGGGAATCCAAAACTTACTACCTGGCGGGGTTGGTTGGTAACTCCCAACTTGTGTAACACTTTCAGCATCAACAACATTGTCTTGCACAGTATTAGTTGATCGTGGAGTTGAAGGCTCACCTTATAACAAATAAACATTACTTATTAATATGATTCGGATAAATAAAATAAAACTCATGTATCTAGTTAAACGTATATGTATAAACAGCTTATTACAATACCTTATTACAATATAATAGCTTACATAAAGGCGTGAAACATACCTTATTACATATAACAGCTTATTTTCAATACCTATATTAAACGTATATGTATCTAGTTACAGTGCACGACGCATTAACCATTCAACTCATACACATGCCTTATAAATACAGTACACATGCTCACATAACAGCTTATTTTTGAATACCTATATGAAACTTATACGTATATAACTACCGTGCACGTGTACATATAGCATTCAGCATTCAACTCATACACGTGACCACCAAAAAAACTTATTACAAAAACATCCATATATAACTTATTACAAAAACATCCATATGTAACTAGATACATATACGTTTAATATAGGTATTGAAACTGTGGTTATTGTCGTATGTGTGTCACAGCTTTTGAATATGAAACTTTTCATGTCCATGTGCCTAAATCAAACACCATGAATGCTACTGACGTAGACGACATTAAGAAGAGAAAGTGTGGTTATTGTGGCAATTACGCATACCATGATGCAAGGAATTGCCCATTCAAGACAAATGGCCATAACTAACTGCGGGAGTTGTATGCTTCCGTGCTTCATGTCTGTTATGTTTCAGTATCATTTTGGATTTTATGTTTCAGAATTGTTGCCTCTATATTGACTGGTTCTGTTTATGTTTCAGAGAATTGATCCTAATATATTGAACGATGTATCATGGTTTTCTGTGATACATTGTCCTTAATAATCTTATTTGTTGCCATACTAATACTAGATGCATCTTAACACATACCCAAACTGTTATCGCAACTTAATTTGCACACCATTTAAACAAAATACATCATAGCATAGCTGCATTCCACTTTTTTTAAGCCATATCTGTAAACATAGTCCTACTTAATATATGTTGCACATCCGATCTAAATATGCCCATAAACGCGCCCATACACTATCTTGAATAACACACAACAGACACCATCTGAAAGTAAATTGCTTTGCTAGTGTATGTACTAAGCAACAAAAATCATAAGAGAACCAAACTGTTATAAGCCGAATGCACAATCCGATTTAAACAAATACCCAAACTTGTATACCAATGGAGAATTCCAAGTCTTAAACTTAAACACACGATTACTAGATTAAATGTTACTCGGTAAGCATACACGAGTTTTTTTTAAACGACAATAACCACAGTTTCAATACCTATATTAAACGTATATGTATCTAGTTACAGTGCACGACGCATTAACCATTCAACTCATACACATGCCTTATAAATACAGTACACATGCTCACATAACAGCTTATTTTTGAATACCTATATGAAACTTATACGTATATAACTACCGTGCACGTGTACATATAGCATTCAGCATTCAACTCATACACGTGACCACCAAAAAAACTGATTACACATGCTCACATAACAGCTTATTTTTGAATACCTATATGAAACTTATACGTATATAACTACCGTGCACGTGTACATATAGCATTCAGCATTCAACTCATACACGTGACCACCAAAAAAACTGATTACAAAAACATCCATATATAACTTATTACAAAAACATCCATATATAACTAATCATTCAACTAAAAAAACATACTTGTCAAATTGCGTTTAATATACGTATTGAAAATAAGCTGTTAATATAGATACAAATGATTAACAAAACTAAAAAAAATGACTAATAAGAACACAATTTATATAATTCCTAAAAACATACTTGTCAAATTCTTTATTTCAATGAACACATTACCACAATTTAACCATTACCACAATTCCTATATCCGTAAAAAAAAACTTACTGGGCAATTTCTAGCCATTACCACAATTTTTATATTTCAATGTCTAATTCCTAAAAAAATACTGGGCAAATTCGACATACTGAGCAAAAATGTAACCATTAACACAATTTTTATATTATTGTTACAAAAAAAGAAAAAATCATAATATTAGACATACCTTGCATCGAATCATCCTCAAGTGAATTAGACATACTGGGCAATTTCGAGTATGATGTTTGTCAATTGAATATGTCGTTTGATGTGGGTTGATGGTTTTCATCTTTATATGTAGCCGGTTAGTGTTAGTTATGATTTTGATTGTAACGTATGATATGATTGTTAACTATTAGAGTTATTGATGGGATTCCTATGAAAAAAAAAATCAGAAGTGTTAATGGCTGAGAGAAGTGTTAATGGCTGAGAGATAATGAAGAGAGATAATGCACAAACCAAGATTACCATAATACCCTTATATTAAATAAATAATTAAATTTTATTATTTTATTTGATCTCATCCATCAAGCATGATCCAACGGACGATATGTGTACCTATTTTATCTATTTTAAGCTTGTACACCACAAGAACGCAAATCTATATATATATATATATATATATATATATATATATATATATATATATATATATATATATATATATATATATATAAAATAAAAAACAAACAAAAAAGACAAAAACTTAAGCTTTGGCGTGAGCCACTCAACTAGCTCAACTCCATTTTGGCATGAATTTGGCGTATTGCATAGTATGGCATTTGCATGCCATTGGTCCAAAAAAGATGTGTTTGTCGTGTGAATTACTACCTCACTGTGTGCTCATAGTTCAGATCTTTATATCAATCATTCAAGCCTTATTATAAAAAAAATGTCTTTAAACTAATTTCTTCCATTCCAACTCCTTTTAGTGACAATGAATTAAAAATGATGTGACACTGACTTGAAAACATGATACATAACACGATTATCACAAGCATTTGTGACGCCATTATGTGCTATTTGTATAGAAATCATATAATGTTAAAACTACACCATTAAATTATCTCTTATAACAATGAGTAGTTTCTTGAGATGACTTAATTTAGGTCAATCAGAAATACATTATAGTGATTACCGTTTACCGAAAGATATCCAAGTTGACATGAGAGGTGAAAGTTCAACGAGGAAAAATTTGGTGGTGGGCAGCTGACTTGTTTTATTCATATGTGTGGTAGGGTTGGGGCACTTTGGATTTTTTCCTCTAGTTCGTTCGAACCATTATGAGCAAATTCTAACACTTTATTTAGAAGGAAAATTACCCAAATACACCGGCCCCCCTATGACTTATCATTTTTCAGGGTCAAAGTTTTCAAAAGTCTAAAATAGATCAAGGACGACTTGTTTTTGGACAATTCGTGACTACGTTTGGCACGTGTCCTTAAACAATCGAATAAAGATTAATCCACCTACAATACTTTAACACTTGTTGGCTTGTGGTTGCGTTGTACAAGTTGTCTAGTCGCCCAATTTATTTTGGACTTTTAAAAATTTTAAGCCTGAAAAGTGATAAGTCGTAAGCCAACCGGTCCATTTTGGTATTTTTCCCTTATTTAGACATTATATTGATTTACTGTTTACATTAGGTGATTGACGAAACAATGACATAATCCTCTATTATATAATCATCTGAACTTTGACATTTCGACCTCATGGATTCAATAGGTGGATTCCTATTGTTGTAAACAACAGTATCTTTTGTAGATTCATGTTTTTTTCCAAAGGAAGAATACGTTGAATTGAAGTATGAGCTTTTGTGTGTAGTTTTCTGAATTGTTTGTGTTTGACAAGGAGTCAAGGATAACGTTTGATCTAGCTGTCCATTGGTCAAATGAGATCTAATCGTTTTTTTTTGTAAAACATGTAACTATAAGACGCTTGTTATGATACTTGACCGCTACAAATTGCTACTATTAAAAAGCATGTGAAAGAATTAGGATTACAAGGTACGAACATTTTAACTAGATTGCAGTTATCATCATCTGTTTTTCTTTTGGGTCTAAAGAATAAAGATTTGAAGAGTACCTTGAGCCCGTTATCTAATTCTCGAGTGTGCTTCAACTTAATTTGGGCCTGAAAATATCACTAAAATCTGGATCCTGATAATGTTGGCCCTTGTTAACTCCCCTTAAAGTACTATTTATAATTGGGTTTTTCTAACTTGTGCCTTTAAGGCACAAGTTAAGACTTAAGCACACCATAAGTACATAAGGGGCCCACGAAAAAGTACACGGGAATTTACATAAAAGTACAGACATGTGTACTTTTATGTGGGTCCCTGTGTACTTTTAATGTACTTATGGTATGCTTAATTTGTGCCTTTAGGACACAAGTTAGAAAAACCTTTTATAATTTAGGGCCCGTTTGGTTTGTTGCTAGGAATGACAATGGGTATCGGATTTGGAATGATGTGGAATGATAATGGGTATAAAAAAGTGTATCATTACGATTGTTTATGTTTGGTTGATAAATTATGGTATGAAAAAGTGTATAGATATTTGAATTTTGTAGTGGAAAAAAGAGAGGCCCACGGGAAATGGATTTCATAGACACCAAATTGGTGTGTAATGAATCTATGACTATGATATACCCATTTCATTACCGGGCCCACAAAACAAAACAAACCAAACACCGACTATGACTTTGAAAGTCATAGTCTCATTCCCATTTATGGGAACCAAACGGGCCCTTAATAGACTTTAGTAACTGATTACTGACAAACAGTCTCAATGGTTTCCTGAAGGTTAACAATTCAGATAATAATGACGTACTTTACGGTCCCAATTTGCTATCAATCTTTAAAAACAAACATAAATTCTCCTGAAGGTTAACAATTCAGATAATAATGACGTACTTTACGGTCCCAATTTGCTATCAATCTTTAAAAACACACATAAATTTATGTTTGTGGATAATAAATGTTGATCTTTTAGTATTGAGGTGCAAATAAATCGGTTTTAACCGGTTTTCGGTTTTTCAAAAACCGGTTTTCAAAAAACCGGTTTTTCAAAAAACCGGTTTTGGTTTTATCGGTTTTTTGGAAATCGGTTTTTTTCGGTTATAAATGTTTGAAATCGATTTTTTTCGGTTATAAATTTTCGGAATCGGTTTTTTTATCGGTTTGGATTTTTTCGGTTATAAATGTTCGGAATCGGTTTTTTACCGATTCGGTTTTTTTTCGAAATTTTACCAAAAACTTCGAACATTTATTTAATAAACTTGTTAATTATCAAACATTTAATTAAACAATACACCGGAATGATATTAAAAAAATACAATCATAACTTTTATTTAAACAGTACAATTATACAACTGAAACTATATAAATACTAATACATTTCAAATACAATCATAACTTTTATTTAAACAATACAATTATACAACTAAAACTATATAAATACTAATACATTTCGAATACATTCATAACTTTTATTTAAACAATATAATTATACAACTAAAAATATATAAATACTAATACATTTCGAGCTTCGGCATGACAATCACCCGAAAACATATTAGTGTACTCAAGTATATCGAGCTTTGGCATTGCCATCACTCGTTATACTCAATTCATTCATCATTAAAGTCTAAATCTTCCAAAAATTCTTCTAAATCAACATCAAAGTCTTCAAATTCACCTTCATCTAATTCGGGTTTCGGAGGTGATATCCCTAAGTCAACTTCTTCTCTTGCTATAGTTTCTTCAACTTCACCTTCATATAATACCGGACATTCCAACGATGTTACATGTTGTATCCTATATGCTCCGTCCAAATAATCTTTCAAACATACACATACTTCCACAGATTCGGGGGTTAGTCTTGACCTTCTTTCCGATATAATTCTACCGCTAGTTGAAAAGGCCGATTCGGAAGCTACCGTCGAAGTTTGGACCGCTAATAAGTCATGAGCCATAGCGGATAAAATGGGAAATTGGATTTCCCTTTCTTTCCACCAAGCCAAAATGTCAAAGTTTGCAAACTCCTCGGGACTTAAAGTTATTAAAAAGTTTGTAGCTATATATTGTCCCAGCTCGCTTGTTGGGGCCGATGTTCGTTGACGCTTTGTAGCGTCTTCACATAAACTATTATAAAGGTTTATATTAATGTCCCTTGCCATTCGAGACGATCTGGCCCATTTGGTCAACAATTGGGTTTCGTTGACCATATTTTGTTGCATAAAGTCCAAATAATTTTTTAAAATAATCGTTAAATTTAAAAAGTTGGGATTCTAAATAGTTGGGGTCTTGACTGTCTAACCCAAAGGATAAGTCTAAATTTTCCGTTATTCTTGTTATTAAAAGTTCTACGCCTCCAACATTTAAACATGGATTAAGTGCGGCGGAGCAAGTAAAAACTAAAGGTAAACTACCAAAATATTTTTTATAAATTTCTTTTTTATAACTTTAACCATTTTTCAAAACATTTGAGTAGGTGAGCTTTTTAATTCGTCTAATTTTTCCGTCATAGTATAAATTTGCTTTAAAACTAATGAGCTAGTTGGGAAATAAACACCCGATATTGTAGTTGTTGCCTCTTTAAAAACTTGTAAAAAAGTAGTTAAATCATTTAGTCGATCCCAATCTTGGTCGTCTATCGAAACAGAATTATTTCTACTAACAAGTCTTTCATTAAAAGCGTTTAAAGTCACACGTTGTCATAATATATTTTCAAACATCATGCAAGTAGAATTCCACCTAGTATTATTATCATAGCAAGGTTCTAGGGGTATTTCACCACATTGTTTACGAAAACATCTATAGTTCATTTGTCGTTCGTTGCTCGAACTATATATAGTTGCTAATAAACCCCTAAATTTACTTTTTAAACTATCACATATTTTTAATGTCGCTTGCGCGGATAAATTTATAACATGAGCAACACAACGGGAATGAAAAAAAGCACCATCTAAAACGGATTTTATACGTAATTTTAACAATTCCATAGCTCTAGTATTATTGGATGCATTTTCTAGTGAAATCGTAAAAACTTTATCATCTAAGTTATATTCAATTAAAGTGTCATGTAAATTTTTTCTTAAATTAGATCCCGTATGAGGATAACAAAATAATTTAAAAGCAATTGTCCGTTTCATTAATAACCAAGATTCGTGATTAAACCAATGAGCCGTAACAGCGAGATAAGAATTTGCCGTACCATGTGGTGCGGTCCAAACATCCATAGTTATAGAAACACTATATTTATATTCACGAAAACCATTAATAATATCTTTTTTTAGCCGTTTCCCATAATTTAAAAGCATCACTTCTAAGAGTAGTACGACTTACTTGTTGATACCGCGGTTCTAGCCTCGTTTTGATGATCTCCGTAAGCTTGTCGTTGTCGAAGTGGTTGAATGGAAACGCTTTTTGAATGACAAACTTCGTAAAATCAAGTCGAAGCACATCATTATCATATATAAAAACTTGACCATCCGCACCAATATTACCTTGTGACGCATCATCGCACTACAATTGTTCATATGAGTCCTTAGTGTAGTGTTAGACGAGGAGCTATAAAATCTCCCACATTTCTTGCAACGCGCCTTTTCCACCATATCATTCATAATACACAATTCGTAATTAGACCAAACATCCCCTTTTCGTTGAGTTGGTTTAATTCGGTATACATCATCATTTGAGTAAACTTTTCGAGTATTGATAGTTCCAACGGAAAGAGTAGTGGAAGCTTGTTGTGATTGTGAGTTTTCCATTGTAGATGGATTAGAGAAATATTTGAGAGATTAGAGTATATATATAGAGATTAGAGAGTGTTTTTGATGTATTTTCAACCATAACCCATTACATATATTTATACTACAAAAGTACAAATCCTTGGCTTGAAATCATCAAAAAAATTCAGAAAAAAAAAAAAACAAAAAACTCACATTCAAACGGCTAGTAGCCGTTAGGCTGAATTAAAAAAAAACCCCCGGTTAAAACCGGTTTTTTTCACAACGGCTCTATTTGACCGGTTTTTTAACCGGTTAATTCATAACGGCTAAAAAAAAATCCGGTTAAAACCGAGTTCATAACCGGTTATTTGAAAAAACCGGTTATTTAACCGGTTATTTGAAAAAACCGGTTAAAGCCGAGTTCATAACCGGTAAAAAACCGGTCGGGGCATAAAACCGAAAACCGGTCTAATCGGTTCGGTTAAAAAAAACCGATCTTTTTAAAAACAGTTTCAGTTTAACCGACCGGTTAAAAAAAACCGGTTTTTTGTTTTCACCTCTAGTACTTAAGACATGCGTAACTTTTCAAATCTTTCTCCACGACATGCGTAACTTTTCAAATCTTTCTCCACGTTTTCTCAAAATCAAGATGTTTTAAATATGTCAAAGATTAGAGTATTTTTCCACTTATACAATTATACTCGACTAAGGTCTATATAGCTCTTTAGAACTCAGTTAGACATCCGAGGCAAGCGATATCACCCCTCAAGCATGTAGACATGTAGTGTTCTATTAGTTCACTATCATCGAGTCATCATAGTGCACATACTTAAAATTTGTTCACGAATGACCATGATTAGTTCCATTTCATGTCTAATCTTTCTTCATCTTCAATCTTGTTAGAATTTATGTCCAATAAATAAATTTATGTATTTTCACCGGAAAGAAACCACTCTATTAAATATAAAAAAGTACACAATATATCTCCATAAATCATTATCGTCATTCATTACTTTTATGAGGAATTCAAAAAAACAATAGTATTTATTACGTAAATATTAAGGAATTTCCAAAAATAATCAGTGTTTAACCATTGTGTCTTTTGTGATTAATGCCCTAATTTAAATGATCTTAAACGCCGCCCATAACAAAAAGAAAAAATAATTACCCACGTGGACAGTTAAGATCCATTTTAGATCTCAGCCTATCACCAACCACCAACTAAAACAAAAAAGAAAAAAAAAAAAAAAAAGTCTCCATAAAGTCAAACAAGAAATTAGTTTCATCTAAATCATGATTAACAAGATAGATATTTCCACAATAATAGATAAGATAGATATTAATCGATTATAAACCTTTCGCGGGAAACTTTTAACAAAATCTCGCAAACAAATATCAAATCCTTTAATTCATTGATTTCAATGTTGGTGGGTTTATTATTATGATAATGAGATGAATAAGGGAGGATGAGATTACGTGGTGATTTTATCTCCAGATTTAATTTCTTCTTTCGTAAATCCAATCTCCGTAAAATGAAGTAAGTTTTTGCTTTTTTGCTATGTTTGATCATTATAGTTTATTGTTGTACGTAGTTTTCTAGTTTAGAGTTGACATAGTTTATTGTTGTAGTTTCCTAGTTTGCCCGTTGACATTTATTTTGGGACGGAGGGAGTGTATGTTTTATTTTATCCTTCTTTGATTAGAGATGATCGACGTGTTTTCGAGTGGTAACAAAACAGAATTTATCCATTATATGTTTGAATGGTTGATAAATGATAACTATGCTTATTTGATGATTTACGGGTTGAAATCGTTAACAAGTACTTGAATATGAAACTCTCAAACTGCTTATTTATATCTACACATTTCACATTTAAGTAAGCGGAGAATCATAAAAATGTTTGTTTGCATTCGGACACTCTGGATTGCTTATCTCATGTATTCAAACACGATAAGCAGATGATCAGTTATAATAGCTTAATAAGTAATCCCACATACCCCTGAAATGCTAGAATGTAGCATTTGCTAGAGCAAGTTAGATCATAATATTACGTTAGATACTTATATAAATAAGTATTACTCCAAACTCGATGTGGTAACAAATCTTATCTTGTGTTTCCTGCTTAAAATCTTATATGTTGTTTATAAAACGTTACAATCCATGATCACAGGATACGGAGATTTTTTGGGATATCTCTTTCTTTAATAATCATTAATTTGGCGGCTATAATGGAACGAGCCGATGAAAATCTTCTTCCATCTGTATACAAAGAAGTCAGTGAAGCATTTAATGCCGGACCATCTGATCTAGGTTACCTAACGTTTATAAGAAACTTTATTCAGGGTCTAGCATCTCCAATGGCCGGAATACTAGTCTTAACCTATGACCGACCCACCGTTCTAGCAATGGGGACACTTTGCTGGGCCCTATCCACAGGTGCTGTAGGCGGGAGTCGGTACTTCAGCCAGGTGGCGTTTTGGCGGGCAGTTAATGGATTTGGATTAGCTATTGTGATTCCTGCACTTCAGTCGTTTATAGCTGATACTTATAGTGATAGTGTGAGGGGCACTGGGTTCGGGTTTTTGAGTCTTGTTGGAATGGTGGGTGGTATTGGTGGTGGTGTAGTGGCTACAGTTATGGCTGGTCATGAGTTTTTGGGGGTGCCTGGATGGCGGTGTGCGTTTATTTTGATGGCTGGGTTAAGTTGCTTAATTGGGTTTTTAGTTTTTATGTTTGTTGTTGATCCTAAAAGACTAACTACAGATCGTGACGGAGGAGAGTCTTACATTGAAAGGTAAAAAAATGGAGAGATCTTCCTCTTTCTTACCCGGTTTTTAGTGTGTCCGTCACAATGAATTTTGTTGTTGTATTTTAGGAATGAGTTATTGGAAAGGGGACGTGATTCTGTTTCCGGCTCCATTTGGGCCGAGTCTTGGATTGCCATGAAAGCAGTTATGAAAGTCCAAACGTTTCAGATTATTGTTTTGCAGGGTCTTGTTGGTTCACTCCCATGGACTGCTATGGTGTTTTTCACTATGTGGTTCGAACTCATTGGTGAGCATGTATGCTTTTTTTTCTTTATTCTTATGGTCCGGTTTTCAGGACCTTCAGGTTATAACCTGGCTGACTTTTATGTATCTATTGTTTAAGGTTTTGACCATCAGCAGGCTGCAACACTTTTAAGCCTTTTTGGGGCAGGTTGTTCGTTCGGTTCACTCATGGGTGGGATCATAGCAGATCGGTTGTCTCAAATTTACCCACATTCGGGTCGAATCATGTGCGCACAGTTTAGCGCAATCATGGGGATCCCGTACACTTGGTTTCTGTTACGAGTAATCCCACAATCAGTCGATAGTTACCTCATTTATGCGGTTACACTTCTCCTTATGGGCCTTACAATAAGCTGGAATGGAACCGCAGCCAATGCACCAATGTTTGCAGAAGTTGTCCCCGCCAAACACCGGACCATGATCTATGCATTTGACCGTGCTTTTGAAGGGTCATTTTCATCCTTCGCTGCACCCATGGTTGGGATCCTGGCAGAGAATATTTATGGGTATGACCCTAAATCTGTGAACGCAACTGGGGGGTCCACTAGAGAGGCGCTAGCATTATCGAAAGGGCTTTTTGCTATGATGGCAGTTCCATTTGGAATGTGCTGCTTGTTCTACACCCCGTTGTATCGAGTTTTCAGGCGTGATCGTGAAAATGTGAGAATAGCTACTCTAAAAGAAGAAGAAATGATCTGATTCGCCATGTTTTGAATAACATGTGTAATAGATGACATAAATTTACCACAGCCGTAACAGAAACATATCAAGTACTAGATTCTTTGTATTGTTTTTAGGTTAAAAAATATGAAACATTACTCTATTCTGTATTTTTATGCATTCAAACGAAGAGATCTATCAATTTTCGAGTTATACTTTCATTATAGTATCCACTATTCATTGTTTTTTAAGTTTTTATTTAATGTCCTAACACAAATCATTAGTAAGGATTAAGATCACTAGATGTTGATTCCATTTAGCAAAATTCTCATATCATTAGTAATCACTGTCCTTATGTGAGTTTGTCAGAGATATAAATTTATCAGTTAAATACAGACCTTGATGCTACCATCACAATCATATCAACTACTGTATATCATTTCGTCTTATTTGATTAAGAATAAGCAACATGAATGTTAGTGTTACATAGTATAATTCAACAAACACGGTCAATCAAATAATTTCTTCTTCTTTTTGAGTAGCTATTCGCACACTATCTCGATCATGCTTAAAAACCCAATACAACGGGGTGTAGAACAAGCTACACATTCCAAATGGAACCGCCATCATTGAAAAAAGCGCTTTTGACAATGCTAACGCTTCACCTGTGGACCCGGCGGTTGGGTTCACAGATTTTGGGTTGTACCCATAAACCTTCTCTGCTAGGATCCCAACAATAGGTGCAGCAAAAGATGAAAATGACCCTTCCATGGCCCGGTCAAATGCATAGATCATGGTCCGGTGTTTGGCAGGGACCACTTCTGCGAACATTGGTGCATTGCAAGCGGTTCCATTCCAGCTTATTGTAAAACCCATAAGAAAAAGTGTGACTGCGTAAGTGTGGTAGTTATCAACTGATTGAGGGATTGCTCGTAGGAGGAACCAAGTGTAAGGGATTCCCATCATCGCGCTAAATTGTGCACATATTATTCGGCCAGAATGAGGGTAAATCTGAGACATTCGATCAGCTATTATCCCACCAATGAGTGAACCAATAGAACACCCTGCCCCGAAAAGGCTGAAAAGTATTGCAACCTTTTGGTGATCAAAACCTATAAAAGAGAAGAAAAGTTTTAAGTTTGCCTATACCCGTAAATCCTAAAAACTGAACCACTGAGCAAAAATATAAACATTTTCACAGTTTTTAAAATGAAATCATGAGTTGACTAAACAGATAAACGGATGAGGTTTTCTTTGTTTAGGTTACCGGGGAGGGCGAGTCTTTGACTTAAGAGTTGATTATCATAGATAAATACATGTTGATAACGTTTTTTTATTGGTAAAAAAGTACAAGTATGATGCTATGATTGGTCAAAGATTAAAAGTATGCAGTCTGTTGTTAGTTATGGTAATTCTTATAAGGGACGATGCTAATATATTGCTACGTGTGAACAATAAGCCTTAAATGAAGGTCAAGAACAACACATACATGCTTACCAATTAGTTGGAACCACATAGTGAAAAACACCATGGAGGTCCATGGGAGAGAACCAACAAGACCTTGCAAGACAATGATCTGAAACGTTTTAACTTTCATCACACCTTTCATTGCTAACCACGACTCAGCCCAAACCGAACCAGCACCAGAATAACGTCCTTTATCCAACTGTTCATTCCTAAAATAGTAGTAGAAATTTTAAAACATACACAACAGGCTAAAACACATACACATAATCCAACAAAACATTCAAATACCTTTCTGGTCGTTTGGGATCAACAACATACAAGTATACAAGACCCCCAATCAAGCAACTTAACACCGAGACCAAAAGGAAAGCACACCGCCATCCAGGCACACCCCAAAAATCATGACCAGCCATAACTGTAGCGATAGCACCACCACTTATGCCACCCACTTTTCCAACAAGATTCAAGAGCCCGAAACCTGTACCCCTCACACTATCACTATAAGTATCAGCTATAAATGATTGAACTGAAGGAATCACAATGGCTAATCCAAATCCATTTACACCCTGCCAAAAAGCTAACTGACCATAATAGCTACTGCTGCCCAAAAGACCTGTGGATATTGCCCAACAAAATGTGCCCATAGCAAGAACGGTAGGGCGATCATAGGTTAAAACCAAGACTCCAGCCATTGGAGATGCTAAACCTCGAACAAAGTTTCTCATAAACATTAGGTAGCCTAAATCAGATGGTCCTATGTTGAATGCTTCACTTACTTCTTTGTATACAGATGGAAGAAGATTTTCATCCGCTCGTTCTACTATAGCCGCCAAATTGATGATAATGAGAGAAAGAGTGATCCCATATATGTTTCGTGTCCTGAGAAAAGTTTACCAAAACTCATAGTCAATGTATAGAAGATAATTAACTTGTTTTGAGCCGTAACTAGGCTAAAATCAACTTAAAGATTAGTGTTAGTGGTTCTACCCATCCCGCTTTGACCGGTACCAATAACTAGTTATTTTGATACAGGTGGATCTACACAGGTTCAATAAAACCCGCTGAGCAATCTTATTTAGCCTAATTTAGGTACGAACCTGTAAACTTGCCAATTAGCCTTCATTATTACATCTAACTTGCTGTTTTACAGTTTTATAAAATCTTATGAGCTCTAAGTCTCTAACAGCTAATTTATACAAGTTAAAAAAAACATACATGCTCCATATGAGCAGTTGAGCACCCATACAAATCATTTCTTCTATGTTACGGACTAAATCACCTTTTCTCTTAGTTTTCTAGCATTTCAGTCAAAAAATGGTAAAAAAAATAAATAAATCTGAATAAGTCACTAAATTCTGCATTTACTTCGACAATAAGTAGCTTAGCACAAAATCCACAGCCATTTCGCGTTCAGAAAGATAACTGTAACGCCCACAAAAGTAATGGACTACTCGGGTATATGTCCATCCGAGTAAAACCATGGTGGAACGGGTTCAAATGACTTATTTCCTACGCATAACTGATATGAACACAATCACTTTGAACACCAAACTACATAGTTAAATTAAACAGCTAAAACAAGGAAAATCATGTACGTATAATACAACATATAAAAAATACAGAGAAACTCACTTCATGGTACGCAACAGTATCTTGGATCAATGGAGACACCCCACCAATATGAAGTGTTGAACGAACTGCAATATGATCAAATGACTTCACAAGTCTATGAAAGGAAAGAAAGTCAACCATGATGAAATATCAAAAAGACTTTTACTCTTTTTGCGTTGCTAGCAATTTATCGTAGATCGAAACAATCCCACGTGCCCAACCTTTTTTGAATATTTAAGTACCAAAATTCTGTCGAAATTATTCACGTGACCATTTTTTTTTTCTTTTCGTAAAGTAACAATAAAAGTTGGAGTATAATCGTATATTAATAAGCACTGCAAAAAAAGAAAAAATATAAAAACGTGGACGGCAGGATTCGAACCTGCGCGGGCAAAGCCCACATGATTTCTAGTCATGCCCGATAACCACTCCGGCACGTCCACCTTTTGATATTATTTTGTCAGTTTATAAACATATAGCGTACAAATGTTTGATAGCATGTGATGCCTCTTTACTTATTCAACCAATTTGTCTATACAGCTTCTGCAACATGACAGTAATGGCTAGCTATTAGCGTCTAAAATAACTATCTGGCTTAGCTCAGTTGGCCATTTTGGAATCCTTAAAGGCTCTTGGGGGAGGGAGTTCTTGAGTTCAAATCCTGCAAGGGGTTTGAATGATGGATTTTCCTTCAATGTAGTCATTTAATGAAGGGGTTTGGGCCTGATAACCCCAGGTTCGAATCTTGGAAAAGGCAAGGGTTTACCCAATTTAATTGTCGTGCCTTCGGGCGGATTAGTAGGGGGTTTTCTTCCCCCCATCGGGTATTTGAAATAGGCATTTCTGCTTCGAGGGAGCTCTCTAGCGCGGACCCGGTTTAGACAACGTAGTCTAGACCTCCCGCTGTCGAACCGCGACACGAAAGCACTTTATAAGAAATTCACCTTTCAAAAAAAAAATTAGCGTCTAAAATATAAAAGCTTTTTTGGCCAGTGATGTGTAATGTTTCACTTTTTGTTTAAACACTGGTTTTACAAATGCTAAAACGTTGAAATACAAACACCACTGTGTTCTGCTACTGTTTCTCGTCACTGCTAGTTTTAAAAATTATTTTATATTTCTTCGAATATATGCATTGCAAATTGTATTTTGATGAGCATATCAATGTATGTATAAGTGGATAGTTTTGGATGACATTTTGTGAAAACTTAAGATGGGATTTATATTGCTTCACGATCCGTTCTAAATCATGCTATTTAATTTGCAATAAGTTGTGTCATTGTGTGTGATACTCGTATATATGAACACAGAAGTAAGTGAGCATACATAGTTATTTCTTTAGATGAATGATTACTTAAAATAATACAGCGATTTTCACATTTGATTCTTCAAGTTTACGCTTACGATTTACAAGTCGTTACTAGTTATACCACTATTGACTATACCATTTCCAGTTTGCCACTTGTGGTAATGTCACAAACTAAGGCCGGGCACAGTCGTGACTCAGGTCACCAACGCCACATCAGCTTTCTCTCTCCGACGATCAAGTTGCCACAGTCGATGACGATTTTTTTTTTTTTTTTTTTTTTTTTTTTTTTTTTTAATTCAAACATTTTAAACAACAAATTTAAAATTCATTAAAATAAAACATTACAATATATTAAAAATAAAAACGATACGAAATACATAAATCATAAATCCTAATCTGAATGCTCCCCGCATGCAGAGTCATACGAGGGAGTCCGATAATCGGCAAATTCCTTGATTCGAGCCAAATCTTTCTGGTCTTGAGATTCCCCAATAGCTCCAATTGATTTTGGTGCTGATGTTGTTCGTTATCTATTGAACATACTGCCACAACTTGTCAGTAATGTCGTCGTCTTTGCGGGCTTCATCCATAAAAAAATTGTCGATCACGGCTTTTCGTTCAGGCGTAATGTCGTTGCAAGTCGTGTAGTCTGCTCTCATACGTTGCTTCTCTGCCCTTGCCTGCTCAAACAGATGGATAACGTCTATAATAGTGTTTTTTCGAGCCACATCATCTTCTTCGCATTGTTTGTTAACGTACATTTTCATATCTTCAACGAAATGGGGGAGAAGGCAAGTCATAATTAATCTTGTGTTGAGAAGTAGTTTGAAGTTGAATTGTGTTTGAAATTGTGTGTTTAGAAGTGTGTTTGAGGTTGGTATTTATAGGATGCGAAAAGTGGTAACGTTTTTTTAAAAAAAAAAGGTTTTTTTTTTTTTTTTTTTTTTTTTTTTTTTTTTTTAATAAACGGTAACTGAAAAAGTGGTAAAAAGTTTGTGTTTGAAATCGGTTGAAATTTCAACCGATATACGGTTTTTTTTGCTCGACCGATGTTACGACCAAGCGTCCACAATGAGGACCGACCGATGTTAAATCGGTCATCTTGTGAATTTGGGGGTGATCGACCGATGTGAATTACTCGACTGTGCCCAGCCTAATACATCAGATTTTATATGGGCAGATTTTGTGAAACACTTTAGCAAGAAGTTAGATGCTAACTTGCTAAGCATAAAGAACTAACAAAAAGGAAGAAATAGGAATAACTCTAAATTTGTTTTGAGGTAGCTTGAGTTTCAATCAGCTTTTACTATCTTCACGCCTTGACGGTTACTGTTTTAGTTTCTTTAACAGCGATTCATCAAAAAGCTTCTAGCAAGTAGTAAACAAAAAAAGTAGCTAAAATAATAAAGTTAGAAAGAGCTCATATAAACATACTAGCAGGGTTCCCGCGCGATGCAGCAGCGGGTACCCTGAAATAAAAATTTTCAATGAACCATGTTTTATAATCTGAAACATTTTATGTGACGATAATTTGCGGATGCCAAAAGTTTCATGTCGCATTTTTCAACTCTTTAGAATATTATAGTAGGGTACCCGCGCGTTGCGACGGCGGGTATCAAGTAATAAAATTTTCGACAAAAAATGTTTTCAATTTTATGTTTTCTCTTACAATAACTTTACCAATGACGAAAACATAATGAGTTTGAGTAATTTTAAAAAAAGTGATGGATAATATCAAATTAATTCATATAAAAACAATTGAAAGTTGCATGATTTGGCGTTGCGGTAGTCAATAATGTTATGGAGTTATGGTCAAATTAGTTGATAGTGGTTCGTAGCCACAAGTAGGTAGAAACATTTTTTTTATGAAATATACATGTAATAATCAACACCTCGTAATAAGTAAATAAAATATTCATTTTTGTATCATTAATATTGTTTATTACACTTGTGCCATATAGATAAAAGATATAAATAAAAGAGTGCTTATAATGTAAACATCTTGTAAAGTACTCCCTCCGTCTCAAAATTATTGTCAGGAGACAAGAAACACAAAGATTAATAAAAGTGGGACCACTATAACTCTCAACCACTCAAATAGAATATTCCCTCGTTATATTCTCTTTTTCTTACTAAAAAAGGAAAGTGGACAATTAATTTGAGACATCCATAAAAAGAAATATGGACAATAAATATGAGACGGAGGGAGTATATATTTATGAAATGTTTGAATCATTAATATTGTTTATAACACTTGTCCCACATAGATAGAAGATATAAATAAAATAATGTTTATAATGTAAAATAAACTTACATGTTTAAACAATCATTTAGAGTTGTCCATAAAAAGTATAATAATTAATATAATAATATATTAATCATTGAATTAGCACTTACCACTTTGCATCATTTGTCTTAAAAAAATTGTCCCAACTTTTAAAAAAAATCGTTTTTTACTTTTGTGGTTAATATTATTTAAAATAATTCAAAATTTATTTAGATTAGTTCTCGAAACAGTCTTACGATATAATAATAGTTTTGAAACTTTGTAGTTTTGCATGCATTTAAAAATCATATTCATTTATATGTGCATTTTTGCATTAAAACTAAACTAATTTAAAAAGAAATAAAAAATGAAGCACTAAAATGTTGTAAGAAGATAAATTAGTAAAAGCTATGTATTGTGTAAATTATGCATTAAAAATTGTAATACTTAAAAAACACATTAATGACATCTTAAAAAGATTTAGGAGAGAGGGTGTTAAATGCTTTATAAGTAGTATAGATATGTGTAATATGTATAAAATCAAATAAATTATCACTTGTGAATTTACATCTTTGTATCATTTGTCTAAAAAAAATTGTCTCGAGTTTTACAAAAAATCGTTTTTTACTTTTGTGGTTAATTTTATTTAAAATAATTCAAAATTTATTTAGATTAGTTCTCGAAACACTCTTACGATATAATAATAGTTTTGGAACTTTGTAGTTTTGCATGCATTTTAAAATAATATTCATTTATATGTGCATTTTTGCATTAAAACTAAACTAATTTAAAAATAAATAATAAATGAAGCATTAAAATATTGTAAGAAGATAAATTAGTAAAAGCTATAACTGTGTAAATTATGCATTAAAAATTGTAATGCTTAAAAAACATGTTAATGACATCTTAAAATTTTTTTGGAGAGAAGATGCTAAATGCTTTATAAGTAGTATAGATATGTGTAATATGTATAAAATCAAATAAATTATCACTTGTGAATTTACATCTTTGCATCATTTGTCTTAAAAAAATTGTCCCGACTTTTACAAAAAACCGTTTTTTACTTTTGTGGTTAATTTTATTTAAAATAATTCAAAATTTATTTAGATTAGTTCTCGAAACACTCTTACGATATAATAATAGTTTTGGAACTTTGTAGTTTTGCATGCATTTGAAAATCATATTCATTTATATGTGCATTTTTGCATTAAAACTAAACTAATTTAAAAAGAAATAATAAATGAAGCATTAAAATGTTGTAAGAAAATAAATTAGTAAAAGTTATGTATTGTGTAAATTATGCATTAAAAATTATAATGCTTAAAAAACACATTAATGACATTTTAAAAAAAATTAGGAGAGAGGGTGCTAAATGCTTTATAAGTAGTATAGATATGTGTAATATTTATAAAATCAAATAAATTATCACTTGTGAATTTACATATTTGCATCATTTGTCTTAAAAAAATTGTCCCGAATTTTACAAAAAACCTTTTTTACTTTTGTGGTTAATATTATTTAAAATAATTTAAAATTTATTTAGATTGGTTCTCGAAACACTCTTATAATATAATAATAGTTTTAGAACTTTGTAGTTTTGCATGCATTTTAAAATTATATTCATTTATATGTGTATTTTTGCATTAAAACTAAATTATTTTAAAAAGAAATAATAAATGAAGCATTAAAATGTTGTGGAAAATTAATTAGTAAAAGCTATGTATTGTGTACATTATGCATTAAAAATTGTAATGCTTAAAAAACACATTAATGACATTTTAAATTTTTTTTAAGAGAAATGGTGCTAAATGCTTTATAAGTAGTATAGATAAGGGATTAGACACTTGGTCCTCCACCTAAAAACCAAACAATAACAGAAACAAAATGGGTATATAAAAATAAATTAGATATAAACGGTGTCGTGTCTAGAAATAAAGCTAGACTTGTTGCTTAAGGATACAACCAACAAGAAGACATATACTTTGATGAGACCTATGCTCCCGTAGCTAGATTCGAGTTTATAAGAATCCTTCTTGCATATGCTCGTGCTCATGATCTTAAACTCTTTCAAATGGACGTCAAAAGTGCTTTTCTTAATGGCTTTATAAATGAAGAAGTTTATGAAAAACCTAATCATGTGTACAAAATAAAAAGAAAGCTCTTTATGGTCTTAAACAAGCCCCAAAGGCTTGGTATGACAGACTCAAAACGTTTTTAATTAAAAACAACTATACCATGAGGTTAGTTGACAACACACTTTTTACAAAGAAAAATGAGTCATAAATAATTATTGTTCAAATATACGTGGACGATATTATATTCGGATCAACTTGTCAAGACATGCATGACGATTTCTCAAAAATCATGCATGATGAGTTTGAAATAAGTATGATGGGGAAATTAAGTTTCTTTCTTGGTACAAATCAAACAATTAGAAGGTGGTATATTCTTTAACCAATCTAAATACGTTAAAGAAATGTTAAAGAAATTCGGATTAGATGAGTCAAAACCAATAAGAACACCAATGTACTCCAATACCAAACTAACCAAAGATGAAGACGGTGAATCCGTTGACAACACCAAATACCGTGGCATGAT
The DNA here is from genome assembly GCA_019973895.1 of Chrysanthemum seticuspe. Lineage (NCBI taxonomy): Eukaryota > Viridiplantae > Streptophyta > Magnoliopsida > Asterales > Asteraceae > Chrysanthemum > Chrysanthemum seticuspe. Next base: position 226,875,205 of record BPTQ01000004.1, read on the forward strand.
TGGTAGTCTTCTCTACCTCACGGCTAGTCGGCCGGACATCATGTTTAGTGTATGTTTTTGTGTTAGGTTTCAAGAAGACCCTAAAACTTCACACCTAGAAGTAGGGGTGTGCACGGTCCAAAAACCGGACCGGACCGAGACGCGATTTCGGAAAAAATCTTAGACCGAGACCGGACCGAATGTGGTCGGTCCGGTCCAACAAGGCCAATTAGCCCAAATTCGTCGGTTTTGGTCCGGACCGGACCGAGGACCGAATTAGCCCAAAAGCCAAGACCGCGGACCAGACCGAATGTGGTCGGTCCGGTCCGGTCCAGTCCGGTCTCGGTCGTTCCGGTCCGTTTGGGTTATATGCTCACCCCTACCTAGAAGCAATCAAAAGAATATTTAGATATATTAAGGGTACAACTCAACTAGGATTATGGTATCCTAAAGGGACGGGGGTAGAAACTATTGTATATGCAGATTCTGACCATGCAGGTGATTATGTTGACCGTAAAAGTACAAGTTGTGTTTGCACCTTTATAGGGTGTTGTTTAACATCTTGGTTTTCAAAGAAGCAAACAGCATTAGCTATCTCAACAACCGAAGCCGAATATGTCTTCGCCAGCAAAGGGTGACAACAAGCACTATGGATGAAACAAACGTTAGTTGACTATGACATCCATCTAAGTGACATTGCCATTCTATGTGACAACAAAGGTACTATATATCTTAGCAAAAATCCGGTGTTGCATTCTCGTACCAAACATATAGAGATTCGTCATCACTTCTTAAGAGATAATGTTCAAAAAGGGAACATTTCTATTGAAAAAGTGTCATCTGAAGACAACGTAGCCGACATCCTCACCAAACCGTTGAAGCGCAAGCAATTCAACTTACTCCGTCTAGGTCTTGGTCTTATGGAACAATCGTCTTGAAATACCTATTTCTCTACAAGGTACATAAACTTGTGCTTTACTTCTTCTTCTGAGTCTAGGAACTCTATTTCGCATAATTCACAAATAATATGGGGATTTATTTCTTATCTATACTATTTTATAAAGTGTTTAGGACTTTCTAAATAAAGAAGTCTTAAAATTTTTAAAACCAAAAACATTTATTTAATAGGAAATTAATAAGCCATTAGTTAATGTTATTCACCAATAGTTTCCATGACAATTTTTATAAAATAAAAAGTAACATCCTTTCATACATTTTGTAACAGCATTCAAATATTTATAGAGTCCATTAATACAGTCAAATATTCATGTAGTCCATTAAGTGTCGACTTGTAACAGCCAAAACCTCAATGGTATATAAGCCAACCTAAAAACTCAAACACCAATACGAAACACACTCTTTTTTTTTTCGAACACCGATAACCGAGTACCGATAACAAAAAAATACAAAATTAAATAAATCTACTCTCATATTGGTACGATAGAGCTAGTTTATGGGCCCAAGTAATACACGAGTTATCTTTTATATTTTTTAGGTCTTATCTTTTTTTGAAAAAAATCGATAGCTTTCAACAGAAAATAGTTCCTCATTATTGAAAACATATAGTTATAGCAAACTTATGTTTTTTTTGCGTGTGTGGAATTTCGTAACTATAGTAATTTACGCTGAACTATCAATCCTAAGGTCTGCAAGACCCAGAGACAAAATTGAAATCACCTATCAACATAAACACAATCACATAAGCCAACCAATCCTTATTTAACAAAATTTAACATTTATTCAAACATGAATTGTGCTATTAGGTTAATTTGCACCCGTGATGATCAATCTAGGGTAGCAACCGGAGTAGTAACGGGTAGGCTGTGAAGAACGACTGTCTCAACAGTCAAGCCCGGGCCAAACCCAAATAGAACACCCCAATTTAAACCTTCACCAGTGGTTTTCTTTCCTTCTTTCAACGATGTCTTCCTCATCTCGTCGATGATGAACAATACACAAGCACTTGTCAAGTTGCCATATTCACTAAGCACATGTCTACTCGCCCTTAATTTTTCCTCCTTAAGATTTAACTTTAGCTCGACCTCGTCCAAAATGGCTCGACCACCAGGATGGACTATCCAAAAGAGCGAGTTCCAGTCGCTTAAGCCAAGTGGAGAAACCGCATGCATTAATACGTTATGTATGTTCTTTGAAATCATTTTGGGGACATCTTTGTGTAGCTCAAACGTTAGACCTTCTTCCCTCAAGTGTAAGTTCATTGCTATTTCAGTATTTGGTATTATTGTTTGAGTTGTAGACACAATCTCAAATAATGGATGTTCAACCGACAAATTTGGATCTGAACCCACAATGATTGCGGCGGCACCATCTCCAAAGAGAGCTTGACCAACAAGCGAATCAATATGATTCTCATTTGGCCCACGAAAGATGATAGAAGTGATCTCTGAACAAACAACTAGGACACGTGAACCGTTGTTGTTTTCAGCAAGGTCCTTCGCAAGTCTAAGTACCATTCCCCCACCTGAGCAGCCTTGTTGGTACATCATGAGGCGTTTGATCGAAGGGGAGAGACCAAGAAGCTTGGTGAGTTGAAAGTCAGCACCAGGCATGTCAGCTCCAGAAGTAGTGCAAAAGATGAGATGAGTGATTTTGGATATTGGGAGTCCCCATTCGTTAATGGCCTTGATAGCGGCTTCCTTACCGAGCTTAGGGACTCCTGGGACCAACATGTCTTGACGAGCATTCAAAGATGGAGCCATGTACTCACACATGTTTGGGTTCTCTTTCAGATAATCTTCTGTGAGGTGCATGTATCGTTTCTTTATGTTTGTTTTGTCACCTACAATAGTATGAAGTTATATATTTGTGTGACACTAGCAGTCGTGAGTAATATTGTAATTAACCTTAATTTTAGTAAGATTCTCACATGTAAACTATGTATCTATTTTCCCATTGTTATCATACTTTCCTGTTTCCATGTTATGATTGAAAGTTAAAACCCATTGCAAGAACTAAATAAGAGTTTTCAGGAATAGATGTAATTGCTTACAGATGCGCTTAAATTTCTCTTTAAGATCAATCTTATGCTCACTATTTGTCACCCGAAAATAGTAGTCAGCGTAATCAGCCTGATTAAAGCAATTGGAAGGAGTTGCAGTGCCAATAGCAAGAATGGTTGCTAGACCTTTTGTGCTCCGGGCATCTCCGATTGTTCTGACATCAACGATTTTCTTAGATGCTACCATTTTTCTCTAGATTGGTGTCTAGCTATTTATATATTTGTACAATGGGAAGCTCGATAATTCAGTGTATCAATTAATGGTAAGTTTACTTTGTACTAGATAAGCAAATGAGAGCTATATATAAAGAAATATGATTGGCATGTTTAAAATGAAGGACTAAAACATGCGAATAAGATTATGACAAGTGGAAAATTTAATAGTAAAGATTTAGAGAGAGAAAATGTATGAGTAATGTGTCAAATTGTGAATAAATTAAGCATGAGTTTAGGCATATATGTTAGTCACCCATATCATTGCTTATATATAAATAGAATTGGTTCCGAGGAGAGAATATGTACTTTTAATACATGCGGTGATATCATCTGTAGGAATTTATCTTTATCGAGTTACTTTATTTTGCTTACCTATAAATCAATGCTTACCAAAGGACAAATCCCTACCATCCATCTAGTTTGATCAAATAGTGGGATTAATCTAAGATTTAGTAGATAAACCTAAGTTCATTTTGTTTTTCTTGTCTTTTTGTCTTTCTTTTTATTCACATTTTTTTTTTCCAATTAAAGTTTGTTTTTGTTTTGTTTTGTTTTTTTTTTTTTTTGTTTTTTTTTTTTGTTTTTTTTTTGTTTTTTTTTAATTAAGGTTTTTATTTATTTATTTTTTTTAAATAAACATTTTTTTTAATTCGCGTTTTTTTTAATTCGTGTTTTTTTCTTCGATTTCATACGTTTTCATCTGTTTTCAAACGTTTTCTTTCGTTTTCGCCCGTTTTCATACGTTTTCGCCCGTTTTCATTATTTTTCTTTCATTTTCGTTCGTTTTCAGACGTGTTTTTACTCTTTCATACGTTTTCGCCCATTTTCTTACGTTTTCGTCCATTTTCTTAAGTTTTCGTTCGTTTTCATACGTTTCTGACTATCACAAGTGATTTATGTGATACTCAGAATATCACTTGTGAGTATCTGAATATCACTTTGTGATATTATGAATATCACCCGTGATTATTTATTTTCTGAATATCACTTGTGATTTTCTGAATATCAGTTTGTGATATTCTGAATATCACTTTTGTGATATAATGAATATCACTTGTGATTTTCTGGATATCATTGTGTGATATTATGAATATCACGTGTGATTTTCATGTTACAAAACATTAGTTAAAAAACACTTGTGATATTCAAAAAATCACTTGTGGTATTCAGAATATCACAAGTGATATTCTGAATATCACATAATATCACATAATATCACTTGCGATATTCACAGTATCATTTGCGATATTCAGAATATCATAGAATATCACTTATACTATTCAGAATATCACTTGTGATATTCAGAAACGTATGAAAACGTTTAAAAACGGCCGAAAACGTTTAATAACGGACGAAAACGTAAGAAAACAGACGAATATGTATGAAAACGTAAAAACACGTATGAAAACGGACGAAAACGTATGAATAATGGATGAAAACGTAAGAAAACGGGCGAAAACGGACAAAAATGTATGAAAACGAAAAAAAACGTATGAAAACGGGCGAAAACGTATGAAAACGGATGAAAATTAGATGAAAACGTATGGAAACGGACGAAAACGTATGAAAGGGAAGGAAAAAAACGCGAATTAAAAAAAACGTAAATAACATGAATTAAAAAAAACAAACAAATAAAAGAAAACGTGAATATAAAAAAATGTGAATTAAAAAAAAAACGTTTAAAAAAAAAAAAAAAAAAGTGATTATAACTAAAAACGTGAATAATTAAAACAAAAAAAAAAAAAAAAAAAAAAGAGAGAAAGAAAGACAAAAAAAAAATGTGTATAGAAAAAAAATAAAATGACAAGAAAAAAACATGGACTTAGGTTTAGACATATTAAATCTTAGGTTAATCCCCATTATTAAATCAAACTAGATGAATAGTGAGGATTTGTCCCTTGATAAACATCAAAATAAGAGTAAGCATTTGAAAATTCCTCTTATCTTTATACGTACGTATTCTATTGACGACATAGTAATTTATACTGTAGTTAATTTGGGTATCAATAATTTCTTGATCATCAAAAGAGGGGTTAACATAAATTGGTGTGTTATCATAAAAAGAGTTAAATACAGTAAGTATTTAAGTTCTCACAAATAAGGAAGTGACAATTATTTTTGACAAATGTAAGAACACGATATTTTTTGTTATAGCTTTTATGAGATTATCGATTATCAACTATTGTGGATTAGGAATAAGTTTTTAAAATTATGAAGAGGTCTAAAAACTTGTATATTATAATGAATATTCATTTCAAGCTTGTGTGCCATGAATAGATATAAGATATTGAACTTTTTTATAATTTAATGCATTTGAATATTGTGAGATGTTTGTAAAACTCAATAAGGTATATGCATAGTGGGGATAGCTTTATAAATCAAAAGGGTTTATAAATTAATGGTATAACACAATTATAAACCTTTAGAAATGTTTACTGTCGTGGATGCCCTTAGTTCCGATTGTTAGCAAATTAATGCATTTAGCTTTCTTCCATATCATTTATTTTACTATTTGCTATTCTTTTACTTTTTTTTGAACGACGGAAATTTATTAGACACATGCAAGTAAGGTAGTTCCATTATTTAGCTAAGGTAAAAAGACATTAGCGGTCCAAACCAATTAATATAGGTCGTATCAAGTCGGGTCAGATTGGATTAGTTACAATTTAAACCAATTAATCGGTTGCAAAACATCTTATTACAATCGAGTCTTCCAAAGTTTTATTAACTTAATAGTACTTCATTTGTATCGTTGATAATGTCTTACCAACTAATATATTCTAACATACAACACTAAATGGAATAAATATATACAAAAAAGGTACTTGGTAACATATATATAGAACCAAAATTATAACAAATTGTACTTGTAAATTAAAAGTATTAGGCTAAGGTCCATATTTTTTGTCTGCGGTTTCAGAAACAAATAAATTACGCTAAGCTCCATATATCTTGTTATTGTCTAAATTTAATTAAAAAAATTATTGGCATCTTGAACTTCTTTGGCGTTTTATACTTATGACGTCTTTGATTCTTTGCTTCTTTATTCTTGTTGTTGTGATCAGATATTTGTGTTGTCTGCCTTACATCAACATCTTCGTTGTTGGTGTTTTATGTCTTTTCTAACATGCTCATACTTCTTGTGAAGTTTGTGATTCATACATGTGAAGCTCTCATTCTTTAGCATTGATTTTTGTCTTGTAACTTTGTAGATTCTTTGACTTTGAAGTAGAATCTTTCTGAACTTTTCTTTGCTTAGATCTTCGATTAGAATGTCTTTATGATGTAGGTATGAGCATGTGGAAGTGAGATATTGATGGTAATGATGGTGGTAATGGTCTTTGATAGAACTTCTGGCCTTCATAAGCACCTGCATGAAGACAATTAGCAATAAAGTTCCCGACGTAAGTGTTTGGATATTTTGTACATGTATCCCAGATTGCTGGCGCGTTCTTTGAATAATATCAGAAGGGATGGCCACTGGCATGTCCCCGTACTCAATATCTTCACACTGTCGTTGTGAGCCGCTGGTGTATACCAATGTATCACTCCACGATTGTAGACCGTTTGAAACCACTGTGAACACTAAGCGTAACCCATAAAGGACTACCGAAGTGACCTGCTGTCAGGGCTGTTTGATGTTAACCCTAACAGGAATTTTCATTCAATCACTGAGGAGCACGTGTGTGATTCCTTTCATAAATGTTCTGGCAGATTGCTAGGATCTGTGTAGGACTCTATAATTTACAACTTGTGTTCTTAGTGTTGAACAACAAGTGTAGAAATTGTTAATACAAATAAGCCGTAAAAACGTTTATTTATATTTTACGATCTTTTAATGTTTTGTCGATAACAAACGTAAAATCATTTTAACGAAACAAATAAAATACGTAAATGGTTTGAGCCAATAGTTTACTAACACACTTACGTTTTCACATAAAATACTAAACAAATAAAAATGATTTTATGATTTAGTAATACATATGTAAAACAGCTAGTGTTTACATATTGGGTAAATATATATATAACTAATATGTATTATAATGGGTAGAAGTTTAAAGTATTTGACCCATTGACCAAATACATTAAATGTAGTTGGGTAAAACCCAAAGTCCATGACCCATACACATGGAGCATAACCCATAACCCATTGCATGACATTATGCATAAGTCATAAATGGGTATTATCCATGACCCATGGACTAGATGCATTGCATCTTGTAGAAACATTGTATCTACTTGAATACCCATGGTCCAAAGTCTAGGACCCATGACCCATAACCCATGACCCAAAACCTATGGGCAAAGAGGAGCATCCCACGGATCCTCAGGAAAACACTGGACGGATCCCTCAAGTGAGGGATCCGTAGGATCCGTGGAACAGTAGCTAAATTTCTTATATAAAGAGTGAGCCATTTCTTCATTTTGAGGAGCCACTCCCACACATACTTTCTTCTAGTATTGTAAACCTTCTAACCTCAGATCCTAAAGGATCTCTCTATGTAGTTTGTGTTTTGTTTTTGTGTGTGTTGTTCCCGTTTCACAATTGTATAAAACAGTTTAAAGCATTAAGTAAACTAATTGTGAGTAATGACTGAAACTAATGCAAGTAAAAACACACTGAATAATTTTCAACTTAATATTCTTTATTAGAAGCAAATAAAAAAGAATACATTACCCAAGTACTTGCAGAATAGTACTTGGGATTGAAATGACAAAGTGTAATAACTCCTCACTAAGCTCAAGCTAAGTCTGAGCACAACTACAAGGAACCACTGAGCTATCTCAGGGACAAAGTTATATTTGGAGGAGTGAAAGATGGCCTGTGTGTGTGTTTTACAATTAGTTCACAAGCTTAAAATCTTCCACTCCAACTCTTATGCTATTTATACAAGTATGGTTTTTAACTCTTTCCTAGAGGACAAACTGACAGGTTACAGAAGACAAAATACTGATGTATTTTGTCTCTGTTTACAAAGGCTATATTGGGTAAGTGACAAGGTTGCTTTCTTCTAGTCGGTGATGACACTGAGCCTGATAGTTAGCCATTCAGGGAAAGTTGACTTTGGTTGATAAGGACTTCGTCTTATCTGTTCAAACTTATCCCGCCTTGTCCCTCTCATTCTTCAGTCTTCATTGCCTTCAGTCTTCAACTTCAGTTTGTCTTCAGTGTAAGTAGTTGGTGAGGAGTTTCAGGATTCAGTGAGTTATTGTCATCACTCACTGAGTCCACCAACTTCTTCTTGACTCAGTCTTCACCCCTTAAGTTCCGCCTTATTGAGCGGAGAGACTTCTTCTTTGTCTCTTACTGAGTATCCTGAAGATAGCTCACTGAGAGACTATGGGCTCAGTGACTTGTTAGTGTTTAAGGGACAACACTTAGGGTATTTTCTATTCAAATTCTAAACTTAAGGGGTTTGGGTATTTACTGAACCCAACAGTCTCCCCCTATTTGGATATACAAATAGCCTAAGTGTTTGATCAGTGTAAGTGAGCAAATGGCTTCTTCTTACACTGAATGTACTAATGAACATAATAAGGAACACTGAATATTTTAACAAAACATACATCGTTTATTGATCAAATTACATAGTTCCTATTACTAGTACAAAAGATAAAACAAAAGATGTCACTCAAGATGGATTCCCAGTGCTTCAAGCTTTGGTTTCTTCTTGAGGAGTGTTTCTTTGTCAGGGTGCTCTCTTATCATAGCATTCAAGTCATTGCAGAACCTGACGTTTGCTGGAGTTTGGATCTGAGAGGCCACTGGTAGATAACTTGCCATAGTAGACACTCCTGCAAGGTCAATGTCACTCCACCTCTGGAATGCTGGGTTTCCATAGACATCAATAAAGAAGAGTCCTCTTTTAGGCTCTTCTATGCAAAGACAGTTTACAAACTTCACTCCTTCTGGTAGCTCCCTGTTGCAATCCAGGACAGGAACTTTGATTTCAGACTCAGATTCAACCCTTTTTCTTTTGCCTTGGGCTGGCTGAGACTGAGATCCTTGTGGTGCAGTTAGAGCTGGCTGAATCCCAAGTTGTGCTGGTGCTTCCCTTAGTCTTTCATACCGTTTGCTCAGGTATTTCATCAGCTCCTTGACCACTTCTGCTTCTTTGAAATGATTGGACCAAGCTCATCGAGTTCAGTGATCCCAAAGTCAGTGAATTTCATGGGATCATGAACCTCAAAATGCCTTTTATCACCCCCCTGTAGACATTCATTGCCAGTGGTTTGGACTTGGGGATGATTCTTACACATGTGATTTTCTCAGGCAGCCTTCTGCTTGTCATTGACCAATTGTAGTGGTCAATCCTTTCCTGCCTGATGGCTGCAGCTTTCCTGTTCTTTTCATCCAGCTTCTTCCTCATTGCAGCCATTTGAGCAGCCTGAGCATCTTTGAACTTTTGTCCAGCCTGACCCTTTTGAAGCTTTTTGGGATCTATTCCAATGTTTTCAGCTTCCTCAGCTACTACTTGTACCAGTGCTTCTTTGCTTTTTCTTTCTTCCTCAGCCAGTTTCTTTCTTTTGTCTTCCTTTTCAAGAAAGGCTGTTAGCTGTTGTGGAGTAAGCAGGTACTGTGTGTTGCCGCATACATATGGAATTTTCTCAGGCTCAAGTGTTTGCATTATGGCTTTTCCTTTTTCCTAGCCTGATGAAGAAGATGCTGCCATTGGAGGTGTTGTTGTGATGATTGGTGGTGGAATTGTTACTGTTATAGTCATTATTGTTGTTGTTGATGGTGGGACTGATGAGATAGGAGTTGCTGAAACTGGTTGAGCTGGCTCCCCCTCAGTGTAATAGGGAGTCTCTTCAGTGGCTCTCTCCCCCTCAACTGTTGCTGCAACATCAGTGAGAGCAAGAGTTGCCTAGGATACTGGAGGAGTTGGAGTTGCTTGACCTTTGAAGGCTTGGTATATCTCTGTGACCATGGCCTTGATGTCGGTTGTATCTTGTTGAAGACTGGTGACCTGTTCAGCAAGATTGGCCTGAGATAACTCCAGGGCAGTCATTCTAGGCCCAAGATTCTAGGCCATAGAAGATGATGCCTTAGCCAGATTTGTAACTTGAGCATCCAAAGAGCCCAATGTTGTTTGAAGAGACTAAAAGGAGGACTGAAGACCTTGAACATTTGCAGATTTAAGCATGTTGATCAGTTCAGCAAGGCTGGAGGAATGCTTCATGTAAGCTTCAGTAGCCTCCAGCACTTTGGAGTTAAGTGCTGGGTGTTCTTTCACAGAGTTCTTTATTTCATCCAGCTTGGTGTGAGACTCCTGAAGGTTGTTGAGAAATTTCTTTAGGTTGTCATCAAGACTTTCAATATTAACATACATGAAATCCCTGTGCTCATCAGCGTTTGTATGGGCAACAATAACTTCAGCTTTCAGATTGGCATAGCTAGCAACTGCTTCAACACGCTGATCCCATAAAGTATCAGTGACTCCAGAGTATAACTTTCTTGAGGCCTTTGTAATCCACATAACCAGCTGTCTTTCAGTCAGAGGAAGAATGTTGTCAAACTTTTGAAATTCCTCAGGACATGATGAAGCAGAGGAATCAGAGTCATGTTCATCAGGTTTAGCAGGTGACTCTTCAGTCTCTTAAGGATCAGGCTGATGCTCTTGTTCTTGAGTTTGAACATCAGCGTCCATTTCTTCTCATGATGAAAGTATTTCTTCCTTACTGTCAGCTAACTCTTCATCAGAAAATAGGATATCATTTACCTCAGTAACCGTTAATAGACCAGTGGTGGTGATGGGTTCCATATCAGCGGGTGGTATTTGTCCCTCTGAGTCTTTGTCCCCCTGTGCTCCTTCAAGCACTGGTGGGCGATTCCCAGTGCTATCCCTAGAAGCGGTGGCAGTGAGATCCCTATCAGCGGGTTGTTCATTTCCCTCTGAGTCTTTGGGATCATTATTTTGGCCCTCAGACAAAAGTTATGATTGGCGAGTGTCATCCTTGGGCAGTGTGGAAGGCGCTCCCCTACCAGCGGGTTGTTTGTTTCCCTCTGGATCTTGGGGAGTAGTAGTTGGGACCAAGGGCACTGACTGTGATGTATCAGTGTCCTTCGTTGTCACCGGGGTGGATTATGTTTGGTCTCATTTGGGTGGCTGATCAGTCTGGGGCTTTCTTTGCCTTTTAGGTTGTGCTCAAGAAGCCTTAGGGCCCTGAGACTTGGGTTTGGTCTTAGTCCCAGTGTGAGACTTCCCCTTTCTCTTTTTAGGAGCAGGGTTTGGAGATACTGAGTCCCTCTGGTTGTTTACAGCAACCATATGGGCCGTCAATTCAATTTCAGTGACTTGGGATGGGTCTTTTTGAAAATTTTATTGACTTAGGATACCAGGTAAAGCACAGTATTTGTATTCCTGAGGATAATTGCAACCCAGTAACACTTGTAAAGTGCATGAGACAAACCTAGGGTACGAAACGTATTTCGTCCTAGTTTTGCTCAGTAGCTTGGTTACGAGATCACTGTAAATGATCTCCCCTATGTCGACAGTGACCCCTGTCATCAAGCAATATGCCATCATCAACTGAATTTTGCATAGATGAGGATTTGTAAAGCCGGTTTTTGAAAACATTTCATTTACCTCATTTAATGCCATCACTCCACTACCCGCAGTAATTTCCCGGTTTTCAAGGGAACAGTTGCAGTGCACAGTAAAAGTGCATTTTGCAGTAATAAAATATCCTTAGGATATTTCTTGTGAGAGGAGGCATTTAATACCAAGTGGGATAAGGTAAGGTTTGAGGGACCCTTGACTTGGATGACAGCAGGATAAAGAGACATATAATCCTATATTTAATTAGTATGTTTACCAACCTAGGACATTTAAGTAACTGATACTTGGTGCATTTAGTTACTCATTCAATGCTCAATATCCTGAGTCAGGGTCATTGAATGAGCCTTACTCATTCAGTAAGAAGGTTGTATTGGGGTTTTGTTCAGGGAGAATGGACCAATTCAGAGAGAACTCACTGAGATTGGGATTGATTTTCAGGTTGCTGACTTTCAATGTCAAGCATTCCCAATTCAGCTTTCAGTCTTCTGAAGGTAGGTTCATCTAAGGGTTTGGTAAAGATATTAGCAAGTTGTTCAGAGCTCTCGGTACCCAGCGCCAAGGCTGGCGTTTTCCGGCAAAACGCGATCGGACGGCGCGAGATCCACACCGTGGCTCACGTTTTCGAGTCATGCGCCGTCGTAACCAGCCGAAATGTTTTGGGAAAACGCAACCGGACGGCGCCACATGCACACCGTGGCTCGCGTTTTCCCGTCCCATTTTTTACTTTTCTTTCCATTGTGTAACGTAAAGATCTTGAAGCCGAGTATATCTTTGATTGTTTCAAATGAAATTAGATAAGATAAAAAGGTGTTTGTTCTTAGATTTAAGATAAGAAGTACAAAGGTGGATTTGTGTTTATGATTGCCACAGTTTTTGTTTGAAGAAGATAGTGGTTGTCATGTGGTAGGCGTGAAATTAAGTACAATGAGATAAACTAGGGTAAAAGTCTTATGAGGGTTATGTTGGTTTTTGAAGTGGGCTGATTTTTTCATTCATTTAAGATTGGGCTGGAATTTTATTTATAAAGTTTACATGTGCTTAAATTTTGTTAAAATGTTAACTAAATTTTTGGTTAATGATAAATTTGGGTTAATTTTTCTTTAAGTGGTATAAGGTTGTTTTTGGGCTAGATATGATATTTAAAAATGGTGGGGTTCAAGGGTGCACGACGGCACCAAAAATTGGTGTTATAGAAGGGAGGGATGTTTTTGGTGTTGTGGTGAATTCTGGTGTTATAGAAAAAGGTGTTGATGTGGCAGCACTTTTCCTCACGGCACCAGCGGGACGGCTCCGGGGTACCTAGTGCTCTCAGTAGGGATGAAATGAAGTTCTATGTCTCCTTTCATTATGTGGTCCTTGATGAAATGATATATGATATCAATGTGTTTGGTTCTTTGGTAAAGGACAGGGTTGTTGGAGATTGCAATGGCACTGGTGTTATCACAGAAGATGGGTACCATTTTGTAATGGATGTTGTAAGATATAGGATTTCACAAACACATCAAACCTAATAACATATGGGGCGTTTACAAGTTTTAGAGAGAGAAAGTTCTAGAGAGAGAAAGGGAAGAGAGTTGGGAACTATGTGAAACAAAGAAAAATGGTATTGAAGCTCCAACCCTCTACCTTGGGAGGTAGAGGGTATTTATAGTGTCTTACAATAAACGCCACCTATGAGCTGTGGATCAGGCATACAGTAGGTAAAGACCCGTCCGTCCTCCACGGTGTTACTTAACTAACTACTTATTAACATAACTTGACTACGACTACGAGCTTTCTAATGAATACATATACTTGAGGTGACCGACTCTTTAACGACTAGATTTTCTAAATCCTAACAATCTCCTCCTAAGGGAGGTCACCTCAATTTACACAGAATACAAATAGATAGTACATTAAGATTGTTCTTGGATTCTTGTTTAAGTTCATTGCTCTGTAGCTCATAGTTTTCGATTCTTCATGTTTTGCTTGTTTGGACAATTCAAGTGGAGGTCTTTAACTGATCCACGTGATGATGAGTTTTGAGCTAGTTTTGAGATCATCAGCTTGCATAAATCTCTGACTCTTCCATTGTAGTGTTGACATTATGTGATGTTGTGACAGTGGACTGACATGCTCACATTTTGGATCATGATTTCTTCTCATCAGAGTAGCGGAAGCTTTAGTTGATTCATGATATTTGCAGCAGCGTAGCAAAAGCATGGAGTGAGAATATCAGAGTCATTGATGCACTAATCATGATTTCTTTTGAAATGAATGTGATGTGTGAGCATGCGGCTATGGATTGACCTCTCCATTCTGATCAGCTGTAAACGTTGGGTGTACCTGCATACAACAGTTAGCAATAAAGCCTACAAAAGTTTCTTTGATCACTTTCATTGAATTGAGGTACACGGCCCACGGTTCCCCGTTGATCAGTACAAGTACTGCCTGTGATCAGGTAGAATTCCGAAGAACCTCTTTGACAGGGTTTCGCAGCTGCTCTAGCCGTTCTCAAACCGGAACATCTCAAAGAAGACAACACGGAGTGAGTGAACCAGCGAATTTGAGATTCACTGATTGATGAAAAGAGATTTAAAAAAAAAATCGTGTACTGCTCAAAATAAAGTGTGTTTTTGCAATACAATGAAGGTTTTAAGAAAAATAAATTATCAATCATAAACACCTTTTAAATTTGAAATATTAATACGCAGTCGATGTGCTAGAAAAAAGAGTTTTAAGCACAACGACTGGTTTTTCAAAGGTAACCGTCAATCCATATCCTGAACCAGGATTGATTCAAAATAACGAATCGCCCCATTGTTTCTGTTCAGTTGTCACATGGTTGATCTATTGGATAGATCTCACATGCCACCTACCAAGAGCTTGTTTGATGTTGGCTCTAGAAGGCTTTCCATCTTCATTGTGAATATGTTTGCATATCACTCAGATGTTCTGGAAATACCACAAGGATAATACGTAGGACTCTTAAAATATATTCTCTCTTTCCACATTGTGTGAAACAGAGAGTCTTCATCGATTGTGTACTTAATGAGATTTATTGATGATCTCGTGGCTCTAGACTCAATTGTGCACATTTGGTTCCTATGCCGGAGACTAGGGAGAGGGTCTCCTTCTTCAATATCAACCATCTCTAAGAGAAAGTCGATAGATAATGTAGGTTCCCCTGTGAGAATGAAACAAAACCTTTTAAGAGGAACTTGAGTAGTTTGGGAAGATGTGGTGCAGTGCGTCACTGGGTCTATGACGTCTTGTCTTCAATACTGGTGTTACCTAGGTAACAACCAGTAGCATTCGAATTGAATCCGGTTTCTGTCCTAAGGTTGAAATAATGGAGGGCTATTTCTTTTCACCCTTTTCACATTAATTTATTTTTCATTCTTCAACCCCTTCAGTGCTTACCGAGACTTCATTACTAGAACCTTGTTGGGTTTATTCCAGTTCTAGCTCAATCTCAGTCCGCACTCTTCCCATATCTCACTTTACTCCTTTTTTTCATCATACCTAAGGACTCTACGTAACATATTGGATTTCACAAACACACTAAACCATAATCACAAGTAGGCGAATAAGATGTTTTAGAGAGAGAAAGTAGGATATTCTAGAAAGAGAAACTTGTGGAATGTTAGATTCCCAATGAACATCCAACCCTCTACCTTGCAAGGTAGAGGGTATTTATAGGTTACAAACTAAATGACCTCCTGACGGCCTGTGGATCAGGTATACAATGGGCAAAGACCCGTCCTTCCTCCACGGTGTTGCACTAAACTAACTAACAAACTACTTAATAACATAAGTAACGACAAGTCTACGAGCTAACTTAGGCTAGATAACATTTGAGGTGACCGACTCTTTACTTATGGAATTTCCAATTCCTAACAATCTCCCCCTAAGGGAGGTCACCCCATAAATTACATTGTAAATCCTAGCATTCTAATAAATCTTCAGTCTTGAACTCGTAGACTTCTCTTTATCAAAGTATTCAAACTATGTACATCAGTGGAGATTACATCATTGAACAACAATAATGAATATTTCGTGGAGGTTGAGAGACTGATCCACTATGATAACCGTTGAGCATTATGAGAGATCATCAGCCACAGTAAAGCACAGCATCATACATTGAAGTGTTGCCAGCATATGAAAAAGTGACAAAATGGACCGACATGCTCATATTCTGGATCATGATATCTTCTTATCAGAGTAGCGGAAGATTTCGTTGATTCATGATATTGGCAGCAGCGTAGCAGAAGCATGGAGTGAAAATATCAGAGTCATTGATGCACTAATCATGATTTCTTTTGAGATGAATGTGTTGAGTGAGTATGCGGCTATTGATTGACCGCTTCATGTTGATCAGCTGCAAACGTAGGGCATACCTGCATAAAACATTTAGCAATAAAGCGCACGAAAGTGTCTTTGATCACTTTCGTTGAATTGAGGTACACGGCCCACGGTTCCTCGTTGATCAGTACAAGTACTGCCTGTGATCAGGTAAAATTCCGAAGAATTTCCTTGACAGGGTTTCGCAGCTGCTCTAGCTGTTCTCAAACCGGAACGTCTCAAAGAAGACAACACGGAGCGAGTGAACCAGCGAATAGAGATTCACTGATTGATGAAAAGAGATTTGAAAAACAATCGTGTATTGCTCAATAGAAATTTGTTTTTGCAATACAACGAAGGTTTTGATGAAAATCAATTATCAATCATAAACACCTTTTGATTTGAAATATACGTACACGGTCGATGTGCTAAAGAAAAGATTTTTGAGCACAACGACCGGTTTTTCAAAGGTATCCGTCAATCCATAACCTGAACCAGGATTGATTCAAAAGATTGAATCGCCCCATTATTTCTGTTCAGTTGTCACATGGTTGATCTATAGAATAGATCTCACATGCCACCCACCAGGAGCTTGTTTGATGTTGGCTCCAGATGGCTTTCCATCTTCATTGTGAATATGTTTGCATATCACTCAGATGTTCTGGCAATACGACAAGGATAATGCGTAGGACTCAAGATATAATCTCTCTTTCCACATTGTGTGAAATAGAGAGTCTTCATTGAAAGTGTCCTAATGAGATTAATTGATGATCTCGTGGCTCTAGACTTAATTTGTCCATAATTGGATCCTATTTCGGAGACTAGGGAGAGGGTCTCCTTCTTCAATATCAACAGTCTCTAAGAGAAAGTCGATAGATAATGTCGGTTCCCCGTGAGAATGAAACAAGTCCTTTTAAGAGGACCTTGAGTGGTTTGGAAAGTTGAAGTGCAGTTCGTCACTGGGTCCATGACGTCTTGTCTTCAATACCGATGTTACCTTGGTAACCACCAGTAGCATATGAATTGAACCCGGTTTCTGCCCTAAGGTTGAATAATTGGAGGGCTATTTGTTTTCACCCTTTTCTCATTCAATTCTTTTTCATTCTTCAACCCCTTCAGTGCTTACTGAGACTTCATAACTAGAACCTTGTTGGGTTTATTCCAGTACTAGCTCAGTCTCAGTCCGCACTCTTCCCATATCTCACTTTTCTCCTTTTTTCAATATACCTAAGGACTTCTACACTAACTAGTGGATTGTCCCTGGGTAGATCCCTCCGGTTCTGGCGGATCATGGGAACAAATATCTAACCTTATCATCCTTATATCACCATACATAAAGTAAAGTTGGTCGGTCTATTTGGTATTGTTCATCTGCCATTGGAACCAATTGAAAACCATTTGAAAATCAATCCAGATACTTATGATATATTATCAAAGCATTTTGTACCTGAATTGTTTTTGATATTTTTAGAACAAGAGCTCCCCCTCAACATGTGCATCAAGTATTTGAAATCATTTCACGGAGATAAGAGAAAGAATTAACTTCTTTGATTACCATTTTCTAAAAGATATCAACATCACTTCCCTAATCAAATCAAGTAGATAAAGCATTTTGGGAAAGGATGAGGTTTTCATAAGCTTGCTCCCCCTCAATATGTGCCTCGAGGTTTGAAAGAGTTATGCACATACTGGAGGGAAAAAGGTTCTTAGAAACACATTAACGATCATACCGCCATACAGAAACCAAATGAACGTCAATCAAGGTACTTTATGATGAACCATATATAAACTTTGTACCTTGAAGGTTTATTTTCGTTTTGAAATGCTCCCCCTTAATATATGCTTTGAGATTTGAAAAATAATTTAGCATATATGAGAGAACAGTATGCACATTGAAAAGGTCATCTTTTATCATCTTTCATATTTATATCACATTTTCTCCCCCGATCAAAAATTTCAAATCCTTTGAGATTTTGGATCTCAAGTGATTTAAATATGTATGAAACAAAACATTTTTTGGAGAAAAATGTGTCTGGTTTTATAAGATTGAAGTGGACAAGACTGAAGTTCTCTTTTTAACCATAAGGGAAACCACAACACACAACCTAGCACTATTACATACATTATAGTTGTTTATAGAATGTACACCACATAATACACATAAATAGTACAAAACAGAAACTACTTCCGAAATATGACTTCACTCAGTTCTTTGAAGTAGTTTGTAATGACCATCATGAAGTCTACCACCAACAAAAATTTCAAGGCTACGGAAGATCATTCGAGTCTTAATTCTTCGTCTGATTGCAACAATGAAATCTTCACATCTCTTCAAGTCATCATCAGACCAGAATTTTGTTTTGTTCCACGACTTCATATCAACTCTGATTTCTTTCACTATGGAGTTCAACTCTTCTTCAACCATCTTGAGAGTACCATCACTGAATTTTAGAGCTCGCACAATCTCATCAACATGCGAGTTCCATACCTGTTGTGGAAGAGGACGACCCTGGGGGTGTCAAGCACTCTGTAGTCGTGATGAAATTCTTGTCCTTTGGTATCCCATTGTGGCCTTGTTAAATTGACTCGAGTCTGGTAGCTTTCTATCCCAAGCTGAAAGTCCTCAACCCGTTTTTGGATGACTAAGCCTCTAATCCAAAGATTGACAGCGGCAGATAGAGCTTTCTTTTCACGAACAGGTAGGTGTTCATGGTGTCCTTGAAGATTCAGAAGATAGAGATCTTCAAAGTCATTTGGCAGGAGATGTTTAAAGTCGTTTTCTTCAATAATATATTCTTTCAGGTCTACTCTTTTAAGAACGATCTTCTTCAAATACTCATAGCTATAGATTGGGAAGACCTCTACTCGAACTACACTTAAAATTCTCAGCTTGGATCGAACATCTTTGCAACTCTTTTTAGCTGCATGTCTCTCAATGTAGAATTTCTTCATCTTGAACCACCAATGAGAGATTTCGTACGAAGCCTCGATGTCATATTCTTGTTCTTTGTCTGCCCAGAATTGATCCGGAACCATTTGTTCAAGACCCTGATCATAGTAGGTAGCAGCTTTCATCTTTGAGATTGATAAGGCTGGTCTTCTTTCAGTAGTATGGCCACAAAGATAGTCTAGGTCATGGTTGAAGAAGAACTCATACTAAATAGTAATCTGTCCAGGTTCACCACCGAGCGGAAGAGGCATGTTCACATTGAATCGACTAATCTGCTCACTGACTTGATCATTAAGCATTTTATGACATTCTTCCATCTGGTATTGGAGCTGATTGGCATCAGAGTGAAACACCTTGACAATTTCATAAGCTGGTCCTTCAAGATCCTTTGGAGTGATGGACGTGATTTTCCTCTGTTTACAAAACCACTTAATGAAGCTGCCCATATCACCAGTGACATGAAGGAGAGAGTCTTCATCTGAGGTTTCATAGTTGGTAGAGATTGTTGTCGCCCAATTTTTGTCAGGGATCATTGAGTCAGACTCTGGGATAGACCATGAAGGTTCTGGAGTATGAGGTCTCTCCTCGATGATCCAGCTTTGAATCGTGTCTCTTGAAGGTGCAACTCTAGATGTGTTGGTGCGTTTACCTGCCACGTATGAATCAAACCAATCATCTTCAGACGGCATGGGAATATGCTTGGTGGATGCATCATCATCATCTGATTCAGACTCTGTCATGACATGCGACTCTTTATGAACCATTTGATCTTCAGGAAATGAAGTGACTGTAGGTGTGAACCTTGAATCAACCGTTGTCCAAGCAGCAGATTTCTTCTGAGTTCCCTATTTTCCAGTAGGACTAGATTGATTGGAAGGTTTTGGTGGTGATGATGGTGGTTGTGGAGGAGGTGTAGAAGTTGTCTTAGAAGATCCACCAGCTCCAGAAGTTCCAGCACCCCCAGTTGGAGGCGAGGGAGGAGGAGGAGGATCTTTAGGACCTTTACGCAATGTCTCTAGCACCACGGACCTCCTTTTCTTCTTAGCTTCTAATTCTCCAATGTCCTTCAAATATTGTACATGTTCGTCGTACTTAATTGATTCATCTAGAGTCTCATATAGCTTCTTATGTACCTCATGCTTATGCTCGTTGGCTTCAAACATCTTATCAAAGAGCACAGCTCTCATATCTGTAATGGGAAGGTCTTTGAACCGTCTCAGCAGAGGAGCTTCCATTGCCCATTCTACAGCATCCCTAACTTCGCCTTCAATGGCGTTAGCAACCCCTTCGTCAAAGTTAAGATGCTCCAACCTATAGATACGATCCTCAAGGGCATCAAAAGATCTTGGAAGTTGTCTTTCAAGAGTTTCAATTCTTTTCACTGCTTTGTCTAGCAATTGATCTGATGAAAGTATTTGAGGAGGTGAAGCTGGTGGAGTTTCCGTGTCTGCAACTGTAACCACTGGTTCAAGGGATAGATTCTTTACATATGCAAGTGGTGGAAGTACGGTTGATTGAGCAGGTTTGGGAGGTGGATGTGCTGTTGCAAGTGAAGATGCTGACATCGGTGGAATGGTTGATGTATCTTGCAGAATGTTGACAGTAAACATGGATTGTGCAGTGTCTATGGGTTTGTCATTTAAGAATTGGTCTTCGAAAGTGAAGTATGTATCTAGGTTCTTCAGTGAAGATAGAGAACCGGTAGACAGATTTGGTTCTTCCAAGTGCATGGTCTCATCAGATCTTGACTCAAGATTATCCTGCGAGTCTTTATGCAACAAGTCATCAACATTCTGATCAGACTGGGTATCACTTGATGCAGGAGGTTCTTTTAATGTTTCAGGCACTTTTTCCAACCCAGATTGTTCTTTAGCTGAAGAGGATTCAGTTCTTCTCTTCAGTTCATATTGATTGGTGGTACTTGATGGAGAAGATGAGATTGTTAGAAGCATGTGTGCGGCTTGTTCAGTATCAATACTAACAATCCCTTTTCCTTTGTCTTGAGTGATTGGAGTTGAATGGCTCGGCTCTGGTGCAGGTTCTCTGAACACAATACCTCCAATTGGTGTACTCACGTTTTGACTTTCTAGGCTTTGCTTGATTCCAAGTTGCAGAGCAGCATCATCTTCATCAGTCAACCTCATATTTCCCCTGGAAACCTCAGTTTCCTCAACGTTTATTTTTTCCCCTTCCTTCTTTTTTCTTTTATGCTTCTGGGTGGTTCTGTCAGAAGTTTGTGACTTTTCACGTCTTCTTTTTGGAAGAGCAACATATGAAGTCTTTGAAGTCTTTGAGCCAGAACCAGACTTAGCAGCTTTGGGTTGTGGTTGAGTGGGAGAGACATCAACATCATCATTGGATCTGGAAGCCCTTTTCTTGAACAGTTTGAAATGATCCGTCTTCTTAATATCTTCAGTGAGAAGAGAGTCAGGAATCGGTAGTCCAAAGATCTCTTTGTTGGCTCCACTGGGAATATATTTGAGATTGCCCAGAACAAATTCATCCTCAGCATTATGTAGTTCTGATTCAATCCTAGGTTTGAAGTTGTGAGTCTGTTGCAGGTACTGGATAACAAGCTTCGAAAATCTGATGCTAGGAATCACAAGTTTGTTCAGTTTCTTTCGTCCCTGAGCTTTATTCTGAAAGTTTGTTCTATCAGATATGAATGTGTTCATTGACAGCAAAAATTCTTCCCAGATATGTTCTGAGACATTCACATTCACACCATTGACAATACCCCATAGGATTTGCAAGATGGGAATTCTCACTTTATCAAACCCTGATGTTTTGCCAGATAAGCACAAGTTGAGAACTGTTGTCATTGCTCTCCAGGGTTGATACATGTGTCCGGTGATGATGTCAGAAGCCCTTGTAATGCTAGTCTGGTATCCTAAACCAATTAAAAAGACTATTAGGTCTTCAGCACTAGGTGGTGGTTCAGATCGTATATTGGGGTTACAGGGAGTGATTCCTAGGGCCTTGCTAAGAATGTCAGAATCGATCACAAATTCCCTATCATCCAGTTTGCAGGAATATTTAGCTGTGATTTTGTCCCATTCAAGGGTGTTCCAGAATTGTTGAATGTAAATGGTGGGAATTGTGCATTGCTTTGTTAGTGCACCGAAGAAGTTTGTGTTTTTGAGGATATCAATAGACACTTTGAGGATAGGATTTTGTTGCAACTTTTGTAAGTCCACATAACAGTTACTTTTTCCAATTTCTGCCCATTGACTTTTAGGAAGGATTTCTTCGTCTGAGAGGACATTGGGTGGTGCAGAAGAAGTAATGTTCTCAGCTGAGGTTGTGTTTGCCATTGAGGATCTGAAGATATACACAACCAACAACAATGATTGGGAACATGTTAGATAATAAATGATTAGTTAGACAACATTGAATACACCCTTATGTCATAAACACACAAACTTAGAAGTTCAGACAGGATTCCCATAAGTAGATTGAGTGGCATAAGCGAGAGTTTAAGGTTAAAGATTCCATTTGATACAGTTTTCACGAGACGAGTTGTTTTTGGAATTAAAAAGATTAAAAAAAAACACTTTTGCTAAGAAATAATGTAAACAAGATACAAATGTGGAAATGATATAACAGTTTGTATGAAACAAGTTGTGATATTAAGTTGCTACAAGTGAATCCAAGTACAACTTGCTCAAACAGAAATGTTATAGCAGGTCACAAAGAGTAAGTTGTCAATACAAGTTGCTACAGGAAATCCTGAATCAAGATTGTAAGCATGAGATTATCCTAGCAAGTTGCCTTAAAAAATTTTAATAACTCTAGTCGCCGAATGAAAAATAACCCAAATAAGTCGCTAATAAAAAATGTACAAGTCGCTAAACCAGGCTAAGTCGCTACATGAAAACTTACTAAGTAGCTAACTTATAAAGACAAGTCGCCATCAACAGTAACACTGCCAAGTCGCTACAAATCAGTTCACTAAGTCGCTACAATTACTAATTCGCTAACTTGTAAATACAAGTCGCCATCAACAGTGATACTGCTAAGTCGCTACAGATTGGTTAACTAAGTCGCTAATATTACTAAGTCGCTAACTTGTAAAGACAAGTCGCCACCAACAGTAATATAGCTAAGTCGCTACAAATTAGTTCACTAAGTCGCTAACTTGAACGCTCTTAAGAGTAACAACTCGCCACGATGAATTTGTACACTAACTCACTACCAAGAATATTACTAAGTCGCCATCAAGAACATATTTATGCAACTGAAAACCAGCACCAACCAAACAATCATTCAACACTATTACATGGGCACACTTAACAAGCTATATAGATCGGTTACAAATAATCATCTAACACACTTGCAATCGAGAAATAACATCAAGCTTAACACATTCAGTGACACCCTAATGACGCAATACAAAAACCATTAATACATTCCAATAACTCCTAAACGACCATTATACACATGAAAAATGATTCCATAAGAGCATATTCATTAGCAAACCTACGTGAGAATCAAGTGATACGAATCAAACGCTCGGTGGGATCTGTGTAAAAAGCTGTGTTAGTCTAGCATCTACGACATCTAATTGAGAGCAGAAAGTGAAAGATGCAAAACATACCACTTCTAAGTCGCTAGCTTGAAATGTAAACGAGAGAGAGAAAGAAAGAAAATATTGTTTTTAAGTTTTTGAAAAGCAAAAAAAATGGCGAGTCGCTAGGGTAAGGAGAAGGGATTCAACAAGAATAACAAGTAGTCACTTTCGGTCCCTGTGGTTTAGTGAATGTTTAGCAACTCGCTATCAAAGAATTCAAACAAGTCGATGATGTTTTTCAAAGCAAGTTGCTAACACAGTCATGGTAAGTTGCTATCTTATCATATTATGTATAGTAGACATTTACAATCCATGAACTTATCAGATAGCATACTAACACAGATAGAGATAAGCAAACTAACACAATGAACACTAACACAATGAGCACCATGAAACAAATAAGCATTCAATACAGGGGTACACAAAGATCACCACTAAGGCAAGACAAGACAACAACCTGCAACTGAGCACAAAACATAACCAACACTGGCGCATATATAAACAAGATATCTTGAAAAATTCTCCCCCTCAATCAATGTCACCAAAGAACATTGATTGACTTTAACCCACCCGTTTTAAAATAAGAATATATCAGTTGTTCGAACTTCATCTATGATCCCGTATCATTATTGAGTAACATTTCTAGGACCGTAGATGTTATCGATAACAAATAATTTATCCTTTATTAGTTTGAGGTAAATGACTAAAATTATGAACTTAAAAGAATGAAATATTTATAAAGTATTAAATAAAATGTATAAAATGTATTTAAAAAGTATTGAATGACATTTTTTAACTTGATTTGTACACAGCTTTATAAGAGCGAGTCCTGATTCAAGATGAAAATGAGTCAAAGTACGAGGTACATCAATTCTGGCATGCTATAGCTCCTGAATGAGCTACATGCATTTCTGATGGAAACCAAGTCATGAAGTTCCTGATTGAATTGAGCATTGTACCTGAAAAGGACTGAGAGCACATTGTACTAGAAGCACATGTAGAATTGCAAATGGATGGGTTAGTAACATGAGTAATCTCACTATTGGATGTATCACAGTTTAATATAGACGAATCATTATTAGAGTTCCCTTTAGGCTCAATATACTTGAAGAGTTTTCCTATGGGCATCCACTTAAGGCAAGATCTAGGTATGTAAGTCCGTTTGGATCATGTAAACTTAAATAATCTGCTAGTAGGAATCCATTTGAAGCAGCCACTAGTAGATTTGTATGTGTGCACTTTCCTGTTTTGACTATTGGTCCTTTTGTGATTAGTTTGTTTCTTAGGGGATTGATCAGTCAATTGATGTTTCTTATGAGAACTAGTCATACTTCTAGTATTTCTGATCTTTGAGCTTTGAACATTAACCTGGGGTTTGAGATTCATCATATCGGAATGAAGTAATGAAGTGACTGGTTTTGTCAAAACAACATTCTCATCAACTTGGGAGGCAAGCCTAGATTTCGATGATTTAACTCTTTCAGTTCTAAAGGCATTAGGCTGCTTAACTACTGTATGTTTAGAGTGGTTCTGAACAGTTGACTTTCCCAAATTTGATGGTTTTGCAAACTTAGTGTTCACCCTATTTCCAATAGATTTCCTAAGCTCATTTTTTAAGGCAACAATATTGAAGTTCTTATCCTGAATTTTGGGCTTTGAGGTCATCAATGTCTTTCAACAAGATGTTAGATTGATTGATCAACTTGGAATTGGTCTCCTCTAAGTTCTTTCTTAATGACTCATTTTCTCTTAATAGGTTGGACACACATAGTGTAACGCCCCGACCCGACAAGGGTAAAGGAATCACAAGTAATGGTGTCATATCAAAGCAAACATAAATATCCAAAAGAAATCTTAACATAAATGCGGAAATAATTCAAGTCAAAACGACTTCAATACATAGGTCCCAATGGAAAAATAACTCCAACAAAATATCTGAAATAATAAGTCTTAAATGGCATCATAAGATCAAAGCTAAAAATCTCTAAGGTAAGTCCACTCATGCACTCATCCCAAAGCAAAACCCAGCTTCCAATGCTTAGATACCTGCCGCAGAAGAAAAGAAAATGCGGCTGAGCTTCAAAAGCCCAGTGAATAGATATGAAAGCAAAGCGAATACTAAACGATATTGAATATGAAATATAGTAAACGAAAGATAGCAAAATCATAATCATTTTCAAAGTATAAATCAGAATTTTCAAATAAAGTTTATAGTTAACTACCACGAGCCCAGAAACAAATATCAGATCATAATCATATTCTCATAAGGCAACATTTCTCGTAAGGCAACATTTGTAGGGGAGACCTACCAGGTTATGAAGGACGTGCATGCACGCAGCATCAATCATCAGATAACATATAACAGATAACAGATAACAGATCTAGGATGTATCCATACGCCCCTTCCTACATATACAAAATATGCTCCACCATCCAGGAACGTGGCAGAACATCACTCTACTGCCCTAGAGTCATATCAGAGGTGCATCACTGATACGGACATGGAACCCCCATGACTAGTGAAATATTTGGCTCGGGTGTCAAACTATCTTAGGTCAAATCAGAATGTCATAACTGACACAGATCATATTTTATCAGAAGGTTATTCATATTTTCAAAATAAGAGTTTTCATATCATATAGTTCAAAATCAGATATTTCATAATTCAGAAATCAGAGTTCAGATAAGCAATAGCTCAAACAAATCAGAATGGGGTTCATAGCAAAGGCTTAGGAAACCCTAATATAAAAGCTAACGAAAGAAAACGTTAAAAGGAACCTTTACTGAAAAGGTCAGAATATCTGTACCTTATTCCAAAGAAAATGATCGAAAAGCAGAAATACGGAAAGCAAAGGATTACTCCTTCTTCTCAGAACCTATACACATTAACGGTCGTCCATGTTATTTATGATTCCATAATCGTCGAAATGATCTTTTAACATTTGGTGTTTATACTTAGTGTATTCAGTGATCTTCATACTTTAGGGTTTTTATGATTAAATGAGACTTAAGTGTTTTATAATTAATATCGTAGATTAGAGTTCATTATGTCATTTATTAAAGTTTAGGGTTAAATGTGAAAATAGTTTAAACGTCATAACTCACACATGAAATAACGAATTAACACTCTTAGCTTCAAACCCTAATCGACTCTCATTATGTTCTAGGGTTTTCTCCTTCTTTTAATATCATATTAATATGCATTTACTTTTCATGTTACGTCTTTTAATGACTCGCTACTTAACCAACACCTTCATGTCTTAACCATACGTTACTTATATATATGTTATACGTCAACCTTTATTCCCATGCACGTTTAAGATTTTATGTGACACACAAGTTACTTATTACTCGGATTAATTACACATCTACACACACATGCACAATAGTTTAGACTAGATACGACCACATACTACATTTACATATCCACAAACTCACTTGACTTATAAAACGCACGCATATGAGACACGGTTCACAAACCATTTATGGTTCGACTTGCATTATTCGGTTCACACTTCAAACTAGGGTTTAGGTTTACATGATCTTTACTCGTTTAATACATGTTCAAAACTTTTATATGGTTCGGTTTACATGTATAGGGTTCGGCTAATAGGTTTTACGCAAACTCTAGCTCACCTACGTACTTTACATATCCAAGTTGTCATGTTTTTATCTTAGCCGAAACATATACATGGTTCGGTTCTTATATACATATGGTTCGGTCCTATGGCTCAACATATATCTATGATCCGATTTAATAATACGTATTACATAACATGTTCTTTAATAATTATGAGGTTCAAGTCATTACGGTTTGTCTTTGTTGGTTTCACACGGCTCGGCCACAAAAAGGAAAACACAATTCGACAAAACAAACAAGTTACAATAAACATTAACGTAAGGTGTAACGAAAGAAGACGAATAAACATTGTTATACCTTAGCTTGGTTGAAGCAAAATCTCGACACCACAAAAACTAGGGTTCGGCCGAGTGGAGAAAAAGAAAGAGAGAGGCAACAAAACTAGGGTTTCAATTTCATGTAAATGTATTATATTTATAGGTGGTAACATTTTTAGTTTAGGGCTTTGAGGAGGGGGGTTGGGTTTCGGCTTGGTCCAACCGAGCACACAAAACCCACGGCCCAAATGGCCTTCTTGGCTCTCGGCTCCCTTGATCCAAACGAGACAAAATATTCGGCCCAAATGGTTCACCGTTAACGAAAACGAGGCCCAACATATTAGCGAAACGTTTAAATCTTTCGTCATACCAAAATCGATCACGTACACACATTCATTTAGTTTTACTTGTTCGTAAGTTAGGTTTTAATTTCTTTAAATGATTATAAACGTATTTTACGTATTTTATACTTTTTAATTTCGAGGGTATTTTAGTCCTTATCTATGTTTTAGATTTTCAGGTTTTACACATAGAGATAGTTCAGCATTTCTAGTTTTAAGTGTATCACTCATCTCATGACAATCATGCTTATGCACATCTGAGAGTAGTAACTTTAGATTGCATATGGTTGAGTCATTGTCTTGAATCTGGGTTTTTAATTGATTAATTTCAAAAAATTCTCGAAATTCTGGAAATTCTTGATTAATGCAAGATTTTTTAGCATAAAAGCTTTCATCCTTTTGTTGTATTTCAATTTCCAATGAAATACAATGTTTTTCAAGAATTGAGTATTGGTTTGAAAGTTCATCTTATACCCTTTTTTCAATCATGTCATTAGCATTAATAGTTTTAGATTCAGGCTCAACCAAGATCGATTTCATATTATTATGTTCAAAGTTAGAATCAAGTAGATCAGGTATATTAACATCTGAATTACTTTGATCAGTTAAGGGTACCTTATCACATGAAACCTTTTCTGACTCTGACTCTGAGTCTTTGAGATCAGTACCGTTGTCTCCATCTTCCTTCATTGCAACTGAACTTCTGCATTCGGTATCATTCATTGGTTCAACTGATCCATTGCATGACCTATCACAATCTTTCCATAGCATCACTTGACACCCATTCAATTCATTCAGCTTGTCATTCTCTTGAGCAGCTTCCTTAATTTATATTTCCATATTACCCATAAGTTGAATAAAGGTGTTTCTGAACTCATGAATTTCCATTCCAGTGTGTTTCTTGAATGAAATTCCAGTCATATCATCATCAAAATCTGAGGAATATTCCCCCCAGATAAGTGGCTAAAATTGATTGAAGATTACTTGAAGAGCTGCATTAGATTTATCAGTTGAGAACTTTTCTTTGGTATTTAGAAACCTCAGTTGTTCTAAGTTAAGTAACACAGTTTTTGTTAAGGTGGGAAAGTCCTGACGAAGGAGAGCACTGCTTGTTCGATCCATGGTTGTAGATAACAGTAGTTTGAGATGCTGATGAAGTAGTTGAAAGGGCTCAATGTTGTATTCCATTTGCTTTGCATCATTTGACAATATTATAGGTGACTCATCAGAATTGTATTGATTATAAGTTGCTGAATCATTCACTATAGAGCATTCTGGGAAGCAGCCTATTTCATTATTCTGCGAGGTATCATAGAGTGCAAGTACTTTTGTGATTAAAGGATCAGTGATGTAAGACATTGTGTTGATGAATGTGTTTATGGATATTAGATATAAGTAACTTGCTTCACTTCACCAAGGTATTCAAAAACTAAGTCTCTAAGTACCAAGTTGCTAAGAATTTTAACAGCAAGTCGCTAAGCACCAATTCACTATGAATTTTGACAGCAAGTCACTACGTACCAAGTTGCTAAGTAGGCAAGTCGCTAAAGAGCAACTCGCTAAGAATCAAGTCGCTAAGTTGTCAAGTCGCTAAATAGCAACTCGCTAGGCATCAAATAGCTAATACCAAGTCGCTAACCAACTTAACTACAAGTTGCTAACTTTCACCAAGTCACTACCCGTAGTGGAGAATCCACTAAGTGTACTATTTGTAGGCTTGTTTCAATAGACAAGTCGCTACGCCTAAATCACTAACAACATCAACTACAACACGCTACCAATTTGCAAAGCAAGTCGCTACCAAGACAACTTATCCGTGGCTCAAGTCGCTAGCTAGAAAAACACATAAACACCACTATTCTATCCAAAAACAACCCAATCACGATGATTCAAGGTTACCAAATCAAAACCCAAGCACATACAATGATTCTAAACACAAAACTACACCCAAGATTCAAACTTTAACACTAGAAATGATCCAAATGATGCAAAAACCACTAAACTTTTTCAAACTCTAAAACCACCTAAAAGTCACTAGAAATCCAAAGATATGTAAGAGATGATCAAACCATATCTCTGATATCATTTGTAACATATTGGATTTCACAAACACACTAAACCATAATCACAAGTAGGCGAATAAGATGTTTTAGAGAGAGAAAGTAGGATATTCTAGAAAGAGAAACTTGTGGAATGTTAGATTCCCAATGAACATCCAACCCTCTACCTTGCAAGGTAGAGGGTATTTATAGGTTACAAACTAAACGACCTCCTGACAGCCTGTGGATCAGGTATACAATGGGTAAAGACCCGTCCTTCCTCCATGGTGTTGCACTAAACTAACTAACAAACTACTTAATAACATAAGTAACGACAAGTCTACGAGCTAACTTAGGCTAGATAACATTTGGGGTGACCGACTCTTTACTTATGGAATTTCCAATTCCTAACACTCTACACTATCTAGTGGATTGTCCCTGGGTAGATCCCTCCGGCTCTGGTGGGATCGTGGGAACGAATACCTAATATAACCATCCTTATATCACCATACATAAAGCAAATTTTGTCGGTCTTTTTGGTATTGTTCATCAGCTATTGGAACCAATTGAAAACCATTTGAAAATCAATCCAGGTACTTGTGATATATTATCAAAGCATTTTGTACCTGAATTGTTTTTGATATTTTAGAAAACGGCTCCCCCTCAACATGTGCATCATATGTTTGAAATCATTTTGGAACATGGAGGCAAGAGGAAGAATTCACTTTTTTGATAACTATTTTCTAAAATTGTCGACATCACTTTCCCGATCAAAATCAGTGTTTCACATACAGTTAAAGATATTTTTGGGAAAGAATGTGGTTTTCAAACATTTGCTCCCCCTCAATATGTGCATCTGATTTTGAAATTGTTTAGCACATATTAGGAAAAACCTGCACTTAGAGACAAGTCAATTACGTTTCAATCCATTTTGATTTGATATAAATGCTCCCCCTTAACATGTGAATGGAAAATTTGAAATCGTTTGGCACATGCAGGGAGAAGAGCTTGTTAATCACGTATAAAACCATTTATCAAATTATCAGTTTAAATCCAATTTAAATCACAAATTCTCCCCCGATCACAATTTTCAAATCCTTTGAGAGTGGTGATCTCTATTGATTTAAATTAAATATTGAGAGCTTTTGAGGAGAATATTGACTTGCTTTTGAAAGACATTTTAACTGATAAGGATTAGTTTTTGAGACTTTAAACTCCATTGACCAATCATGCATAAATATCTTTTGAAAACATAACATAAGCCAAGGTCTTGAATCAATTGTATAAAACATTGTTCTTTTTGATTTTCCAAAAGTAGACCTTTCTCTTTTACGTGCTAATTGTTTGGAAAATAGCCTTTTTGATTGATTAGAAAGCATTCTCCCCTCAATCAATGACACGAGGAATTTTCAAAGCAATTTTGTTTTCATTAGATTATAAATATTTTTCAGAAGAATCATTAGACGGAAAAATATTTGGACAAAATACATGTCTTTTTGATGACAAACATTTGTTTTAAGAATCAGAGCATGAGATTTGAAAAATAAGATTGAGCATGACTCTGTTCTTTCTTTTTAAAACGGGTTACTGCATGAAATGACAATAAACTACTATGTATATTCGAAGAACATCTAAAAACCCGTGACATTCTTTGAATGTCAACACAAAGTCCGTAGATGATATCGAATAAAAAAAACATGACAAAATAACAATATTTTTTGGGATTTTTCAAGATTTTCTAATTTTTATGGATTTTGAAAATTTTATATTTTTCTATTTTCTTTTTGTGGGTTTTGAAATTTTGTATTTTGCTTTTTGAATAAATATATACAAGAGATAGATGAAGAAAAACCATTTACTCCTTGTCTTCATCTTGAAGACGTTTGAGTGTTTCCGGTTGTAGACTCTTTAGGCCAAATCGTGGAAGGATAAACTCAAAACGTTCTCTAGGAAGAGCTTTGGTGAAGATGTCTGCTAACTGGTATTCAGTCCTCACAAAATAGAGTTCTACCACACCTTTTTCCACTTGTTCCCGAATGAAATGATGTCGAATGTCGATGTGCTTTGCTCTTGAATGTTGAACGTTGTTGCAAGAGAGAGCAATGGCACTTTTGTTATCATAATACCGAGGGATTTTGTTGAATTCAAAGCCATAGTCAGATAATTGGGATCTCATCCACAGGATTTGAGCACAAAAAGATGACATGGCTATGTATTCAGCCTCTGTAGAGGAAATAGAAGTACTCAATTGTTTCTTTGAAGACCAGCTCACAAGCTTATCACCCAAAAACTGAGCACCTCCAGACGTACTTCGACGTGTATCTTGACATCATGCATGGTCAGCATCTGCATAGGCTGTTAGTGAGATGCCGGTGTCCTTCGGGTACCAAAGTCCCATGTTGATGGTTCCTTGGAGATACCGAAAGACCCGTTTAACCGCTTCAAGGTGCTTTTTGGTAGGCTTAGCCTGGTATCTAGCACACATGCATACAGCGAACATAATATCATGTCTACTGGCTGTGAGGTACACCAGGGATCCAATCATACTTTGATATTTCGTTTGATCTACCATGATCCCTGAGTGGTCCTCATCCAGTTTGGTACGCTCTACCATAGGAGTGTCAATGGTGTCACAAGTGTCAAATCCAAATTTCTTTAAAATTTCATTAGCATATTTAGATTGATTGATAAAAATGCCTCCGGGACTTTGTGAAATTTGTAATCCCAAGAAAAATGACATTTGTCCCATCATTGACATTTGAAATTTGGAGCTCATCTCCTTAGAAAAATGGTCACATTCATTGGGGTCAGTCGAGGCAAAAATAATATCATCAACATAGATTTGAACGTGAATTAAATGTTTGCCTGACTTTCTGGTGACCAATGTCGGATCAACTGCTCCTTTGCTGAATCCAGTAGATAGAAGAAACTTTGATAGCATATCATACCATGCCCTTGGAGCTTGCTTCAAGCCGTAAAGAGTCTTCTTCAAGCGATAGACATGAGTAGGATGCTCTGGATTCACAAAACCTTCTGGTTGGCTGACGTATACGACTTCTTTAAGATCTCCGTTAAGAAAAGCCGTCTTTACATCCATCTGATAGACTATCATATTCTTACTTGCAACATTAGCCAGGAAGATTCTGATTGCCTCGATGCGTGCAACTGGAGCAAATGATTCTTCAAAGTCAATACCTTCCTCTTGATGGTATCCTTTTGCAACCAATCTAGCCTTGTTCTTTAATACATCGCCATGCTCATCAAGTTTTACTTTGAAGATCCACTTTAGAGCAATGATCATAGCACAGTCAGGAGCAGGTACTAATTCCCATACATCTAGTCGATCAAACTCATGACTTTCTTCTTGAATGGCATTGAACCAGCTGTCTTCATTCATGGTAGTTTTAAAGTCTTTTGGTTCGACCTTGGATAGTACAGAGTTGAAGAAGCACCATAAGGCATCAGTTGCAAGTTGTTTACGAGTGGATACTGGACGAGAAAGGTTTCCAATGATGTTGTCCAATGGATGATCATGTGTCTATTTTCTAAGGTGTTCATGTGGTTGTTGTTGAGGAATTGAAGTAGCAGAGTCATTTTCTCCTGATGAAGATGGTTCTGATGATGGTTCAGGAGCAAATATGTTCTCAAAGGGAGCATCTTCAGGAGTAGCAAAGGGATTATCTCCATCATAGGTGCCAGAAACAATTCCATGATGTACACTCGATGATTGAGGATTTATTGATGAGACTGAGTGATCAGCAGCAGGTGCTTCTTGACTTAATGACATAGAAAATGAAGGGTTATCTACGTTGACAGGGATAGGAGCAGCCTCTGTTGATGGATTTGACAGATCATTAGCAATTGGCTCATAGTGTTCATCAAACATTGGATCAAATAATTTTTTCAAATCATCTTTTGACGGTGGTACATATGGAGTTGCTGGCGAGGGATTGTATACAAGAGTAGAACTAATGGGACTACTTGATGAAGGTTGTGATGCGGGTGCTTCTATTTCTTCCGTTAAAGGAGATTCTAGAAAAGATGGAATAAGAAGACGTGTTTCCAGAACGAACAACTGGGTTGTCCTGGAGCCATTTGACCGGTCAGCTCATCGAACGTAACGTGAATTGTTTCCATGATATTTCAAGTTCTTTTGTTGTAGATTCGGTATCCTTTTCTGCTTGGTGCATATCCTACAAATACTCCAATGTCCGCTTTATCTTTAAGTTTGCCTAAGTCTTGACCCTCATTAGTTGGATAACACACCAAAGGCTACGAGTTAAACACTGAGTTTCTCTGCGGTTATGACATTTGTCTTTCCCGAGATTACTTCAATAGAGAAGAAGTATTAAGTTCATCACGTGTACTCGTTGTGTGTTTAGATGTATATCTCCTTCCCCCTTGCGGGTTTAGATACCTCAGAATCAGCAACACATTATACATGCCAAATACTCTTGAAATAGAGAAGAACAAACAATTAGCTCAACTGAATCCTGTGAGAATCAACTGCTACAAAAACTCTCTCTGACTATCTTTATCAACCCATATGTAGACAACTTGAAGTGACCACTAAAGAAGAAAAACCCGATATACCAAACTTGAAGTTGAAGTCGAATTCCCCACACTTGTATCTTAAGCTTGCACTTAATGATGGAAGAACGATGTTGAGAATTTATGCACCAAGCAAATCTCTAAGTGCTCGATACTCAACCAAAGTATGAGACATTAACACCTCTTGCGATTATCAACAATGACATCTGCGTGTGACACTGCCTAAAACAAAGTAATTCCTTAAAGTGATAGTTAACCAGGTCTTCAAGACATCCCGACTGCTGGTAACTAGATAAACCAAGTCTTCAACTCAAATTCTTAAGCCCGAGCAAGTTATCAAATAAGAACACGCCTTGGTGAAAGTCAACTTCAATCTCAAATAGGTGATAAATGATTAACTCTGAAGTAATCAACTTGAGTCAAATGTCCAACATGTGAATAAACATACAATCGGATGTATATTGACCCACTGAATGAACCAGAACAAATGATTCCTCAACATCAATGCATTCTTCCTAAAGGTATACATGTAGCGACTGATATGGAAGATTCACCAATAATGTCTTTGAGCGGATGAGGTAGTCATTTTACTTAATGTTCATGAGGTTGATTTATAACATGCACAGTGAGAGGAACAATAATCCGTGAAGATTTGGCAAAGGAATACCAAAGAGCGGATCATTATTCATGAACAATAATCCGTGAAGATTTGGCAAAGGAATACCAAAGAGCGGATTATTATTCAATAGTGCAACTACAATATCATGATAGTCATTATCAACGCCTTGTGAAATAACTAGAGATAAGGGTTTCTTGAGAATTCTGAGAAGTACTTCTTAGATGGTGAACCAGTTGAGTCAGTAGGAACCGGAGCATGAACTTCAGAAATTGGATGATCAACATTCGTTGGAGGTTGGAAGTACTCATCAAACATATCTTGAAACAATGAATCCCAATTATCCTTAGTAAGTGAAGCATTGGGCGTTGAAGGAGAGTCATATGACCATAAATCAAGCATCCATCAACATGTAGTATATGCACTCTTCTCCCCCTAAAAAATTGCATCCGAAGTTGCCATTTTTGATTTGAACAAGTGAATAAGAATATACACCAATGAACGTAGATCCACTTGAGGGTTGAAAGAGCGTGGAATAACATGAAGCTTGTTGATGAAGAATACCGATGAGAATGGTCATAAACATGAAGATTTCTCTTCTTTTGAAGATAAAGCGCACTAAAGCGTACACATTTCTTTTCTTTGAGGAACGAGGCTTGAACTTTTGAGTTCAAACGTCATAGTCATTTCCCCTCATCTGTTTAGAGCAGCCTTAATCCAAGTACCAATGGATGATTTGTAAGACCTGCATTGGAACACAGACAAAGGTGGAAATTTGAAAACATTGGATCTCCATGTGAAAATGGGTTCCTTTTGGTTAGTGCAAACAATCATTGAATCAGCAGAGACCATAGGTGCAATGGCATTATCACTAGAAGCTGAACTAGTAGAAGCATCCGACTTAGTCAAAGGACATTTTATGCTTAATGGGATTATTCTACCAATTGGATTCCAAACCTTAACAGGCACTACTCTAGGCATAGTGGATCTAGCTAAGGGGCAAGGATTGCCATGCGTGAATATTCGACCTGTGGGCTTCCACTGAAATCCTACATTGGTAAAAACCTTCCCAGTAGGTTTCTAGGATTGCTTAATCTATTTCGCTTTCCAAACTTTCTTAACAGGGTATTGATTCTTAGACCTCAGAAATAAACACACCACATTTATCATGTTTACCATAAAATAGACATTCTTTACATGTTTTGCAGACATCATAAGACGTTGAATTAATTTCAGTAAGCTTAGAGCTAATACTAGAACCAACAAGATTCTTTTTGTTCAAGTCAAACTTATTTTCCCTATGGTGTTCTTTCACTTTCTTCTCATGATCACTTTTAGTCAGCGAAATTCTGTCCTTCTTTGTATTGCTTCTAGGTTTTGACCCGCTAACTTTAGTGTCAATTTTACCATCAGTAGAAGTGATGATGGGAACCTTAGTTTGTTTTACTGCCATTTGCTTTTCTGGTCTATAAATGCTCGGTTCTGAGGCTTTTAGAGGCACATCAAAGGTAACATGTTTGACTTTAGGAATTGAAGTGGGTGCAACTATTCTATCTCGCCTAGTACAAGTTTTAGGACTTGTGACAATTACATACTCTAAGAGTTCCTGAGATCGTTTGGCATCCATGCAGGCATAAGTGATTGCACTATCAAAAGGATTTTCTAATCTATCATCTTCTACTATCTCATGGAGGCCCTTTAAACTATCCTTAAGTTGTGAGAGATATGTTTTATGTGCCAGTTCATTATTCCTAAGAGGGGGAGGAATATATAACATATCAATAGGATACTTATCACAAGCAAGAACCTTTGGAACACAATATTTGCAATTAGGGATTGGCAATTTTCCTTTCACCTCACGCTTAAGATTCTCAATTTTGTTAAGCAAAGAAGTTACCTTTTCAATATGTTTATCATGATTTACTTTGAAAGAATCACATAACTCTTTGTTTAGATCATTAACTATTGAAATTTCAGCTTTAAAACAATCATTTTCCTTTTTCAAGTTATCAATAATGTTTTGAAGTTGGAAATTCTGAGAATCTAAAGGAGGAGGCACTTGGGAGCCAGTCACATCATTCTTTTCACTCTTGAGTTGTGAAATTTGGGTTTTCAATCTTTTGATCGTGTTGCAATGAGCTCGAATATGTTCATCACGTTTGTTAATTTCAAAAACTGCATCAAACTCAGGAGCATCCGAGGATGTCTTGACATTTGAGGTTTTCACATTTTCTTTGAGATGTTGATATTTTAATTGCAAAGTAAGATGTTCAACCTCTAATTTAGAAAAATGTTTGACCAAGTTGTCATGATCATCCTGTTCTAATTTCTCATGCAATTTTGAATTTGTAGTCTCAAGCTCAATGACACGATCATGGGAAACTTTCAAAGCAACAAATAATTCATGAAATTAAGATGCAATGATAGAAGAATTTGTAACAGTGTAGAACACATCTTGAGCAACACATTGAGAAATCAGATTATCATTAAAGATGTGCAGATTCTTTCTTTCAATCTCATTATTTTAAAGCTCACGTTCATGCATATTGACTTCAGCTATCATTTCATCAAATTCCCTTTCCATTTCTTTAATCTCTGTGTCTATTCCCTTTTTAAGACTCTCAAATTGACATTTTAATTGTTTAAAGAAAGGCATGACCTCAGTTAAATAGCATTCTTTAGTTTGTTCAAAACCCCTTTCCCCTTCAGTTATCCCAGTAGGTGTGATTCTCTTTTTACACGTTTTCTCAAAATCAACAAATAGTTGGTAAACTACATAAAGGCTGATTAAGGTCTTGCTATTAGTGGGAAGTGTTCTAGGCACTAAATGCATTGGTGTATTTGGAGGATACACAGTTGCTGGAGACAATTTCCTACAGGGGGGATTCTTTTCAACAAGGTTATCTGCTTTTTGCTTATCCATATCCTTTTTCCAGAACACTTGTTCAGGTGTTAATAGTGTTTGAGGCTTAAACTTGTTCAAGGAGATCCAATTTTCCTTAGTGTAATCATGGGATTTAAAAGTGATGTTATATTTAATGCACCAGGGATCTTTAAGCTTATCGTTCAATTTTTCTTTAGTGGCATCTTCTAATTTTCTATCTTCCTCAGTGCACTCAATGCATGTAGGTTTTTTTCTAGGCTTGAGGATCTCATCACCATCATAGACAACCTTTTGAGCAGCTTTTGCTATTTTACCATACTCAGGATTGGGTTCCTCTATAAGGGCAATACTATGCTTATCGCTTAAAACTCTATGCTTAGTGATCATGTGAGCAGTCTGAATGGTGTTCCCTTTTACGTACAGTTTGTTTTCAAGTTTGTTTTTCAACGTTTTTAGGTTAGAAAAATCATTCAAAAGTTTTGATTCGTTAGCGTTAAATTCCTGTTTAAGCACTTTTACATTTTCTTGAAGTTCTTGCTTTTGCTTAACAATTTTATTGAGCTTTTCTTTTAAGGAGTTTAACTCTTGTTTTAACATTTCTTCCCTAAAATTACTTTTTCTAATAACTATACGTATTTGGTTATCCATCTCCTGCTCACGGGTGGTCAATTCAAACTTAGCACGCTGTTCATAGATGGAAACCTGATCCTTATATATGTTAAGCTCAGTGGTAAGGGAATCATCAGGGATAAATGCAGAGTACTCATGCAGCTCATAATCATCATTTTGAGTAGAATATGCACAGCTAGGTACATCAAAAACTTCCATGCAACTTTCCACTGCATTAACATGCACAGGTTGTGGCTGGTGCATCGCTATCTGGGGTACATCCGAAGCTTCCATGGAGCGTTCCTTTGTGTTAGGAATTAGAAAATTCCATAGTGAAGTATCGGTCACCCCAAATATAATCTAGCATAAGTTAGCTCGTAGACATTACGTTATTTACTAGTTATTTAGTTAGTTATTTAGTTTAGTGCAACACCGTGGAGGAAGGACGAGTCTTTACCCACTGTATGCCTGATCCACAGTCCGAAGGAGGACGTTTATTGTGTAACTATAAATACCCTCTACCTCCCAAGGTAGAGGGTTGGACCTTTCAATCTAACATTCTTTCTTTTGTTACTTTCTCTCTCTAGAAAGGCTCCCATTCTACTTTCTCTCTCTAAATTACTTCATCTCATTCGAACCATATTGTGATTTGTTATGTGTTTATGAAATCCAATATCTTACAATTGGTATCAAGAGCCATGGTTTGATCA
Source organism: Chrysanthemum seticuspe (assembly GCA_019973895.1). Classification (NCBI taxonomy): domain Eukaryota; kingdom Viridiplantae; phylum Streptophyta; class Magnoliopsida; order Asterales; family Asteraceae; genus Chrysanthemum; species Chrysanthemum seticuspe. The sequence goes on from BPTQ01000004.1 coordinate 226,914,473, forward strand.
CTCATCTTTCATGTTCTTGGATTTCTAGTGGTTTTCATAAGGTTTTTGGGTTTGAATGAGTTTAGAGTAGTTTACATCATTTGGATCATTTCTAGTGTTAAAGTTTGGATTTTGATTGTACTTTTGTGTTTAGAATCATTATAAGTGTTTAGGTTTTGATTTGGAAGGCTTGAATCATCGTGGTTGGGTTGTTTTTGGATTGAAAAGTGGTGTTTTTTGAATGTTTGTTGGAAGCGAGTTGAGCCACGGTGTGTGTTTCTTGGAAGCGAGTTGGTGTGTTGCTTGAAGCGAGTTGTCACTGAAGAGAGTTGGCAGCTAAGCGAGTTGCCTATGCGACTTGTCCAGATTCAGCGTATCTAAAGCAAGTTGCCTAAGCGAGTTTCCTAAGAGAGTTGCCTAAGCGAGTTGCCTAAGAGAGTTGCCTATGCGAGTTGTCTGCTTGCTTATTGAAGCGAGTTGTCTTATGCGAGTTGCCCACATAAGCGAGTTGTCTGCTTCTTATTGAAGCGAGTTGTCTTATGCGAGTTGCCTACATAAGCGAGTTGTCTGCTTGCTTATTGAAGCGAGTTGTCTTATGCGAGTTGCCCACATAAGCGAGTTGTATGATTTCTTATTGAAGCGAGTTGTCTTATGCGAGTTATCTGTTAAGCGACTTGTCAAGGACTGTGATTTGTCAATTCCTGCGATGTGTCTCTAAACCTAACATACAAAACCCTTGTTTTCAAACCCTAATTTTCCGCGGAACAGAGGGTATATATAAAGAATTAGGGAATATCACAAACTCAACCATAACACAAATTGATCTTCACTTCCTTAATCATCTTCTAGTTCCTTTACTACATTCTGCTTCTCACTATCTTACGGTTTGGTCTTGATTTTAGTAAAATCCCGCGAAAGATTCTATTTCTCGGTTTAAATCACAGACTTGTAAAATCCTGTGTACACATCAACATCATGTCTTACACTCCTGATTCGGTAATTTCAGAAGTACTCAAACTGTATGATGAAGTTGAAAACCATGAGAACATTAGCTACACTGAACGGTTACAGATGATGGAATCAATCAATGACGATGTGAGATCTCTGTGTTCAGAATCTAATGAGAGAGAACTGCACCAGTCTAGGCTACAGAATACCATGCATAAAGAAAGTAGCATTGAACCTTATCAACAACTTCACTCTCACCTCATGTTACTTCTACCCATAACAATGGAACGAACATGTATTGCCCTCTTCCATCAGGACTTATCCACATTAACAGGAACTTTGCTATTAAACCTAGAGCAATTGGAGCTACAACTTGACAAAGAGAAGGTTCAAAAGGATAGTTCCAGTGTTGCACTTCAAGTGATTTACAAACATCTTCAGTCATTCATTAGAAGGAAATTCACATCAGATTATGATCAAGACGCGACTGAAATGTCTTTCAAGAGACAAACTGGAATGGAAATTAGCGTGTTCACAGAGACACTTATCCATCTCATGGATAATGTGGAGAAGTATATTGAGGAAGTTACTCAGAAAGATGAAAAAGTGGATGAGAGTCTGGTGCAGTTGAAAGATATTTGTGATGAGTCGGGTAATGTATCAGTTGAAAAGTCGGGTGTTGTTGAATGCAGAATATCAGAAACAACAAAGAATGACGTAACCAGCTGCTCAGTAACTCCTGTCACACATGATGTGGATGCAAATATCAGACCGACAAATGAACTGGTTTCATGTGATGAGGTACTCTTAACTGATCAACATAGTGCATCTGCTTATGTACCTAAACAAACTGATCTTAACATTAAACATGATTCTGATAAATGTTCCTTGGTTGAGGCTGAGACTAATAAATTCAAAACAAATGATATGGTTGATAAAAAGGCTTTTGATGAACTTTCAAACAAATTCTCAAAACTTGAAAAACATTGCATTTCTCTTGAAATTGCATTACAAAGAAAGGAGGAAAGTTTTCAAACTAAGAAACCATTAGAAAATCCGGAATTTCCTGAATTTCGTGAATTTTTTGAAATAAACAATTTAAAAGCTCAGCTTCAAGCCAAAAACTCGACTATCAACAACTTGATGAAACATATTTCTGATATGCATGTGAAAAGTAATTTGGTTACAAGTAATTCTGATGTTAATGCTATTGATGATATTCAAATGAGAAATGATGAATTAGCAATTTGTGTGGCCAAATTACTAAAGGAAAATGAGTCTTTGAGAAAGCATCACATAGAACTAGGTGACTCTGTCAAAGAAGCTAGAACTAACTCAATGGAACAAACAAATTCTTTAATAGCAAAAATTGATGAACTCAAAGCTCAACTTCAGGAAAAGAGTTTCGCTATTATTGCCTTAAAAAATGAGCTTAGGAAAACTGTAGGGAAAAGTCTGAACACTAAGTTTACAAAACCATCAACCTTGGGGAAACCAGTTTCTCATCTCACTAGAAACCGGTCCGTTGTTAGGCAACCTACTGCGTTTATATTCGAAAGACCAAAATTTTCAAAAACACGGTTTGCCTCCCAAGTTGATGCGATAAAAGTTTTGTCAAAACCAGTCACTTCACCTGAGTTACCTAAGAATAAGGCTTCTAGCTCCGTGAACCCTCAACAAGTAGCCACTTCTACTCCAGCACCTCAAGGATTAGTTCAAAAACAGTGTCAATACCAAGATTTAAAACCCATAATTCATATGATATGAATGACTTGTGGAAGAACTATTATCTAGAAGAAGCTAGGAAAAAGGCACAGATTCAAAAAGACGGAATTTTAGGTGCAACACCTAGGATGATGCATTCCACGAGATTTCAAGGCACTACTAGTAGTTGTAAACCATTTCCTAGGAACACTCAAAAGACTAGGGGTTGGCTTGCATCTAAGAGTAGTTATATGAAGAAGAATGCTAAGCATGTAGAAAATGAAACTAGAAATTCTGAGTCTTTTCTGAATAAGAAACATTTTCCTAACTTACATGCTAAGGTATAATCCACTAAGACTACAAACAGTGCTAAGGTTCAACCTGTTAAGTCTAGGACATTCAGTAAGTCATCTTCAGTGCATAAGAAGCAAAACAAACCAAAAACTTCACCTAGATGGATACCAACTGCTAAATCATTGGAGTCTAGGAATATTGATAAGTCTTCCACTGTGCATAAAAAGCTTAACAATCCTAAACCTTGCCATAAGTGGATACCGTCTGGTAGAATGTTTAAGGATGCTGGACTTAAGTGGATTCCTTCCGGAAAGCTGTTTACCGATGATAAAATCAAGGTTGACTGTGAAACCCCAAAGGGTTTGGATACTAATGTCACTAACCAAAATATATGCAATCAAATTTGTAATATTAGTGCAGGTAGTCCTTACTCAGTTACAGATACTTCGATCCTTCACTACATGGACTGGCTTAAAGTATGGATTACAAATGGATTGATATCTCATAACTCACGGGTTCAAGTAACTCAATCTTGATATTCATTCGGCTATGACGTCTGTTCACATCAGTTCAGGCCTCGTTCTTCAACACTATGGCATCTGCAGATAGCCCTTTAGCCCCCATTCTTCACATAAAAGAAAAGTGTACGCTTCAGTGCGCTTTATCTTCAAAAGAAGAGAAATATTCATGTTTATGACCATTCTCATCGACATTCTCGTCAACATGCTTCATGCTTTTCCCATGCGCTTCAGTCATCAAGTGAACCGGACTACTGATAATTACTCTTATTTCACTTGCTCAATATAATGAAGATGGCAGCATCATGTGCTAATTTTGCGGGGGAGAAGTGTGAATAGAATACATTTGGATGATAATCACTTGTTTAATGAAGAATGGCATCTCCGTATGCAATTCTTGAGGGAGAGAAGAAGTGTGAAGTTTTTGCATGGTTGATTGATATTTGAGAATATATGGTCAAATGGCTCCTAACTCATGTAAGAACCGAGTTTCTTCTTATAGGATCATCTTCACATGTAGTTTCTTCTAAGAGCCGTTGGTTGACATCTTCACATGGGCTGATATGATTAAATGACAAAGTGCTTCTAGTTGATGGGCTGATTTCTTTAATGAACATCTTTCTGTTCTTGCTTGATTGGGAGGGATTTTAATTAAGGGGATTTGCTATTTACAAGTTAACGGGAATGCCTTTGGTGTAAAGAAGATGTTAACTGTCTATTTCCCCATTCGGACAATCTTGAAGAAGGTCGAGTACAGTCTGATCTACATTTTATGCTACATGTTAGAAGACTAAAGACGAATTGCATTTGATGATCTAAAGACTTCTTCTTAATCCGGGCTGAGAAGAACACTTGAAAATCTTCATCAATTTAAGGGAGAGCACTAATTGGGGGAGATTGAAAAGCCAAATTTAATCCCCAATTAGACTTGCTCATATTCTTTAGCAATGATTCATTGTTTGATTTTTTGATGACTCTCCTCCAACGCCTAATGCTTCACCTACTAAGGATAACTGGGATTCATTGTTTGGGATCCATTGTTTTTCAAAGATATGTTTGATGAGTACTTCCAACCTTCGACGAATGTTGATCATCCAGCTTCTGAAGCTCATGCTCCGGTTTCTACTGACTCAACTGGTTCACCATCTAAGAAGTACTTCTCAGAATTCTCAAGAAACCTTATCTCCAGTTACTTCAAGGCGTTGATAATGACTATCATGATATTGTAGTTGCACTACTGAATAATGATCCGCTATTTGGTATTCCTTTGCCAAATCTTCACGGATTATTGTTCATGAATAATGATCCGCTCTTTGGTATTCCTTTGCCAAATCTTCACGGATTATTGTTCCTCTTATTGTGCACACTATAAATCAACCACATGAACATTAAGGAAAATGACTACCTCATCCGCTAGAAGACATTTCTGGTAAATCTTCCAGATCAGCTTCTACATGTATACCTTAAGGAAGAATGCATTGATGTTGAGGAATCATTTGCTCCGGTTCATTTAGTGGGTCAATGTTCATCCGATTGTATGTTTATTCACGTGTTGGACATTTGACACAAGTTGATTACTTTGAAGTTACTCATTTATCACTTATTTGAGGTTGAAGTTGACATTCACAAAGGCGTGTTCTTATTTGATAACTTGCTCGGGCTTAAGAATTTGAGTTGAAGTCTTGGGTTATCTAGTTACCAGCAGTCGAGGTAGATGGTTGAAGACCTGGTTAACTATCACTATTAGGAGTTACTTTGTTTTACTCAGTGTCACACGCATATGATGGTGTGGATAATCGCAAGAGGTGTTAATGTCTCATACTTTGCTTGAGTAGTGAGTACTTAGAAATTTGCTTGAAGCATCAATTCTCGACACCGTTCTTCCATTATTAAGTGCAAGCTTAAGATACAAATGTGGGAATTTGACTTCAGTTTCAAGTTTGGTATATCGGGTATTCTTCATCAGTGGTCACTTCAAATTGTTTACATATGGGTTAATAAAGATAGTCAGAGAGAGTTTCTATAGCAGTTGATTCTCACAGGATTCATTTGAGCTAATTGTTGTTCTTTTCTATTTTAAGAATATTTGGTATGTATAACGTGTTGCTATTTCTGAGGTATCAAAACCTGCATTGGGGAAGGAGACATACATCTAAAAACACAATGAGTACACGTGATAAAACTAATACTTCTTCTCTATTGAAGTAATCCTGGGAAAGACAAATGTCATAACCATAGAGAAACTCAGTGTTTACACATAGCCTTTGGTGTGTTATTCCAACCATTTAGCAGGAAGTGGTCTCTCGATACTTTTTGGTATGTGTTACTTCAGCGTTCAGTTAGAAGAAATGTGAAAAGAATATTTGGTTCATGAGATGATATTGCATATCGACATATTCTATATGATTTATGATAAAGTGCTTCCGGTTAGTGCTTCATGTACACAATGTAATGATGATTCTGATGAGATCGCAACGATCAGGGGAGATATATGTGTACATCAGGGTCGGACAACATATTCACATGATCGAGCTTAATAAGTTATTCTAGAGTTGACATCCGTAGAGGAGATCAGTGATTCGACCAGTTAGTGTGATGTTGTTGTCTCTACTCTGGTTGTGTACTTGTGTACATTATGGGCTAATTGATTATATGGAAGATAACTGGAATGCATTTGGTAAAAGGAAGATGTTGATGTATTGTTCCCCTAAATAAGACAACTGGTCAATCTCGAAGAGTAATGTGTACATCGGGGACGCACAATAGGTTCATGTGATCGGTCTTCATCAGTTATTCCGGATTTGATAACCTCTAAGACGATCAATGTCTTAACTTGTTACCTCGGTGTTCTCATGTTCTTCGAGGTGCTGAGCTTCATTCAATGAGACTATTTCTCTTCTCAGTCTTCTTCTTGGGAAAATGGTCTTTATTCGAAGATTGTCGGTATGGGGGGAAGCTACCAAAGTCTCACTTTCTGCAGGCTCAATTTCTGACGTTCATTCAAGAGCCTCAGAAGCTTTGGTGGTGGAAGTTTTAGGGATGATGACTTCTATCTTCTACAACGGGGCTGCTCGATATCCTTATCTCGGTACTCGTATCATCATCTTCTTAAACTATATCATCTAATCTATCTGTGTATATATTTCTCAAAAAGCAAAATAGAAAACTATAAAACCAACAAAAACCCATAAAAATCAGAAAATTTAAAAATACCAAAAATATGTTTTCTCAAGACATGTCTTCTGGTATCGATAACATCTACGATCTTAGAAATGTCATTCAATAATGGCACGGGACTTTAGATGAAGTTCGAGCAGGAGGTGTAAATATTTCTTTCTAAACATATCTCAAAATATGGCTTTCAGTTATTTCAGACTGTAACCCGGGCGTCAAAACAATGGCTTGCAGTTACTTTAGACTGTAACCCGTGCTTAAACCATGGTTTGCTATTATTTCAGATAGCAACCCGCTCTTTTAAAGAAAGGAAAGTGCTGCGCTAAACCAATTTTTCAAATATTTCGTCCACTTACCTAAAAACAAAAATTGAGGAAAGTATGTCGAAGGACTGCTGTTCCTACACAAATGTTTTTCCGTCTAAAATTCTTCAGAAAAATATTTGTTGTTTTTCAAAAATGGTGGAAATTGAGTTGTTTGTAAATCAATTAGATTCAGAGTTTTCGTTAAAATTGAAAACTCAATCAATGACTTCAGCGCTTTTAAACTTTTCAGAGAATAAGTCATTGATTGAGGGGGAGAATGTTTTCAAACCTATATCATCTAACGGGCTTTCTTAATTATCCTAAATGCTTAACTGAAAAATGATGTTAACCTACGTTGAGGACTAGGTGCCTAGGATATGATTGTTAGGATTAGATGATTAGAGTTTGATAAACACATTATTCCCGTGCCATATATGAATTGATTGATATGTTGGGTTGACTTTTATTAGTCGATTGCTGTTTGGGTGATGTCGACCACCATGTATTTGTATGTGTGTTTACTAACCTATGCAGGTATATTGGTATATAAGAATGTTCCCGATCCGGATCCCACAAATGAAGATGTTTGGATGCAGAAAGCAAAAGGGTAACTATATCTTGGGTTGACAAATGAGGAAACTGAGCTTAATTGGACTTCTATGGAGAGTTGGCATAACTGCAACGTAAGAGGTCTCACAGCATCAGCAGATGGTTTTCTTCATCAGCAAATGAAGAAACGGAGATTAATTTGACCTCAGTTGGCATTAAAATGCAACGTAAGAAGTCTCACTGCTTCAGCAGACGGTTTTTCTTCCAAGCCCTACAGCAACAACATAAGCTTCTCGACCACCTAATGTATCTTTGTGTAGGATACCATTTTTAAACAATTGTGAAAAATATTGTTTTGAAAATGGAAAATAATGTTTTGAAATTCACTGGACTACATTTTATCAAAACCTATGTCACTCAATTATAAACTTCGGTCATCGATTAAGGGCGAGAGTGATTTAAAATAAAATATTTTCAAACGATATCTCTTCATAAAAGTTCCGGTTTGTACGTTAAAATGTGGTGATCTAAAGATTTAATGTTATGTCATGGTATGATTTTCTTTAAAACTCAAAGATCTGTCAAAATGATTTTTTTTCTGTTCTTGTTTGATTGTGAAATTGTTTTATTTTACTTAAAGATCTCTTAGAACAATCATACCTGACACTTAGAATCTTTAATGTCTTAAATTAGTCCTTATCTGTCATTTTTCAAAATTAAATCTTGCCACGTCTTTCCCCAAACTTTTCTAAATGATTTTAATCAATTGGGATCACAAATCTCAATTGGTTTGAAAGTTTTGATCAGGGGAGAAATCGTGATTTAAATCTCAAATCTGTTTTAATGGAATTGGTTTTAGTCCTTCAAAGGCACTCCTGCCTCCATGTGCCAAACGATTTCAATATACATAACGCACATGTTGAGGGGGAGCATTTATCCAAAAACAAGATGAGTATTTAAACCAGGCACATATTCTACCATGTTTTTCTAAACCTAATTAAATCACTTGAGATCCAAAATCTCAAAGGATTTGGTATTTTTGATCGGGGGAGAATTTGTGATTTAATAATGAAATTTGATAAAAGGTGATTGTTTGATTCAATTGTGCAGGCTGCTCTCTCATATGTGTTAAACACTTTCGAATCTTGATGCACATATTGAGGGGGAGCATTTCAAAATAAAATAAACTATCGAGGTACAAAAGCTTTTATGTTTTAACATAAAGTACCTTGATTGAGTTTTTAAATGGTTTTCTTAATGGTTTTTGTGATCTTGGATGTGCTTCAAAAGAACTCTTTCCTCTATGTGATAAAATGATTTCAAATATCCTATGCACATATTGAGGGGGAGAATTTTTCCAAGAAAATCAAATGGCTTTTTCCATAAAAATTGTGATCTAGAATTTATTTGAAAAGAACTCTTGCCTCCATGTGCTAAACAATTTATAAAATCATATGCACATGTTGAGGGGGAGCATTTCTTAAAGATCAAAACAATTAAGGTACAAAATGCTTTGATATTATATCACAAGTACCTTGATTGATTTTTCCAAATGATTTTTCAATTCGTTTCAAGAAGGAAAAAAATAATACCAAAAGACCGACCAATTTACTTTATGCATGGTGTTATAAGGATGGTTAGGTTAGGTATTCATTCCCACGATCCTGCCAGAGCTGGAGGGATCTACCCAGGGACAATCCACTAGATAGTGTAGAAGTCCTTAGGTATGATGAAATAAAAAGGAGAAAAATTAGAATATGGGAAGAGTGCGGACTGAGATAGAGCTAGTACTGGAATAAACCTAACAAGGTTCTAGTTATGAAATCTCGGTAAGCACTGAAGAGGTTGAAGAATGAAAAAGAATTAAATGTGAAAAAGGGTGAAAAGAAATATCCCTCCAATAATTCAACCTTAGGGCAGTAACCGGGTTCAATACATATGCTACTGGTGGTTACCAAGGTAACACTGGTATTGAAGACAAGACGTCATGGACCCAGTGACGCACTGCACCTAACTTCCCAAGCTACTCAAGTTCCTCTTAAAAGGGATTGTTTCATTCTCACGGGGAACCTACATAATCTATCGACTTTCTCTTAGAGATTGTTGATATTGAAGAAGGAGACCGTCTCCCTAGTCTCTGGCATAGGAAACCAAAATGCACGATTGAGTCTAGAGCCAAGAGATCATCCACAATATCTCATTAGGATACAATACTTGAAGACTTGCTATTTCACACAATGTGGAAAGTAAGAATATATATTAAGAGTCCTACGCATTATCCTTGTGGTATTGCCAGAACATCCAAGTGATATGTAAATATTCACGATGAAGATGGAAATCCTTCTAGAGCCAATATCAAACAAGCTCTTGGTGGTGACATGTGAGATCTTCTCGTAAGATCAAGCTTGTGACAACTGGATAGAAACGATGGGGAGATTCAATCTTGAATCAACCTTGGTCCAGGAATGGAATTGACGAATAATTTTGGAAAAACCTTTCGATGTGCAAATATTCTTTTCTCTAGCACATCGAATGTGTATTCATATTTCAAACTCAAAAAGTATCTCTGATTGAAAAAAATACTTTTGGAAAAACCGTTCGATGTGCAAATATCTTCTTTTCTCTAGCACATCGAATGTGTATTCTTTTCAAATACAAAAGGTATTTTTGATTGAAAATTGACCTTTCTCATAAAACCTTCATCGTATTGCAAAACTCTTTCTTTATGCAATACACGATTGTTTTCAAATCAATTTTTCATCAATCAGTGAATCTCAATTCGCTGGTTCACTCACTTCGTGTTGTCTTCTTTGAGACGTTCCGGTTTGAGAACAGCTAGAACAACTGCGAAACCCTGTCAAGGAGATTCTTCGGAATTATACCTGATCACAGGCAGTACTTGTACTGATCAACGGGGAACTGTGGGCCGTGTACCTCAATTCAACGAAAGTGATCAAAGGCACTTTCGTGTATTTTATTGCTAACTGTTGTTTGCATGTACATTTGGACGGTTGCAGCTGATCAGAATTGAGGAGTTAATCCAAAGCCGCATGCTCACATCATCCACACTTAATTGAAGAAATCATGACTGGTGCATATCTACATAACCTGGTTCTGATATTTTTCTACTATGCTTCTGCTACGCTGCTGCAAATATCATGATCCAGTAAAGCTTCCGCTACTCTGATGAAAAGTTGTCATGATCCTAAAAGTGTGAGCATGTCGATCCGAAAGTCACAACTTCACATGATGGCAACACAATAAAGGGTGATCCAGAGATTTACTGTGGCTGATGATCTCATTTAAAGCTCGAAGATCATCAAAGATGTGGATCAGTATAAATGCCTCCACTTAAAGTACAAAGTTATTGGACTTTAAAGAATCACTGCAAAAGCACAAAGATGCAGATGTTGAAGAATTTATGTCTACGAGCTCAAGACTGAAGATTAAATAGAATGCTAGGATTCGAAATGTAAAACATGGGGTGACCTCCCTTAGGGGGAGATTGTTAGGAATTAGAAAATTTCATAGTGAAGTATCGGTCACCCCAAATATAATCTAGCATAAGTTAGCTCGTAGACATTACGTTATTTACTAGTTATTTAGTTAGTTATTTAGTTTAGTGCAACACAGTGGAGGAAGGACGGGTCTTTACCCACTGTATGCCTGATCCACAGTCCGAAGGAGGACGTTTATTGTGTAACTATAAATACCCTCTACCTCCCAAGGTAGAGGGTTGGACCTTTCAATCTAACATTCTTTCTTTTGTTACTTTCTCTCTCTAGAAAGGCTCCCATTCTACTTTCTCTCTCTAAATTACTTCATCTCATTCGAACCACATTGTGATTTATTATGTGTTTATGAGATCCAGTATCTTACACTTTGCATTAACTTGCACAGGTTGTGGCTGATGCACCTCTATCTCTTGTGGATTTGAGCACAAAGATTCCATTTTAGCATTATCCGACTCAAACACGATAGTCTATAGTACATTGTTGGGTATCTTCTATTCATTGGTCACGTCGTATAAACTGAGTATCTTAGATACAATTGAATCCAAAACATTGGGCATGTTGTTGACGTGCACGAAATTTTACAAATCTATGATTTAAATTGAGAAATAGAATCTTTCGCGGGATTTTACAAAATCAAGAAGAAACTGTTAATCAATGACCAATAGAGTGTGTTAAGATGATTGATGGATCGATACAATGATACAAGATTGTGGGATTGGACTTTAGATTGTACGTAGGAAAAGCTGAAATGTTGTTTGGTTGAGATTTGGATTGGTTGATGCACGTTTTTACGAAGAATTTTAGGTCTAAAAACTTATAAACCTCAATAACTTCTGTTCGGAGCGGATTTATACCTTGAAGGTTGACCCTTAAGTTCATTCAGCGTGCCAATATCCTCGTTCTCACGGTCGTTTTGATGGGTAGAACGCTGAAAACGGAGTTACGGTTCAAAAGTTATTGTCGTTTGAAGTTTTGTCGGGAAAAGTCAACAAAACGCACTGATGAAATGGACAAACCGCACTTTTGACAAGTCGCACCCAAACCAACTCGCTTAGAGATCAACTCGCTTAATCAACTCGCTTAGTGGACAAGTCGCATAGATGGACAACTCGCTTAAAAGCCAAGTCGCATAAACCAACTCGCTTAATAGCCAAGTCGCTTAAAACCCAAGTCGCATAAAGATACAACTCGCTTAATAGACAAGTCGCTTAAAAACTCAAGTCACTTAAAGAGTCAACTCGCTTAATAGCCAAGTCGCATAAACCAACTCGCTTCCAAAAAAACTCGCTTAAGTGTTAACTCGCAACACAGACAACTCGCTTAATAGAAACGCAATACCGTGGCTCAACTCGCTTCGTACAATATTCAAAAACAACCACTTTATCAATTAAAAACAACCCAACCATGATGATTCAAGCCTTCCAATTCAAAACCTAAACACATATGATGATCCTAAACACAAAAGTACAATCAAAATTCAAACTTTAACACTAGAAATTGACCAAATGATTCAAACTCTTCTAAACAATTATAACCCCAAAAACCTTATGAAATCCACCAAAACAAAGAGCATGAAAGATGAGTGATCAAACATTGGCTCTTGATACTTTTTGGTATGTGTTACTTCAGCGTTCAGTTAGAAGAAATGTGAAAAGAATATTTGGTTCGTGAGATGATATTGCATATCGACATCTTCTATATGATTTATGATAAAGTGCTTCCGGTTAGTGCTTCATGTACACAATGTAATGATGATTCTGATGAGATCGCAACGATCAGGGGAGATATATGTGTACATCAGGGTTGGACAACATATTCACATGATCGAGCTTAATCAGTTATTCTAGAGTTGACATCCGCAGAGGAGATCAGTGATTCGACCAGTTAGTGTGATGTTGTTGTCTCTACTCTGGTTGTGTACTTGTGTACATTATGGGCTAATTGATTATATGGAAGATAACTGGAATGCATCTGGTAAAAGGAAGATGTTGATGTATTGTTCCCCTAAATAAGACAACTGGTCAATCTCGAAGAGTAATGTGTACATCGGGGACGCACAACAGGTTCATGTGATCGGTCTTCATCAGTTATTCCGGATTTGATAACCTCTAAGACGATCAATGTCTTAACTTGTTACCTCGGTGTTCTCATGTTCTTCGGGGTGCTGAGCTTCATTCAATGAGACTATTTCTCTTCTCATTCTTCTTCTTGGGAAAATGGTCTTTATTCGAAGATTGTCGGTATGGGGGGAAGCTACCAAAGCCTCACTTTCTGCAGGCTCAATTTCTGACGTCCATTCAAGAGCCTCAGAAGCTTTGGTGGTGGAAGTTTTAGGGATGATGACTTCTATCTTCTACAATGGGGCTGCTCGATATCCTTATCTCGGTACTCGTATTATCATCTTCTTAAACTATATCATCTAATCTATCTGTGTATATATTTTTCAAAAAGCAAAATAGAAAACTATAAAACCAACAAAAACCCATAAAAATCAGAAAATTTAAAAATACTAAAAATATGTTTTCTCAAGACATGTCTTCTGGTATCGATAACATCTACGGTCTTAGAAATGTCATTCAATAATGGCACGGGACTTTAGATGAAGTTCCAGCAGGAGGTGTAAATATTTATTTCTAAACATGCCTCAAAATATGGCTTTCAGTTATTTCAGACTGTAACCCGGGCGTCAAAACAATGGCTTGCAGTTACTTCAGACTGTAACCCGTGCTTAAACCATGGTTTTCTATTATTTCAGATAGCAACCCGCTCTTTTAAAGAAGGAAAGTGCTGCGCTAAACCAAATTTTCAAATATTTCGTCCACTTATCCTAATAACAAAAATTAAGGAAAGTACGTCGAAGGACTGCTGTTCGTACACAAATGTTTTTCCGTCTAAAATTCTTCAGAAAAATATTTGTTGTTTTTCAAAAATGGTGGAAATTGAGTTGTTTGTAAATCAATCAGATTCAGAGTTTTCGTTAAAATTGAAAACTCAATCAATGACTTCAGCGCTTTTAAACTTTTCAGAGAATAAGTCATTGATTGAGGGGGAGAATGTTTTCAAACCATATCATCTAACGGGCTTTCTTAATTATCCTAAATGCTTAACTGAAAAATGATGTTAACCTACGTTGAGGACTAGGTGCCTAGGATATGATTGTTAGGATTAGATGATTAGAGTTTGATAAACACATTATTCCCGTGCCATATATGAATTGATTGATATGTTGGATTGACTTTTATTAGTCGATTGCTATTTGGGTGATGTCGACCACCATGTATTTGTATGTGTGTTCACTAACATATGCAGGTATATTGGTATATAAGAATGTTCCCGATCCGGATCCCAAAAATGAAGATGATTGGATGCCGAAAGGAAAGGGTAACTATATCTTGGGTTGACAAATGAGGAAACTGAGCTTAATTGGACTTCTATGGAGAGTTGGCATAAATGCAACGTAAGAGGTCTCACTGCATCAGCAGATGGTTTTCTTCATCAGCAAATGAAGAAATAGAGCTTAATTTGACCTCAGTTGGCATTAAAATGCAACATAAGAAGTCTTACTGCTTCAGCAGACGATTTTTCTTCCAAGCCCTATAGCAACAACATAAGCTTCTCAACCACCTAACGTATCTTTGTGCAGTATACCATTTTTAAACAGTTTTGAAAAATATTGTTTTGAAAATGGAAAATAATGTTTTGAAAATCACTGGACTTCATTTTATCAAAACCTATGTCACTCAATTATAAACTTCGGTCATCGATTAAGGGGGAGAGTGATTTAAAATAAAATATTTTCAAACGATATCTCTTCATAAAAGTTCCGGTTTGTATTTTAAAATGTAGTGATCTAAAGATTTAATGTTATGTCATGGTATGATTTTCTTTAAAACTCAAAGATCTGTCAAAATGAATTTTTTTTTTTTGTTCTTGTTTGATTGTGAAATTGTTTTATTTTACTTAAAGATCTCTTAAAACAATCATACCTGACACTAACAATCTTTAATGTCTTAATTAGTCCTTATCTGTCATTTTTCAAAATTAAATCTTGCCACGTCTTTCCCCAAAGTTTTCTAAATGATTTTAATCAATTGGGATCACAAATCTCAATTGGTTTGAAAGTTTTGATCAGGGGAGAAATCGTGATTTAAATCTCAAATCTGTTTTAATGGAATTGGTTTTAGTCCTTCAAAGGCACTCCTGCCTCCATGTGCCAAACGATTTCAATATACATAATGCACATGTTGAGGGGGAGCATTTATCCAAAAACAAGATGAGCATTTAAACCAGGCACATATTCTCCCATGTTTTTCTAAACATAACATCATGAATGATTTCATCATCATTCTTTTCCCCAGACCCTTCATCTTTCTTGTTGAGCTTAGCTAAGTCAGTGAGACATATCCTTTTGTTCTCCAGCACAACTTTTCTTAGCTGTGACATTTCACCATTCTTAGTCGTTGGAGGCTCTAGAGGTGGATCTTGATCCATGACATCTTTTCCTTTGTGTCCACTATCTTTCACCTGCTTGACTTGAATCAGTCTTTGTCTTTCAGCCCTTAGATTATCTTCATCCTTTTCTTCTTTTGTCAACTCTTCATCTTTCAGTAGAGTTTTCTTCTTGGAAGCACATGTAACTTCCCTTGGAGCACTTGTATTCTGACCACGACCTCTACCTCTACCAGAACTAGCTTTCTTCTTTTCAGTAGTTCCAACCATCCTAGCTTTTTCGGCTTTATCATAAGCTAGATAAGCGTCAGTGTTTTTGACATTCTTAGTTAATAGGAAGTCTGAAATTCTAAGATCTCTATTGGTGATGTTTGTGCTATGAATTCTTACTCTTGAGAGTATGTGATCCATCTTCTCATAATGATATTTGTCACCATCCAGTCTTCTAACAATCTCTGGATCTTGTTCCATGAAGTCGGTGATGATAAGCTTGGTGTATCGAACAAATGGGATCTTGTAGCCTTTTTAGCAACAAACTGACATGCCTGATAAACCATGTTATGTGCATGGAGTTCATCACACCCCAGAAGATCTGTAAATGCTCAAGGCTTGGATGCTCGTGTCCAGTTTTTTTCATGTGACACAGTGACTGAGTAGGGTGTACAGAGTCAACCATGGTTGAGGAAGATATCTTCGGTCATCTTTGGAATGAGTCATCATACCCTAGATGTTTGAGAGACATGAAATTGTGGTGAAAGAAAGAGGTGGCGCAAATCGTTTATTTTTCCTAGATACTTCTTGAGGAAGACCAAGAACAGTGCAGAGGAGTTGGAAATCAAACTTGATTGTTTTTATGTCAAGTTTCGTGTCTTTGCTGATCATAAGAGAATGCCAGAATTGATTGATGTAGATTTCAGAAACACTAGCAGAGTGAATCATAATGTGTTTGAAGAAGTGTCTCTTGATAGTTTTCACAATGACTTGACAAGTAGAATGGCACGGGAGTGAATCCAAATCTATCCGGTAGTTAGATTCTCCAATCTTTCTTTCATCTTCTTCTGGAATCATTTCTTTCCTTGTGAGTGAACATTGAGACATTTTGAGTACTGAAAATGCACCAACACTAATAAATACAGAGAAGGTTTCATGTACATGTTAGTGTTAGACCAACAAGCCCATAGTAATGCATGATCAATTAAGAACAAGTCCATGTGTAGCAAGGTATCACATTTTGAAAATTCCTAAATTTGAAAATTTCACAAGTCTGAAAATGTTTTTCTTACTCGAAGAAAAAGTGTTTAATCACAAAAGATTTTGAAATGGTTTCTTACTCGAAGGATTTTGAAGAAAAATTGAAAAAAATATCTCTTATTCGGAGATTGCCATTTCTGTACTCGGAAAACATTTGATAAACTCCTAACTCGGATAAAATTAGTACCAACTCCTTACTCGAAGAATTAAACAAGTTACTCAGAGAAGATTGAAATAAATTTCTAAGTCGAAGAATTGTTCTCTTACTCGGAGAATTTTATATCAGTTTCTAAGTATGAGAAAAATTCTTTTACTCGAAGATTGTTATAAAAATTTCTAAGTAGGAGAAAATTCTCTTACTCGGAGAAATTCATCCAAATTTCCTTAAGTCGAAGAAATGCATAAGCCTTACTCGAAGACATTCATATTCATATCTTACTCGAAGAAATTCATAAAAAGTTGAAAGAGCAATTGAGCACAGATAATGAACCAGACATGCATTCTTAAGTATCCTAAACACTTTCTAAGCATCACACATTACCTAGAACACTCAAATGACAGTTTAATTTGATTATAACCTTCAAACAAAGAAAAACCCTTCCTGAACCCTAATTTACAACTTAACACTAAAACATAAAATTGATCCCTAAAAAATTAAGCGAGTGACCACAACAATATGACAACTGGATTTAGCACTTAAAATCCTGAATTCAGCTTAGTCGGAATTCTGGTTGGAATTTTGACAGAGTTTTGAGAGTGTGTGTATGTGAGTAAGAAATTTTAACTGAAATAGAAAACTATATATAGGTGCTAGATTGGTCAATTAGCAAAACAAGTCCCTAAGCTTGTTTTTGTTTCATTTTCAGTCTTAATGATACTAAATTTTCATTATTGACAATATAAGTCCCTAATTTTGGATGTTGTTTTGATATTAGTCCAAAAATTGATAACTTTTGAGATTTTGCATTTTTTCCCTTTGAACGATGAGGAGATGAGATTTTACGATGATTTTTTGTGAAAAGAGTGTGCAAACTTTGAGATTTTATCAAAGTTATTTTCTCCCCTTTAAAATATGTTCTCGTTTGAAAATTTTGTTAAATTTGTGATTTTAACTAGAACATATTTTGAAGATGGGAACTTTGCACACTTTAAAATATCTTTTTCGAATGAAAATGATAAGTGAAAAATATTTTTGGATTTTATAGATTTTATATTTTTGTATTTGGTTTTTAGAAAGATATATTTACAAAAAAGTTTGTTTTAGTGTTTGACATTTTTTAAGGATGTTTGAGTAAATTTTCCAGGTCTTCTGAAGTCAAACACCGCATACCAATTTGATGAACTAACTCAGCAAATCTTGTGGGTGGCAAGACTTTGGTGAACAAATCCGTCAAATAGTATTCAGTACCCACAAAGTATAATTCAATTGTACCCTTTTCGACATGCTCCTTGATGAAATGATATCAGAGAGTGATATGTTTTGAATTGGAATCTTGAACTGTGTTGCAGGAGATTACAATGGCACTCTTGGAGTCACAGTACATCAATATCTTATTGAATACGAAGCCGTAGTCCATTAGTTGTGATCTCATCCATATTATTTGAGCACATCATGTGACACGGTGATAACATCAAATAGTCCTAAATATTAAGTGTCAATTTCTCCCGATAATGCTCATATTTTATATCATTTATATAGATTTATGCTTGTTTTCTTTTATATTTCACTTTCAGGTAATTTACGAGCATTGGAGCTAAAGAGACGCGGATTTGGAGAGTTTATTGAAGATTTATCATAGTATGCTCACTTTGAAGAAGTTACGGCGTAACTCCTCTCTCACATTACGTCGTAACTAAAGCATGGCTCAGAAAACCAACTCAACAGAAGATTACGACGTAACTCTCCCAAAGATTACGACGTAACCAACTAGGTCAAATGAGGTTTCGCGCCGCTGCAAGCTACACTGTAACTATTGCATCAATTACGGCGTAACCAAGATTTATTGAAGATACGGCGTAACTCCTTCCATAGTTACCCCGTAACCAACATTATTAGTGCAAATTACGAAGAATTGTATGTTACGGCGTAACTCTTATAATTAGTTAAGCCGTGACCAGATATGGCCTATAAATACCCTACGATTTTTAGCATCTCAAAGCATCCCATTTCACACACAACACAAAGTGAACGTGAGTAAAAGTCGAAGGCAGATCTAGAGGAGCATACGGAGATATCTCCAAGGGAGAAATCACTCCCCTACGATAAGCATTAGCATTTTATCTTTTCTTTACTTTCAATTCATGTATTTCGTAACGTTAAAAATTGAGTCGATTGTTATATTTAATCTGAGTGGCTAAGCACCTCTAGGTGCTGGCCTGGTTATGATTCCTTAATTGTTTTGTTTGCGTTTACATTGCTTCCGTATAATTATTTCTAAGTGTATGCATGCATAGTTTATTGGTAGCTACCCTTGTTTCGGTAGTTTTGAATGGCGGTAGAGGCTAGTTACTTAGTAGATATGACCAAATGACCCTAAGTAAGTAGACTGAGATGGGAAGGGTAAGATATGACCAACTGACGACCCTTTCTACTTGTGCGATTTGACCAACTGATCACCCACAGTTTGGATGAACTTAAGAAGTAGGGGGTGAGTGTTTAAGATGCTAGCGCCCGGGCAATCACTATTATGAATCTAGCATGTGGCGGTACTTAATGACTTGGCTTAGGGGACTAAGAAAAACTGGACTTATGACGGGGCACCTGATTTCTCCAGTGGGACCCTTTGCTGATAGGTTAGGACGAACTGACCAAATGCTGTTCTAGTGACTTTGACCCCACCTGAAGTAATTGGAAGTAATTAGACGTAAACACTACTACTTAGGATGATTAACTAGGTTAGCACCCCTCTCCTCTATTGATCACATCCCTCGCCTTTATTTGCTTTAATAGTTAATTATATAATAATCATATTAAAATCTGTGACACCTAGACTTAGTTTAAATCCGCACACATAGCTCTTGGGACGACCTCGATTTTACCGAATACTACATTACATACGACCGAGTACACTGCCCGTTAGTGCATTAGGGTAGACCATAGGTATAACGAGTAATTATAGATATTAAAACTTGGTCAGTAAAACCTGCATCAAGTTTTGGCGCCGCTGCCGGGGAGTTATTTTAGGATTTTTTTCTTAAGTCTATTTTTAACTTTCTTTCTTCTCTTAATGTCAGGATTAAAGACTAGAAGCTCAAGGTTATTTTTGGCCACCCCGTTCGATGATCCAAAAAAATAATTTCGGACAAAAAAAGTTTACTCTCTGGTTCCTATTCATAACATTTTTTCGTTTTACGAATATGACCAATCTGATGCAGAACCGGAAGTCATTGATGAAAACAATCGAAGAAATAACCATGGAGCAGTATTTGGAACGACCAAATGTGAAATATCAACGAACCTTCAAACAAGACTCTAGTGTGGAAAAATTCTCTATTCCGGACCAATTTATTTGGGAATTGCACGAGCTTAAGTTTTCAGGAGATGAAAATGAGGATGTTCAGAATCATGTGGAAGAAGTACTCTACCTATCATCTCTTTTCAGCGTCCGGAGTATCCCTAGCTATTCAGTTACAACAAGAACTTTTCCTATGACTCTTACAGGGACTGCGAAAAGATGGTACAATAAAGTCCCTAATGAATGCAAAGAAGCATGGGATAAATTAAGAAGAGCATTCGTTCAACAATTTTGCCCTCCTTCGAAGATGGCTAAACTTCTCAGTAAGATCCATCAATTCATTCGAGAAGGTGAAGAAACACTTTATCAAGTATGGGAAAGATTCAATGAGCTACTTTACCGATGTCCGACTCATGACTTAAACAAACATTAAATTGTCTATGTCTTCTACAGGGGAATTAATGCACTGACACGTGAATTACTCGATTCTCTTAGACCTATTCCTAGCATGACCCCTGACCAAGCTTTGGAGTGTATTCAATGGATTTCTGAACATTTGTATAAATGGCATATGGAGACAGGGTATGGACCAAGGGATAATTTCAATCATAAGGTAATGAAAACATTGACAAAGCAAGAATATAGTTATGGTGAAATTTTCAAAAAGCAAAGACTGGAAAGGGCCAATGAAATTGAGGCCTGTAGGGTAGAGAAGGTTAAGAGTGTATTTGGGACCAAGACTGGAAACAACTTAGAAAAAAGGATCCTTGACCATATCAAGGAATCTAAGGAATGTGATGAGAGAATTGAAAAAATGATGAAAACATTCATGGAAAACACAGTTTCTTCTCTCAAGACTCATGAAGACTGCATAAAGGGTTTGGAGAAGAGTGTGAATTCATGTTCAAAATCCATAACGGATTAACTGGCTGCACAGGAAGAAGAAGTTGTCAACACAGTTGAAACAATCTTTGAAGAGCCCACTACCTTTTCGGAGAAGGTTAAACGAAGAATTAGCAAGGAGAAACTCTTGCTTCTTGACGTTGGAACTCTCCCGGTAAACGTTCCTCTTGTTAATTCCATTAAGACTGATCCTAACAATATTTTGGAGGAATTAAGTGACGATTCCGATGAGACGGTTCAACTTAACAAGATATGTTCATCAGTTTTAAGGAATGAGCTGCCGCAAAAGGAAAAAGATCCCGGTTGTTTCACTCTCCCTTGCTTGATCGGAAGTCTCAATATGTGTAATGCCCTAGCTGATCTTGGAGCAAGAATAAGCATAATGCCTCATTCAATGTTCCTACGTATGGGTATCGGAGACCTTAAGCCAGCCAAAATGAAGATTGAAATGGCCGATCGATCCATGCAGTCACCCTTGGGAATCGTGGAGAATGTTTTGGTAAAGATAAAAAAATTTCTCTTACCAGTTGATTTCGTGATTCTAGATATTCTCGAAGACAACCGAATACCTATCATTTTGGGAAGACCAATGCTTGCTACTGCCCATGCAAAAGTGGATGTCTTCACCCAAAAATGAACTCTGAATCTAACGGGGAAGTTGACACATTTAGACCTAATGAAATTCTATCCACCCCTCAAAAAGTTTGTGCAATTGACCCTATTGGTGATTTTGGTAATGCATTGGAAGATTTTCTTAGTGACTCCCCGAAAACTCCTACAAATCTTGGCGAGATAGCTTTAGGGAAGGATTTTGATGTGTTCGTAAATTTTGAAGAGGAAGACTTAGGAGTCAGTGCCAATGATTTCTCTAGCGACATCGAAATGGTCCATTGGAACAACAATTCTGAAAAGACTTTTTCACAATCTGACCAACCCAAGTTTTATGCGATGGGGGCTCGAATCCATCATAGGAACCCCTATTATTTGAAAATTTCATGTGGGTTCATTGATTTTCATCCATTCATCGACACAGATTCCCTAGTTAAAATCATTTCTAAGGAAAGCTACAACCAGGTTATGGAAAAGGAACTTGAATATAGAGGAAACAATTTCCTAGGTATTGCGATAAACATCCATGTCTTTGTTGGGACTCACTTATTTTTGGTCGATTTTGTGGTTTTGGATGACGTTAGCGAGTTTATAGAAGATGAGCTAACGGGGGTAATTTTCGGGAAACCCTTTCAAGAACTATCTGGGCTTGACAAAGATGAGAAAGAAGGGCTGGTATGGTTAAAGATTGGCGAAGATAAAACGGTTTTTAAAATGCCGCAAAGTGTTAAGAATTTTAAAAAGTGGACAAAGAGGCAGTTGAGCCATGCTCAACCACTACTCGACATTAGTGATGAAGATAAGGCTAAAGGTATTGACCATCCCTACCAAAAGATCAAGAATTTTTACCTGGGATGTTTAGAGCTAGAGACGGAATACAAACGGGATGAGAATCTGATCAGTTGGATCCAACGTGGAGATTGCCATATCCACAAGATGACCAACAAGCACTTCTAGCCCCGAGGCTCTGAGTCTAACTTAAAGACTCATAAATAAAGAAAAGTGCTCTTTAGAGAGACAACCCAAATTATCCCTTTCATTTGTTTTATTTCCTTTCTGTTGGGTTTTGTGTTTTTAACCATTTTTGCAGGGAAACGAAGAAAAATTATTGCTGCATCATGTTGATCTGACCAGAGTTACGGCGTAACTCATTATCTTGGTTACGCCGTAACAGGCCTTTGTGCAGCAGAACCAGTCAGAAGCATTACCAATTATGGCATAACCCCAGCTATGGTTATGCCGTAGCCTCACCCCTGTCAGGTTTTGCTTAATTATGGCGTAACTCCTTATGGGAGTTACGACGTAACTACCCTCTGTAACACTCCTTTCATTTTAAACACAATAACCTTTGTGGGTATGTTCCCTGTAAGCCCTCACGAGACTACACTCGTCCACTTGGGATACCAAGTGGAAGGCTTGTTGGGCTAAATGCAACCGTGATTCCTACAAAAGTGAGTTAGATTTCCTTTTCATTTTGCTTTTTCTTTTTAGAATTATGCTTGTCGGTAGTGTGATGTTAGGGATTGAAGTTTGCTCGTGGATGCTTATGTGAAGGCACAACTCCTTTCATGGGCCTTCTTTATTTTTGGAGCAAATTTCAGGGAAGTTCTCGCTCTAATTCTACTTTTATCTTCACCTTTATTTAACACTTAGTACAAAAGGGACTTTGTACAATTTAAGTGTGGGGACGGGAGTAGAATTGTCTCTTGAACTTTATTGTCCTTGTTTTTCTAGTTTATTTTGAAAAATTATGCCATTTTTAAAACTTTTGTGGAAAACTAGAAGGGGGGGTTGAATAGTTTTGCCAATTAAAACTTCATTTTAAAACATTTAGATCAACTTATGTTAATCTATTTGGTTGTTTATGTTGGACGTTGATAGATAGATATATAAACGTGTAATGAAAGATAAAGAGTAAGAAGCACATCACCACGACACAAGTATTTATAGTGGTTCGGCTACAAGGACACCTTCCTTGCCCTACTCCACTCCCCGAGTCACCTACTCGAGAGTTTGTAATCACTACACGACACCAACTCCTTATGGAGGAGAAGCCTTCAGACCATCGCCTACTATTTTTCCGGTACTAGGCTAACCACCGGGTTCTTTCACACCAAGGTGAACCACACCTATCACAACGTCGCCTACCCTTTATTAGGTACTAGGCTAAGCACCTAGTTCCATTACTATGGAGGAAATACTACCCAACACAACATAACACCTAATCTCAAAGAGATCCACTCCTTGTTACAACACCATCAAGGATATCACCATCCTTTGAAATAAACTAATACTTATATGTATAACGATGCACCTCATCGATTATACGACCTAGGCATTCTTCCCTAATGCCACTTGATTTTATTCCTAGGCATCCTTCACTAATGCCTTCGTCTTGACACCTTTAGCATTCTTCACTAATGCTTTTGACATGGACGTTAAGCACCTTTCACTAATGCTTTCGTCTTGACTCTTTCGGCATCCTTCAATAATGCCTTCAACACAACACATCTACGGAGGAAGAAAGAACTATCAACAAGAGAACCTCAGTTGTCTTGATGATGACGAACATGGCAACTCATTGACTTGAGCTTGCTCAACTTCAAGAAGTGGTGATCTCGCCTTTAAGAGGAACCTAGAGAATCACACAAAAACAAAAGACAAACTACATAGAAAGATCCCTTAGGATCAGTGGTTAGAGAGGTACAATACTTAGGGAAAGTATGTGTGAGAGTGGTAAGCCAAAAAGAATAAATGGCTCACTATTTATAGAGGATAAAGTTTACTATTCCCCGAATCCCACGGATCCCTCCCACAAGGGATCCGGCTAGCGTAAAGCTAGTGTTCCGTGGGACGCTCCTCTTTACCCATGGGTATTTTGGTTATGGGTCATGGGTCATGGGTTATGGGTTGATCCATGGGTTACTTATTAGATACAATGTATCTTATGAGTTCAATGTACCTAGTCAAGTGGTTTGGATAATACCATGGGTTATGGGTCAATACCATTTGTTAGTTTTTACTCATTTTAGTATATACTAGTTAAGTATATGTTTGCCCAATATGTAAACACTAGTTGTTGTGCATATGTATTACTAATTCATAAAATCAGTTATACTTGTTTTAGTGGTCTATGTGAAAACGTAAGTGTGTTAGAAAACTATTGGCTCAAACAGTTTACGTATTTTATTTGTTTGTTAAAATGATTTTACGTTTGTTATCGACAAAACATTAGAAGATCGTAAAATATAAATAAACGTTTTTACGGCTTATTTGTATTAACAATCTCCCCCTTTTTGTTGATGACAAAACATAAAATTATTTTAAGGAAAAACTAGAATTCGTAAAAAGTTTGAATTAGAGTTTTTACTCTCTTCACCCCCTTTTTGTCGAAACAAAAAGAGCGTCGAAAAGAAGCTAACACAAAGTTTTAAGAAAAACATGTAAAAAGAAAAAAAATGTAAAGAGAGCAAGTGACGGGAATGGTTCTCGTCTTAAATCCCCCTTGACGAGTCCATCCCTTTGTGAGGGCGTCAAGTACATAAAAGCAAATAAACTAATGTATTGCAATTATGTTTGCAAATGGTTTGTCCTTTTGACGAAAATGCTCCCCCTTGAATATTGCAATATTGCAATGGGGTGTCATGAAGTATAATCCAGATAGGGATTATGTCGCAAATGGTTTTGCAATATGGTTTGACACAAAGCTCCCCCTAGCTTTATGGTGTCAAAATCTTCATGTGTATTTTGAAAATCTACAAAATAAAGGTTAGAAAACAAGAGTATAGTGCATAATTTCTTGCAAATAAGACTAAAGTTAGTAGTAAATTGTTCTTCTGTACCACGGATCCCATGGTTCCCTTTGTGGAGGGATCAGTCTAGGCATTTTGGAGGGATCCGGTTGTCTGGTGACAGATTCTTCAGCAGAGGTAATATATCAAGCAATGCTAAATATAAGATCAAGATATGTATACAAACAACACACATATACTCAGAGAAATATGGCAAACAAGTTATCATTCAATAAAACAACGAGATAATCAACATATATCTAAACCTAAGAGAATGATTTAGCCACACATTTTCTACTAATAAGTTACTAAAGCCTAGGATGCAACAAAGTGCTAGAGTCTAAGGATAAGTAGACTTGTTGATTTGATCCAATCTTTCAAGAAGATGATTAAACATGAAATGTAACTCATTTCGTACTTCTTGAACAAGTCCTTGGGTGATTAGAAAATTTGGGCAACTATTGCCTTGATTGGGAACCGGAGGAAAATGGATGTTTTGAGGAGGCTCTACGAATGATTGTGGGGTTTCATTTTGAGGTGTGGGATAAGGTTCTACTAAAGGTGAGGGTGGTGGTAGTGGAATTTCCTCCATATGATCATGTCCATGATTGTTCCTTGTTTCCCATGATGGACTATTCGATGTTGTGGGTGGTTCCCTATTTAACGTGAAAGTTGGTGAGTGGGAGGTTCTTGGTGGCGAATGCTGTAATGAATAGAGATTTGGGTAAGGAAGAGGCTCGTTAAATCTATGCTCAAGGAATGAGGACTTAGATGTCTTGCTAGAACTAGCCACGTTTGGTTTTGAACTAGATAATCCTTTCTCTAGTCCTAAAGGTTTGATGCTAATCCTTGCAGTTCTCTTAGCTTTTGTTGGATTGGTTTGAAGAGGTGGGATTCTAGCATTGTTATCTCTTATAGGAGATGATTCGGTGGATGAGATTTCATGGATCATTTGACCCTTTCTTTTGGATGAGCCTTTGGTTGAGGAATTTTTGTGTTAGGTCACTAGTTTTACAAACACAAGTAATATAGAAAGAGATAAGACGATTGAACAAGATCTAACACACACACACACACGATAATAAAGAGGGTTTAGGCGTAGGATGTGAATGATAGAATAACTTGAACAACCAACCTTCAAATAAAGGTTTACATAAGGTATTTATAGGAGGAAAGCTAGGGCAACACTCCTAGTTTCCATCCTTTCCTTAATGGACTAAGGCCTAGGCTCATGGGCCTTCTACACAAGCCTAAGGCTAATTACAAACATAAAGGCCATAATAAAGCTAACTATTACATATTAATTACTAACACTTGATTATGGTTTAGGAGTGATTCCAACAATCTCCCCCTCAAGTGTTGGTGATGAACGGTGAAGGCGTTGATGTAATAGTAGCTCTGACGTCTTCTGACATTCTTCTTTCTTGTGAGAAGAATTACCTTGATTCGAACAATCTCCCCAGTGTAGAGAGATAGTTTTCCTTGAGCGGTTATGCTTTGACGTCATCATTAACTTTGTTATTTGATTATTGTTCTTTGTGGTGAAAGTGATAGTATTTTGTTGTCTGCATCAATTCTGCCTCAGGTCTGCTTCGCCGTTGTAGTGTCTCCACGTCATTCTTCAACATCCTCACACGCTCTTGATGTTGGAATTAAGTACTGATGAAGTTCTTTAAGTCTTTAGCTTTTTAGATTCTTTGATATGACGAAGAATCATTCTGACTATTGTGTTGCTTTTGGATAGAACTTCCATTAGTGATGATGTTGGCGTGAGCATGAGAAGAATCAGCACGATCATCCCGCTCCGGAGCTTCCATAAGAAGAAAACATTTCAAACGGTTAGTAATAAGCGGATTTCGGCACTTACAAGTTTGAACTTCGAGAGTGTTAACAGCAAAGTGTGAAAACACAACTCTAATTCTTACAAAGGCCGTTCCTGAACTGGAGTCCCACAAGTGAGATAACGCGATGTACCGAAGTACACCTGCAGTTCAGATGAGTCGCTGAGGTACACCGAAGCATCACCTCACAACTGTAGACCGTTTGAGACACACTAAGCGTAATCCATGGGGAGTTACCGAAGTGACCTGCTGTCAGGGCTGTTTTATTTTGACACTGGCAGGAGCTTCCATTCAATAACTGAGGATCACAGTTGTGAACCTCTCATAAATGTTCTCGACAGATTGCTAAGATCTGTGAAGGACTCGATATGAACCACTGATGATCTTATTTGTTGATCAACAAATGATGAGATGTCAAGTGTCCCTAAGAGATCTTTTGATGAATCTCGTGGCTCTAGACTCAATAGTGCGTTTTGGTTTTCCTGAGCGGAGACTAGGGAGAGGGTCTCCTTCTTCAATACCAGCGATCTCTAAGAGAAAGCCAATAGTTTACGTAGGGTTCCCTGTGAGAATGAAACAAGCTTCTGTTGAGAGAAACTTGAGTGGCTAAGAAGGTTTAGTGCATGCGTCACTGGGTCCATGACGACTTTTAATCTTGAATACCGGCGTCACTAAGTGACAACCAGTAGCATATGAATTGAACCCGGTGTCTGACCTAAGTTGAATAATTTGGAGGGCTATTTCTTTTCACCCTTTTCTTTTTGCATTTCTTTTTGATTCTTCAACTCCTTATTTCTCCGATTCTCATTTTCTCCTTTTTATAATCGTACCTAAGGACTTCTAAGTACTAACTATTTGTGATGTCCTTGGGTAGATCCCTCCGGCTCTGGCGGATCATAGGACGGTTATTCCTAACCTTAGTCACCTTATATCTCCATGACTAACCTATGATGCCATTAAAACCACTGTTGTGAAGAATCTCTCAAAGGGTTTGTAAATGAAAAACATGTTTGAACCACTGTGAGAGATAAGATTTTGCATAAATACTCCCCCTCCACGTGTGCTTAAGAGTTTTAATGGTTAATTACATAGTGAGGAAAGAGCGCGCACTTTTTGAATTGATCCACTCAAGATAGACAATCTCCCGCGAGACACGATTACGTTGCATAGTTAAAGAGTTACATTGACAGCTTTTAGGTGACAACTAGCTCTAATAACTACCTTGAAGGTGTAGACAATCCTCAAAAGGTTGTCATACCCGTCAGAGTTCATGTCTACCAAGAGTTTCTCGAATGGTACATTCTACTCGGACAAGTCCTTTGCGAGACACGTTTACATTACTAGCGAACTAGCTTGAAATTATTACCCATCCAGGACAAGTCTTTTCGAGTTACTAACATTTTAGTACCGTCAATTCGTTGGTTAAGTCTATTACACAAAGATTCATTTGAATTTGCACAACATATTTCTTATCACATAATTTTCTCCCCCTCAAAAATGGCATATAGAATGTTATTTTTGAAAAGTTGAGAATAAATATGACCATTTCGAGTGTTGCGGGAAGATGACCACTATGAACAATTTGTGAACAAAGTTTTAACTCAAGTACTCCCCCTCAACTAGTGATATAAACGGTTGAGGTTTTGAAAATCATATGGGGAAGTACTTGTTCTTTTGAGCAAAACCTTGAAAAATGAAAGGTTTGATAGGTTTTTCTCAAAAGTAAGAAGCTTTCGCTCCTTTTATAAGGATTGTGGCACTGAAACGTACCACAGGGTCCTTTCTTGACAAGAACGGGTTGTACACTGTTATGTGTGCACAAGCCATAGATATATATAATCACACATCCAAATGTAATAATGAAGGAAACAATTCAAGGGGTACCAGGAAGTCCAGTGATGTCGCCAGGAGTGCGAACAGGGTGTTGATAGCCGGTGATGTTAATCCTGGGTCGACCACCAACAAAGCTTTCCAACGTTCTGAACTGATCCCTTCGAAACAACCTTTCATCAATCATCTTGATGATTCTCCTCACATCCCTTCGATCCTGAGAATTCCATCGCTTAGGAGACCCAATCTTGTGACGTATGTCCTTCAACCTATATGCCAATCCGTCCCTAACAATCTTCAAAGTGTGATCCCCAAACTTGTGAAGTTCACTACACGCCATTAAGCAATTTCTTTGAAGTTCAATGCGGTAAACGACGCCGAAAGGTTTGCTGATGAGTGTATATTGTGAGAGTTGGTTGAGGTCGGGAAGATCTAGCTGAGGTGGTGTGAAGTTGACACGGGTCTGATAAGATTCAACTGCCAGCTGAAGATCTTCTACATGTTCCTTGATGACTATGCGTCTGATGAAGATGAGCAATGACTTGATGAATTCACATTATACTTCGGTTGAAAATTGTCTCATGCGACCTTTTACTTTGGCAAGGTACATGTCTTCGATGTCGTTGATAGACAAATTCTCAAAGTCAGCTTCAAAGAATGCATAATCCCTTTCATCTTGTCGTTTGACCACGATATTCTTTAGGAAGGTGTAGTCCCACTTAGATGATAGAACAACATGTTTGATGGCAACGATATCCTTAGTACTGAACACCGCATGTTGAGACTTCTGAACCTGACAGCTTCTGTAGTAGATTCTTCAGCGTTCCGGCTAGGCAGTTCGAGTATATAGCTGCTGGGAATGGAAGTGTCAACGATGTAGCGTATTTCCTTGAACCATCGCCACCATGTAGAAGAAATTCCAGGTCTTTGTTGAAGAAATATCAGAATGGAATCCTTGGTTCATCTGGTTGTCCAATTGTTGGTAGAGGTTTTGACCAGTCGGTGTAGTATGGAGGGTTGTCCCGTTTGGTGAAGTCGATGTTTGCTTCTGGGTTGAGCCAATCCATGTTGTTAGACATAGCTCGAGCAATGTTTTCAAGGTGATATTCGACCTCGATGGCACTTTCTGAGCTATCTTTCCACAGTTGAAAAGCTTCCTTCTTGATTCGCCTCAACTCGGATTTCGTCATCTTCTTCACCTGGAACTTTTCTTGCAAAAGTTTTGTATGCTCCAATGTGTTACCGTCTACCAAATCCTGACCTTCTTCAGGGTAGGGAGAGTTGTTAACAAGAGTAGAGAACCATTCAAATTCTTCAGTTTTATCGTCATCTAGCCAAGATACGACGTCAGTCTGCGGCGTCTTCTTCTTCTTCTTTTTCGAAGGCCTAGATGATGATGCTGTTTTCTGAACTTGTTTTGGAGAGGTGGGTTGTTGTAGGGGCTTAAGGACCTCTTCATCGTCACCACCCGTATACTCAAAGTGATCACCGGTTTTCTGAGTCAGGGGTGGTAACTTGGAATCGTCCTGAGGTTTATCTGTAGAAGAACGGGGAGGAGACCTTTGTTGAGTAGAAGTCCGTTGGAGAGGAGGTAACATAGAAGATGATTCACCAGACTTCTTCTGACGTTTAGCTTTATCATGCTTATCCTGATCCTTGTCTTCATCGTCTCTAGGACATTTAGACTTTTCAGCTTCGAATCTACATGCTTCTTTCAGTTGGTAGTCCAGCAATGCTTGAAACAGCTTTCCTTCCTCAGAAGTAAATGTCCCCGATCATGTAGACATTTGTGTGACAAGCTTGGCCACCAATTCATTATCCGAGAAAACTACAGGATCAGATAGATTGATTGTGACGGTTAAAGGTGTGGATCTTATAGTTTGCTTGGCTATCTACATAAGATTCGGATATAGTTGTCTGGTAAACATCTCCTTTGTGACTTTAGGAACGATATCCAGAAGGTACTTGTTAGTGTAACCTTCGATCATTTCGTTCAGTTCCTCTTGACGATGACTTTTCATGAACTCCTGGATAAACTTCCTTTCTTCTTGCATCTTGTCATTCTCGTCATGTAGATATTGTATTTGTTGATTGAGAAAGTTCAGCTTCTTGTATAGCATGTCTTTCTTTCTGACCTATTTGACAGCTTTCACAATTCTTTCATGTATTTGAGAAATCCAAGATCGAGGTGGTTTCTTCACAGATTTGGATGTTGATTTGGTTGATTTCTTTGATGGTGGTGGTGAGGAGTGAGATGAAGAATCTGATGAGGAAGAGACATGAGGAGACTCGGGGTCCTTGGGCGGTTCAGAAGTTTCCTTCTATGAGCGTGTAGGACTTTCCAGAAGCAGCTTGTCATAATCAACATCTTTATCTTTCTCAGACTTCTCAGTTTCAGGTTTCTCAAACTCATATTCGATAGTATCCTCCACAAGCTTTTGTTGTTGCACAAGAGTGGTGGCACCAGATCCCTTATCGGGTCGATTAACCGCATCAGGATC
The DNA here is from genome assembly GCA_019973895.1 of Chrysanthemum seticuspe. Classification (NCBI taxonomy): domain Eukaryota; kingdom Viridiplantae; phylum Streptophyta; class Magnoliopsida; order Asterales; family Asteraceae; genus Chrysanthemum; species Chrysanthemum seticuspe. The sequence goes on from BPTQ01000004.1 coordinate 226,946,089, forward strand.
TGGTGAAGAGTGGGCAGCACCACTTGATCCTCCGGGGCCACCCATTTGGTCTTTTGCAAATTCTTCAGCTTTTTTAAGGTGTCTGACGATTTTAAACTTCTTCCTGTAGGATTGATCCAGTAGCTCTTCTTCTTCTTCAGAGCTCTCATCATAGGGCACAAGTGCGGGAGTCTTCCCTTTTCCTTTATCAGCTTGAAGACTTGGAGGTTTTGGTACTGAAGGATTGTCATCCTTTTCAGTTTCAGAGTAGGTAATCTCTTCATCTGTGTCAGTACCTTCAGAGCTTTCGTCCACAAGCTTTCTTTGCGGTTCAGGTGTGGGAATAGGTTCAGCTTCCTTTACGGGAACAATCCTTTTACGAGGAGGATTCCTTTTGGGAAGCTTCCTATAACTTTCAGAACTTACTGTACTTCCAGCACTTCCTCTTCTGGTTCTCCGAGTTGGAGTTCCTGAAGGTTTATCATCAAGATGGCCGACTTTACCTTCTTTTACTGCTACTAGATACCTTTTTTACGTTTCAAGCTTCTTGATTTCTTTAGATAGAAGGTGATCAGGCAGCACGACACCCTGCTTCTTAGTTGTCGATTCCTTGATTCTGATAGAAAGGATATGTTCGGACAACAAGTCGTGATTGTCGGGGTCATTGAGCCTCTGTGGAATATCAAGATTGAGTCCAAGTGCTCTCTAGATCAAAATCTTTGTGTATCTGACATAGGGAATCTTTGAGCTAAGCTTCTTGTGAAATAGCATCATGTCCTCCCATATCAGTGCTTCGATTTCGATGTCCTTCTTATTGAGAGACCAGAAGATTTGTAGTTCCATGAGCTTTGGATGCTCATAACCACTGTCACGACCAGAAACAGACTTGGTAATGATGATGTAGAGGGTTCTCCACGGTTGAAGAATGTTCTTAAGCTCCACGTGAGAATGCTTAGTAACAACCCCCGAAGCTTCATCATAGCCAATGTCAAGAAGAAATTGTAGAACTGTCTCTTCGGTAGGTGTAGCAAAGAAGTCATCTGGCTCGATTTCAGGAATGAGAAGAATAACCCGTAAGTCTGCATGAGTGATGGTGACTTGTTTGTGGTTAAGTGTCACTGTCACTGCACTTTGACCTATGATCCTCTGCATAGAATTCCAGAATTGCTGAATGTAGATTTCCGGTACAGTAGCAGAGTGTGAGAGCATGTTCTGGTAGGGATGATTCCTTAGAATATCCACAGCAATGAGACAAGAAGATTCTGAGCATGTAAGGGTTTCAAAGTCAACCCTAAGGTTATTCTTTCCAATCTTTCTCGGATATCCATTTGGGAAGATATCAGCAATAGTGAGAACCTCAGGTGCATCCACATTCATTTGAGCAGCCATGTCGTGATCTGAAATAACATTAGCCAAAAGAACCAACATATCGAAAGACATAATGTTAGTCAACAGAAGGTCTTATTGTCTAGTTATTGAATGTATAGTGATAATGATTGTTACGAGCCCTAAGTCACTTGTTTGTCCAATAGTTCAATGACGTCGTGAAATGTTTCGTGAGTTAGTTAACTTTAAGTTTTAAAGTTTATGTTATCACTTATAGTTCACAACATATCAAACGTTTGAGTTTATTAGTGACCTTATTGGATTCATGACGATATGATTTGTTTATTAACAAGTTTGTACACGTTACAATTCATAATGAAGGTTAATCCAGGCTTAAGCGTAGATATGGCAAAGTTAAGCGTAAACAGGAAATATATATACGCGTAGACGAAAGCTTACGCGTAGGATCCTAATCTTATGCGTAAGAAAAGTTACGCGTAGGAAAGGGGGCCTTATGCGTAGGGCTTACGCGTAGGCGTATAAAGAACTTACGCGTAAGGCTTACTCGTAAGAGTAGACCTTATGCGTAGAGGTCACTGTTTACGCATATCCTTCACAGGATACGCGTAGTCCCATTGTAGAACCTTATGCGTAGTAGTTACGCGTAGGATTTCTCTTACGTATAACTGCCTACGCGTAAGGTAATCCTTATGCGTAGAGTAACAATCAACCTTGATTCTGAATTTTATGCGTAGCAAGCCTGAAATAAAACCATCATATTATCAATATTAACACATATATTCATTCTAAAATCAAATCATGGCATGAAAGCTTGTTAATCATTTATGCGTAGAAACACTTACGCGTAGGTAAAAACCCTAAGGGTTATGAATTACGCATAAGATTTCTAACCATGGAAATTACACCAAACTTTTTCTGGTAGGTATTAGATGTTATAAGAGTCTAATAGCCAAGTTTTAACACTCAATTCGTGATGAATCAAAAATACCCAAACTTTAGAACTTTAAACCCTAATTCCCAATTCTGAGTAAATCAGTGTTTCTGGGTTGTTATAGAACCTGGATATCATCAATTCAACATCATATAAACATAACACAACAATCTTTTTGACCAGAAACATACACATTTGAAAACACCCAAAATCACGCATAAACCCTAATTTTGAAAATCATTCAATTCGAGTTTCTGGGTTTGTTTTGAGGATAGAAAACATATCATTGATGTTAGTAAAACATTTTGACATTATCTTTTTAGCCACAAACACATAACACATGATCATGTGTTCTTACGCGTATGCGAAGAACACAAAATCACCCATATAAGTAGATTTGACCATTGGATTCATTTGAAAATCAAAACCAATGTTTAAAAATATGTTAGAAACATTAATCCACTTACAGTTTGATGATCAAAACCACAGATTGGATGAACGATTTTTAGGCGTAGGATCTTTTAGGTGTATGTAATAAATGTGATGGAATAGTTAGGTGAAGAGTGGTTTTATTAAAATGACTTTAACATTTTGACAGTTTTGGTCCCTCCACCTTTTCCTTTTTTTCATACAAAGCCATTTAACTTCCATTTTGGTTACCAAACGAAAGATTTTAAGAAAGAAACTTGACGACACTCCCCCTCGACTTAAAAAATATTGAAAGGTTATTAATTTTAGTCCGAGGAGTGTCTGTGAACCAGAAAATTTACCACCATTGATAAAAGAAACAACCGGGATTGGATAACATGCAAGTACACAGATGTTATGAAACAGTTAAGTGAAAATTTTCTCCCCCTCAACACTTGATCGGAAAGATACTAAATTTTGAAAGATTAAAGTGTTGACTGAAGAAATGTACTTGCCATGTCGAAAGAAAATTAGATTAGAAGAATATTTTTGTTGTTTTATCGGGTTTTATATTTTTGTATTTTGTTTTTGAAAAATTATTTACAAAAGAGATTTTGGTGTTTGACAGGTTTTTTAAGACTGTTTTAGGAGGTCATCCAATTCCTCTTGAGTCAAACACCTCATACCAATCTGGTGGACCAACTCATTAAACCTAGCGGGAGGCAAGGCTTTGGTGAGAAGATCTGCCAATTGGTATTCTGTACCCACGAAGTATAATTCAACAGTAACCTGTTCCACGTGGTCTTTGATGAAATGATAGCGAAGATCGATGTGCTTTGATTTCGAATGCTGAACTGAGTTACACGAGATTGCAATGGCACTCCGATTGTCTCAGTACATCGGGATTCTGTCAAATACGTAACCATAGTCTTTGAGTTGTGTTCTCATCCATATGACTTGAGCACAACATGCGGACATGGCTACATATTCTTCTTCGGTTGATGACAGCGATGTACAATCCTGCTTCTTCGATTGCCAAGACACCAGTTTATCACCAAGAAATTGTAGAGCTCCTGAAGTACTTTTCCTTGAGTCTAAGCATCATGCGTGGTCAGCGTATGAAAAAGCGATTAGTTCAAAACCAGAATCCAGATTCCCAAGTTAATGGTTCCCTTGATGTATCAGAGGATTCTTTTAGCCTCAGAGAGGTGGGTTTCAGTTGGTCGCGACTGATAACGGGAGCATAGATAAACGGCAAAGACAATATCAGGTCTGCTAGCTGTTAGATACATGAGAGACCCAATAATACTTCGGTATTTGGTAGGGTCCACTAATTTCCCATGTAAATCAGCATCTAGCTTCTTGGTATGAGTCATTGGTGTGGCATAAGTATCACAGGTTTTCATTCCAAATTTGTTTAACAATTCAAGGGCATATTTGGACTGACTCAAGAAAATACCACGGGGTGATTGATGAACTTGTAATCCTAGAAAGAATGTAAGTTCACCCATCATGGACATTTCAAAATTTTTCTTCATTAGTTTTGCAAAAGCGATTGAAAACTTTTTATGTGTAGACCCAAAAATGATGTCATCCACGTAAATTTGAACAATTAAGATATGTGCCCCGTGATATTGTATAAAAAGAGTTGGGTCAACCGAACCTTTGGTGAAATTATTAGCAATGAGGAAAGATGATAGCTTATCGTACCATGCCCGAGGGGCTTGTTTGAGACCATAAAGAGCTTTGTTCAGTTTGTAGACATGGTTCGGGAACTCAGGATCAACGAATCCTTTGGGTTGGCTGACATAAACCGTTTCTTTCAGTTGTCCATTGAGAAACGCAGTTTTGACATCCATTTGAAAGACCGTCATATTCATATGAGCCGCGAACGCGAGAAACATCCGAATATCCTCAAGACGAGCAACCGGAGCAAAAGATTCTTCAAAGGCTATTCCTTCTTCCTGACGATAACCCTTATCAACTAGACGTGACTTGTTCTAGATGACGTTCCCTTCAGCATCCAATTTGTTTTTCCAAATCCATTTGAGACCAATGACGTAGACCCCTGTTGGTGTTTCAACCAGTTCCCATACTTCAAGACGTTTGAATTGGTTGAGTTCTTCTTGCATGGACTCAATCCAGTTATCTTTTGTCATTGCGTCTTTAATGTTTTTAGGCTCAGATTGGCAGACAATGAGTGCATAAATGCAATGTTCACCATCTGTGTGAAGACGTTGTCTTGTAACGACTGGTTGATTCGGGTTGCCAATCATATTAGCCAGAGGATGGTCTTTTGTCCATCGATGTGTAGAGGGTTGATGCTGGTATACATTGTGCAGATTCTGAGGATTCAAATGGTTTGTTGAAGATTCCGCGACATCTGGTGCAGCAGTCTCATTAGCAAACGGGTTGAAGAACGCATTTGGATCAAAATCTGCAGGTGGGGGTACTTCATTCAGAATATCATCAGCCGGTTCATCATTGTTGGAAGTGGTTTGTTCAACTATTGTGGTGGAGTCAACTGGTGTAGGTGCATCTTCAACAGTAGTTGTTGTAGCAGGTGTATCATGTACAAGAGTATTATCAGGTTGTTCAGCGGAAATAGCGGATACACCTGGAGCACGTTCATCAATGTTGTCACTGAAAAGAGGAACAAATAACCTTTCCATTTGTTGACGAGTTAGCTGGGGGCTTTGTTCAGTTGATGATGGAGGTTGGGGGAAGTTTAAACGGTTGTGACCGGGTTCTAAGCTGTTATACTCAGAAGCCATCTCCGTGAGTTCATCAAAATGAGCATGAATCGTTTCCATCACCTGTTTTGTACGACGATTCCAGATCCGGTAACCTTTAGAATTATCACAATATCCAATAAAGACTCCAATGTCAGCTTTGGCTTTGAGGTTTCCAAAATCATCACGATCATTATTCGAATAGCAAAGGGATCCAAATACATGAAAGTGTTTGAGATTCGGTTTATGGTTGTGGACAAGCTCGAAAGGTGTTTTGTTGTGGCGTTTTGTGATCATAGAACGGTTTTGAGTATAGCATGCAGTAGATACAGCTTCTGCCCATAAGTAATCTGGAAGTTTAACATTGATTAACATTGTTCTTGCAGCTTCCACTAACGTTCGGTTTCGTCTTACAACAACTCCGTTTTGTTCGGGTGTACGTGCAATAGATGTTTGATTCTAAATTCCCACTTTCTCATAGAATTCATGAAGGGTTTGGTTAACAAATTCAGTTCCTTTGTCTGTTCTGATTAGCCTGACGGTGTTGCGGAGCTGAACCTGTATTTATGTGAGAAAGGTGATGATCATTTGTGGAGCTTGGTCTTTGCTTCAAAGAAAGTAGACCCAAGTCCATCGTGAGTAGTCATCAACAATTACTAAGATGTAGCGTTTGCCGTTGATCGTTTGCATGCGCATCGGGCCACACAAATCCATGTGAAGAAGATGAAGCACATGCTGAGAGCTGTGTTCCACCTTTGAAGGAAAATGAGCACGATTGCTTTTTCCTTGTTCACAGGCTGAGCAAAGGTGATCTTTTGAATACCGAAATCGTGGGAGACCTTCAACTAGTTTGTGTCGAGCAAGGTTGGTGATGGTTTGAAAGTTTAGATGTGAGAGACGATGGTGCCATAGCCAGGATTTTGTTGATGTTGCCTTTGAAAGTAAGCAGATGGGAGATGAAGCAACCATGTCTTGCATAGAGATAGTGTAGAGACTAGAATTACGCGAGCCAGACATATGGTCATTTCCTTGTAGATCACGAATGAAACAAGTTTTCTGCCGGAAAGCAACCTCCAAATCTCCATCACAAAACTGACCTACTGAGAACAGATTATGACCGAGGCCTTCCACATAGTAAACCCTGCTGATTTCGATGTTCATATTGACATAATCTTCGTAGCCCATGATAGCTGCGAAGTGATCATTCCCGAACCTGACAGTGCCAATGAACTTTGCAATAAAGTTTGATAACAGTTTAAGGTTTCCTGTCATGTGTCGGGAACATCCGCTATCAACAATCCAGAGAATGATCTGTATCACCTGCATTACACACAGACGACACAGATGGAATAGAAGTAGATGTGGAACCCGAAATGTTAGAGGGTTCCGAAGCAGGTATATGAGACATACACACATTAATGATTTTAGGCATCCATTTAAATCCTAGTGTGTTATATATCCATTTCTGCCATCTATAACTACTCTTTGCTTTAGTCTTAGTGAATGCACTAGGTGGTACTACATTCTTAGGAGGTGAAACTGGAGCTACAGTGACAGCAATGCTTGCGTTAGAATCTAAAGAAGGCGGTCTACCAAGCACAGACTTAGAATGATTAGTGGGCCTAGAGGTATTTCGATTCTTAGGATTCCGTAAACGAGAGATTATAGCTTTAGCAACACATTTTTCATGACAATCAGAATTCATACTTTTACGACAAATAACACAAGGTGCATCAGACTGAATATCAAAAGTGCTTAAAGGTTTAGCATTCGTTACATCACTATTTCTATTACATTTGCCAGACGCAACATCTATAGTGGAAGCAACGTGAGTCTTATTCATAGTCCTATGGTGTTCTTCTACTTTAGCATTCCTTATTGATCTTTTCTTAGGACGCAACTATTCTTGTTTCAGTAGAATGAAGCACGTTAGCAACTTGTGATTTGGCAGTAGAGATTCTAGGTTCTCAATTACTAAGTGTTACTGGTGCTAATCTCTTAATGATGGTTGGCGGAAGTTGTTCATACTTTCCTAACATTACTCTTAGCTTAGAGATAGTGTGAATCAAATCTTGATTTTCAGACCGAATATTACCAGCAAAATTCATGACTTCTCTAGTGTGAGCAAGATAGTGATCAAGTTCGTTTGATGCTTCATGACGAGTCTTATTGAGTAAATCAAATATGACACCATATTCTTGTTTAACTTTTACAAGCTCTTGTTCATATTTTGAGATTTGACCTTTCAAAAACACGTTTTGATCATCCAGTTGCTCAATTTTAGGATCAAAAGATTTTGTTTGCAACTGAGCGATTTTCTTTTGAAAACTAAGTTGATGATTGTGAATATCTTTTTCACACCAATGAAGATGACGTTTTGCATTGTAAAGTTCGTTAAGTAATCTTTTATTTTCAGCTTTTAAAGACTCGATCTGAAGCACATTATCAGTATTCTCAACAGTTACCACAGAGTCAACATTATCAGCATAGATATGATCAGATGCATGCGGCAAAGAATAGAATAACACAACATTATGGATATCAGCACAGATAACATCTTCCAAGAGTCGATCAACATCTTTTATCAACAGTTTCTTTTTACGTTTAGTATTAGAAATAGATGTTTCAGTTTTCTTGAAAACGACCTTCATTACTCCAAGTTCCTTATGAAAATCCTTTTCCCAAGCTAATGCACAACTTTTCAAATTTTTAACGTTAGGTAAAAGATTTTTCTAAAAAATGTCTCTTTGTTCTCGTGCCAGAGGCGATTGAAAATGATCAATTTTGATTTCAGAACGATATTCTATCTCATGTTGTAAAATTTTGAGGTCAGCCATGAAAATGTCAAAATATCGAAGAATTTTTCAATTTTCAGGTTTTGAGTTTACTTCACTGATGGAAGGTAAAGGACCATAAGTTTGTGCATAATCTGGTTGGGGATTAACATTAGAAGACTCAGGTGTTTTGATGATAACCCTTGGTGTGTTAGAAGAATCCGTTGGTGTGACGAAAGTGACCGATTTTGAATAACTAAAAGGTTTGTTGTAAACAACAGTTTTTAATTTTGATCGACTCTCGTCTTCTGCATTTAATTCCTCTTGACGATGATATTCAACAACACTCATAATAGTATCATTAATTTTATATTATGCACTGGAAACTTCAGGATTTGGTTTGAATGTTTTTAGTGAAAGCTTTGGTTTGTAATCAGCTAGATTTGGTCCATATCCTTTTGGATTGGGTTTTAACGTAAACTTTTCAATAGCTGTTACTGATTCACCATGTTTGTAAACAACAGTTTTAAACTCTTTGATTTTGTTTTGCAAGCCGATAATTTCTTCAAGAAGGTCATCTACCCGATTCGTTGAATGCTTTTTGTATGCGGAGAACTGTTTTTGACAAGTTAACAACTCAGCCTTAGCTTTTTGATTTTCCAAGGTGAGAGCATTAATTTGCTTTTTATGTTCATGTTTCAGTTGTTATATTTCAGACAACAAAGCATTCTTCGAAGCGGCTAGATCACGCATATGTCTCTCTAAATATTTTTCGTTTTGATGAGATTTAGCAAAAGCGGCTTCAAAACCTTTTTCACGGTTTTCTTGAGTTTTGAAAAAGTTGAGTTGCATTTGTAAGCATTCAAAATCCTTGGTTAACAGTGCATTTTTGCTTTTTAAGTCCTTATTTAATGCATAACATTCCTCCATTTTGATTTGATGGTCTTGAATTAACCGAGCAAAATCTGGATGAGGCAACAATTCGGCTTGTTCAACGTGAGTCACAACATGATCATTATTGAGATCCTCAAGTACAACCACGGAGTCAATTTAATTATCAAAGGAAACCATAAGGTCATCTTGATCGTCAAATGTAACTACAGGGTTAATTTGAAAATCGTCAGAATGAGATGTAGATGACTCATTTTGAACAGTCTGAGCCGTGCCGGATTCAGATATTGGCGGAGATATTACTTCAAATATGATGATGGTTTGTTCGGGTACCTGAGACAAGCCATCAGTGTCATACACTGGGCCTGTTTCACTCATGTGTAACTCATGCATATTAGCCATCAACATAACAGCTGCATTGGCCTGCAAGTCCTTCATATCATCATCTGAGTCTGCATCTGCCTTAAATCTCTGTTCTTTGTTTGTGAGAGATCCACCAGCTTCATCCTTAAGAGCCAACAGAAGAGCCTCTTTGAAATAAGCACTGCCCCTAGTCCTTGGCTTTGGGCATGCATTAGCCAGGTGTCCCTTCTCATTGCAGTTGTAGCATCGAAGACCATTCAACCCATTCTGAGCATTTCCCTGTTCCACCACTTGAGATCTGTTGTTATTCCTACCCATAGCATTAAACCCTTGACCACCTCCCATTTGATGACCATAACCACGATTCTGAACTTCAACTCGTCCATTGTTCACAACAGCCTGATTTCGTGTATTGGATGAGGAACGAATACAATTGTTGGATTTGTTGGTATAACGGCTAAAAGCATTAGCAATCATAACAAATCCCTGTTGCAATGCTTCGAACGGATCGGATTCCTCATTAGTTTGACTATGAAGTACTTGATCATTGTTGTTGTTGTAAGGAACCAATTGATTTTGTTGAGATTGCTGTGATTGATCGTTTGGTGTGACTGAGGTAGTTGGTTGAGTTGCTTGTTGAGGAGGATAACTTTGTTGAGCATATAAGGCAAGTTGTTGATTTTCCGGATGTGTAGGTGGAGCAGTTTGAGCACGGAGAATCCTTTCCCGATCAACTTCCTTTTCATGAGGCTTCAAGTAATCGTACAACAATCCATATGTAGAATGATGCATATTCTTCGCTTGACGGAGAAAAATGACATACTTCTCCCATTCAGGACCAAGACTACTCAGGAACTTAGTATTCACTGCAATTCTTGGCATGATGATGTTGTGTTTATCCAAATCATTGATGATGTCTGAAAAACGATGATGATAGGACTCTAGTGTCTCTCCAGGTTCAATCATGAAGTGTTCATAAGCCAAGTAAATTTTGGATTCCAAATCCTCCTGATTGAGTACAGATCCTTCCATAAGAAGATGAATATGGTCCCACATTTCTTTTGCAGTCTTTTGAGCATCAACACTTCGAAGAATTGGGTTAGGTAATCCTAAAAGGATATATTGCATTGCAAGCTCATCAGCTTCATAGTGTAGAAATTCTGTTTGATTTAAATCTGTAACAGTAGCAATGTTTGTTTGTTCATCTCTTGGTGGAATGGCATTAGGATCTCCGGGTACAATGACAGTAGGCATCTCAAATGGACCTTCCAAGATAACCTTCTTTAAGAACTTTCCATGTGGCTTCTTCAAATCACAAAACCTAAAGAACCTTATCACCCATTGATCATAGTTTCCTGGAGTGAGCATTGGAGGTCTATCAAGTGATCCAGCCTCATGAATTGATTGTTGGCTGCTTAAAGCTTCACACATCTTTGCAAACCAAGTGGATTCCTTCATAGTGTTCCTTGATGGATGTTGATTGAAATCATTTGTGTAGGGTTGAACTTGAAGACTTGGCGGTGTTTGAACCATTTGTGGTGGGGGAATTGCACCAAGTTGTGGAGTATGTTGTTGATTAAATTGTTGTTGATAAATTGATTGTTGTTGATTCCATTGTTGATGTTGTGGACTTAGTTGTTGTTGTCGTTGAGGATAAGTGTAATGGAAATAGTTAGAGTATGGTGGTTGAGACATGTTGAAAACTTGTGTTGGTAAAAATGGATCTTTGTAGTCGAATGAACCTTTGATGAAGAAGTATCCTTAGGCGTAGAAATCACAATAGCCAAGTAGCACTTATGCGTAAAAACACCAAAGTTACGCGTAACAATTAGAAGTTACGCGTAGAATTTAGCTTACGCGTAAGTAAGGAAAAGACACTAAAGTTATGCGTAGAAAGTTAGGCGTAGGATTATCTTATGTGTAAGACTGGGCTTAGGCGTAAGAAAAATCTTATGCGTAGGATTTCTACGCGTAAGCTTATGCTTATGCGTAATTTTAGGGTTTTATCCCAAGTGATCTTTTACACTTCACAGTGCAAAAGATATCCAAAGTCGACGTATTTTCAGACTTATCCAAGTAAGAAAACACGGAGTAAACCACGAAAATGAAGATCAAACCAAGGAAATACTTACGCGTAGTTTTAGGGTTTCACTACGCGTAGGTCTACTCGTAAATTTGATATTGCTCAAAGATGTTTCTAAACCAGTTTTTGTGTGATGAAATAGCTTCAAGATCACCAAAGAACACAAGGATGTGAAATTTGATGAACCAAACCTTCTAAAACAGTTACGCGTAGAACTACACCCACGAATAAAAACGAGTTCAAAAACAATGATCCACGCATAAAGTTCCAAACTTTTTGCCAAAAAACGTTAGTTTAACACCTTATAACATTGAAAGTACAAGAATCTTGGATTAAAAAGTGTAAAAAATGCGTTTTGAAGCTAACCATAGAAATGGACCATACGTTATGCGTGAGACCAAAACTCACTTCAAACAATACGTTCACCCAACTAGTAGGCGATTGATACCATTGTTAGGTCACTAGTTTTACAAACACAAGTAATATAGAAAGAGATAAGGCGATTGAACAAGATCTAACGCACACACACACGATAATAAAGACGGTTTAGGCGTAGGATGTGAATGAGAGAATAACTTGAACAACCAACCTTCAAATGAAGGTTTACATAAGGTATCTATAGGAGGAAAGCTAGGGCAACACTCCTAGTTTCCATCCTTTCCTTAATGGACTAAGGCCTAGGCTCATGGGCCTTCTACACAAGCCTAAGGCTAATTACAAACATAAAGGCCATAATAAAGCTAACTATTACATATTAATTACTAACACTTGATTATGGTTTAGGAGTGATTCCAACATGTTGCTAAGAGCCTTAGTCATGGTGATAATAAAGATGCTATATGAGCTTCTAGTTGCTAATTTTTGAAAGCTAGGTGGGAGTGATGCCTTAACCTTAAGAGTGTTTGGTTTATAAAGGCTAATTTGAATTTAGGAAATTAAATTCTTGGCCACTAAGAGGATTGAGCATGCACTTAGGATATTGATCAGCTCTAGGGAGATAATAAATGAAAGCTAAAAGTGGTTAGATAACCAAAAGGTGGCTTAAAATTGAAGAGGGAAGCTGATTTAAGCTTTCTGCACCCACGAATCCCGCGGATCCCTCTCACCAGGGATCCGGCTGGTTATAAACCAGGGGTCCTTTAGTCAGACAGGTTCTAGGTGAAATAATTATGTTTTTTGAAAGGTCTAGTACTTATATATCTCGAGGTTTTGACTTAATTTGGAAATCTTGAGTGGTGGATGTCTTAAATGCTCGACCATAAGGGGTGATGGTGCTCAATGATGGTTTTGAGTGGAAAAAGTTCACTTTAGGTAGTTTAACTAAGTGCTTGAGAAATATATCATTTGAATTGAGATGAAAAACTAGTTTTGAGCCTAATTTTGAGTCGAAAGTGATTAAAACCAATTTGCTAAAATTGATGGATGTATCAAACTAAGTGTTATGAAATGTGATAAATAATGTGTGAGCATTGGAGCAAAAATATGGTGAGTCTTGATGAGTTGATAAATAAAAAATACTATGAAATATATCCTAGGTAAGCCATGGGTGAGTGTGAGACTTTCAAATGTTTGAGGAAGACTTAGTTGGCTCTAATGTCTTATGTTTGACAAGTTCGAGGTGATCTAGTGAGCTATTTTGATGTAAGCAAGTCTGTATTGCTGTTCTGTAGTCACGGATCCCGCGGTTCCCTTTTGGGAGGGATCCGGCTAGTTATAAGTCTGGGATCCGCCTACTGCAGATCAGAAGGCTAACAGAAAGTGTGCTATTTTGCATTCTCAAGCAAGTGTTTCTCCTAGTTATTTATATGAGGACTAAAAGCAAGGACACATTAAGTATAACACATAGCAAATGTGGGATAACTAAAAGTTCATAAAAATGAGTGACGACGACTACTTGAAATGTTTCTAAGAAGTCGTAAAATCTCATTCTTCATGTTCCTAAGTTACGATAGTTCAACGCCAAGTTATGGCAAGATCTACATTCTACATCCTATTCTACATAAGTATTGTTTAAGTGTTACAACCCATTGTTTGAAATTTGTTTTCACAAATTTTAGGTCCTATGACCTTACCTTGCTTCTCCCATCTTCACCCATCCTCCATTCTTTATCACACCATCTCTAATTCTTTTTCTTCAAGAAGTTGGCGAAGCATTTGAAGATTCCCTTGGTTTGTTGCCATTTGGGTGATGCACTAGGAACGTCCGAAAATTGGTTGATGTAGTCAAAGGGGTCGAGATCGGTATTTCTGAGTGGGTTGCTACTACCTCCACCTTCTCTTTGCCTCTCCCTTTCATCCGAGGAATCTGTGGGTGGGTGAGGCCTTTTTCCTTCCACCATAAACCTTGTAGTTCTACCCTCTGTCAATGACACCATAACCTTGTTGCAAAAGCTATGATCATAGGATTACGGAGAAGGATCTAATGCAGAGATGAATTTAGCAAGACGGGTTAGAAGCATTGCATACGGGAGCACCATCTTGTCCATGCTTCTTACACTTGCCATTCTCTTGATCATGTAGTAGGCAAGGTTAAAGCGAGTCTTGGTCACTAGGCAATAGATCATGAAACTTAGACATGCGTTGGGGTGATCCTTGTTTCCTACTAGGCACACCACATTCTCCCTTATCACATTTTCCCATTTCCTATACAATCCGTACATCTCGGAGAGCTCCATTTGGAAATGATCCCTATAGATCACTTTCAAATTCCTAGTAACCCTCGATGGAGATGCTCTTGCCATAAACACGGTGTCCCTCACCGTGGTTGCTTCCGGGATTATCATGTGATAGATTGCATGATGATCAACCATAGAGTGTAACTCCTCCAACGACCACTCATTAGAATACATACAAACACCTTGATATGGAACTCCTATTATTCTTCCAAACTCTATAAGCGAAAGGGTATATTCATGCTCATTTATGGTGAAGACAATCGAGATGGACCCATCTTCATTTCTAGTAATCCTCATGGTCTTGTAGAACTCGAGTACAAAGACCGGGCAAATTTGTTCGTTTATGTCCAATAAACAATCAAACCCAATAGTTCCAAAAACTTCCCTTATGTCAAGTATTGGCAAGAAATGATGGTTCAATAACTCGACCTTCGTGAAAGAGTCTCTTTTCAAGCATTTTAAAGGCTTTCCTATCGTATGGACTAAGTCCATCTTTTCTATGGTACATTGGTATGTAATGAGCGGTGTCTTGGTAATCTTGTTGTTTGTTGCTTGGCATGATTGTTCCTAAACAATACAACCACAATGTGGTGTTAATTGTGAATAGTAACCTAGAGGGTTTGATCACAATTTTGCTCTCATCATCTTTGTTGAATTCAAGAAATGTGTTTAATTTGTATTAACAATGTTAATTCTTTGATTTAGATTATCTTAGAAAACAAGGTGGTGACAAATTATGATAAACCCATTTGAACCCAACTTTTAAAGATGAAGAAATTGTAATCATAGAAATCAAGGAATTAAATAACAATGTAGTGAAGATTAAACCTACACAAGTGATTGTTATGCTTGAGAGAAATGATCAAATTGCTCCTTGAACAGTAGTTATGTTTTTGTTTGTGAGTCTTTGAAGGGGATATAATTGTGGAACATCCACAGTGATCATTACTAACTTATGTTGTATTCTGTTGCACGGATCCCATGGATCCCTCTCATTTGGGATCCGGCTACTGTAAACGCAGGGATCTGACATGACAGCAAAAATCAGCTTAAGCATTCCTTGATAACTTTGGTTTGGGAGTTCTAAAATCTCCTAGAGTTTATGTTTAAGCTCAATAACTTGTGATTTGAGTTTTTGAGTACTAATCCTACTAGTCGTGGTTCCTTTTTTAAGAATTAATCATAATTCTTGGAAGGTTTATCAAAGATTATGATAAAATCCCATTTTATCATAATATAAGAAGTTTCACACGGAAAGTTATTGACATAGATGGAGTGTCAATAATTCATTTGTGATGGATAATGATTAAGGCTATCGAATAACCAAGATATCATTATTATGAGTTGGTAGTGTAGTCTATACAAATCAGTCGAAGAATACTATTCTTGATGATGACTTTAATATAGATAACTACATAAGTAATTACTAATAAATATTAATTACGTAACTAAGATTTTAACAATAATAAGACCAAAAGTAAATTGTTAACGATCATACCTTTGCTAAATATTCTTTTTAAGAAAAGAAGTATTTTAGATGAAATGCTTTGTGATCTTCTTGGAATCTCCAGATTCATGTGTGAGAAGGACAATACTAAACATTCTTTTTGCGAAAAGAAATATTTAGATAGATTCTTCATGATCTTCTTGGTAATCCCAAATCCAATTGTGGAAAAAAAGAAGGGGGGGGGGGTTGAATAGTTTTGCCAGTTAAAACTTCATTTTAAAACATTTAGATCAACTTATGTTAATCTATTTGGTTTTTTATGTTGGACGCTGATAGATAGATATATAAACGTGTAATGAAAGATAAAGAGTAAGAAGCACATCACCACGACACAAGTATTTATAGTGGTTCGACTACAAGGACACCTTCCTTGCCCTACTCCACTCCCCGAGTCACCTACTCGAGAGTTTGTAATCACTACACGACACCAACTCCTTATGGCGGAGAAGCCTTCACAACGTCGCCTACTCTTTTTCCGGTACTAGGCTTACCACCGAGTTCTTTCACACCAAGGTGAACCACACCTATCAGAACGTTGCCTACCCTTTATTAGGTACTAGGCTAAGCACCTAGTTCCATTACTATGGAGGAAATACTACCCAACACAACACAACACCTAATCTCAAGGAGATCCACTCCTTGTTACAACACCATCAAGGATATCACCATCCTTGGAAATAAACTAATACTTATATGTATAACGATGCACCTCATCGATTATACGACCTAGGCATTCTACCCTAATGCCACTTGATTTTATTCCTAGGCATCTGTTGGAATCACTCCTAAACCATAATCAAGTGTTAGCAATTATTATGTAATAGTTAGCTTTATTATGGCCTTTATGTTTGTTATTAGCCTTAAGCTTATGTAGAAGGCCCATGAGCTTAGGCCCAAGCCCATTTAAGAAAGGATGGAAACTAGGAGTGTTGCCCTAGCTTTCCTCCTATAAATACCTTATGTAAACCTTCATTTGAAGGTTGGTTGTTCAAGTTTTTCTTTCATTCACATCTTACGCCTAAACCGTATCATTGCTTTGTGTGTGTGTGTGTGTTAGATCTTGTTCAATCGCCTCATCTCATTTCTTATAAGCTTGTGTTTGTAAAACTAGTGACCTAACAGTGGTATCAATCGCCAACTAGTTGGGTGAATCGTTTTGTTTTTAAAGTAGGTTTTGGTCCTATGCGTAAAACTAACGAGTGATACTTTGGTTTGTTTAAAAACACGTTTTTTACACTTTTTAATCGAAGATTCTTGTACTTTCAATGTTTTGTGGTGTTAAAATAACTGTTTTTGGCAAAAAGTTTCAACCTTTACGCGTGGATATACGTTTTTAAGCTTGGTTTTTAACGAAGGTTTCATTCTACGCATAACTGTTTAAGAGGCTTTGGTTCATCAAGTTTCACACTTTTGTGTATTTTGGTGTTATTGAAGCTATTTTATCACACAAAAACGGGTTTAGAAACACTTTTGGACAGAATCAAAATTTTGAGCATTTCTACACGTAGTAAAACCCTAAAACTACGCGTAAGTGCTTCCATGGTTTGATCTTCATTTTCGTGGTTTATTCTGTGTTTTCTTACTTGGATAAGTCTGAAAATACGTCGACTTTGGATATCTCTTGCATTGTGATAGTGTAAAAGATCATTTGGGCAAAAACCCTAAAATTACGCATAAGCATAAGCTTACGCGTAGAAATCCTACGCCTAAGATTTTTCCTACGCCTAAGCCTAGTCTTACGCATAAGAAAATCCTACGCCTAACTTTCTACGCCTAACTTTTGTCTAACACTCTCGAAGTTCAAACTTATCCACCTAACCCTTCGTTAACAATAAGACAAAGGAACTAAATTTGTTAACCAAACCCTTCGTGAATTTTATGAGAAAGTGGGAATTCAACATCAAACATCTATTGCACGTACACCTGAACAAAACGGAGTTGTTGAAAGACGAAACCGAACGTTAGTGGAAGCTGCAAGAACAATGTCAATCAATGCTAAACTTCCAGATTACTTGTGGGCAGAAGCCGTATCTACTGCATGCTACACTCAAAACTGGTCTATGATCACAAAACGCCACAATAAAACACCTTTCGAGCTTGTCCACAACCATAAACCGAATCTCAAACACTTTCATGTATTTGGATCCCTTTGCTATCCGAATAATGATCGTGATGATTTTGGAAAGCTCAAAGCCAAAGCCGACATTGGAGTTTTTATTGGATATTGTGAGAATTCTAAAGGTTACTGGATCTGGAATCGTCGTACAAAACAGGTGATGGAAACGATTCATGCTCATTTTGATGAACTCACGGACATGGCTTCTGAGTACAACAGCTTAGAACCCAGTCACAACCGTTTAAACTTCCCCCAACCCCCATCATCAGCTGAACAAAGCCCCCAGTTCACTCGTCAACTAATGGAAAGGTTATTTGCTCCTCTGTTCAGTGACGATATTGATGAACGTGCTCTAGGTGTATCCGCTGTTTCTGCTGCACAACCTGATAATATTCCTATACCTGATACACCTGCTACAACAACTACTGTTGAAGATGCACCTACACCAGTTGACTCCAACACAACAGTTGAACACACCGCTTTCAACAATGATGACCGGCTGATGATATTCTGAATGAAGTACCCCCACCTGTAGATTTTGATCCAAATGCGTTCTTCAACCCGTTTGCTAATGAGACTGCTGCACCAGATGCCGCAGAATCTTCAACAAACCATTTGAATCCTCAAAATCTGCACAATGTATACCAACATCAACCCTCTACATACCGATGGACAAAAGACCATCCTCTGGATAACATTATTGGCAACCCGAATCAACCAGTCGTTACAAGACAACGTATTCACACAGATGGTGAACATTGCATTTATGCACTCACTGTCTTCCAATCTGAGCCTAAAAACATTAAAGACGTAATGACAAAAGACAGCTGGATTGAATCCATGCAGGAAGAACTCAACTAATTCAAACGTCTTGAAGTATGGGAACTGGTTGAAAGACCAACAGGGGTCTACGTCATTGGTCTAAAATGGATTTGGAAAAACAAATTGGATGCTGAAGGGAACGTTATCCGAAACAAGTCACGTCTAGTTGCTAAGGGTTATCGTCAGGAACAGGGAATAGACTTTGAAGAATCTTTTGCTCCGGTTGCTCGTCTTGAGGCTGTTCGGATATTTCTCGCGTTCGCGGCTCATATGAATATGACGGTCTTTCAAATGGATGTCAAAACTGCGTTTCTCAACGGACAACTGAAAGAAACGGTTTATGTCAGCCAACCCGACGGATTCGTTAATCCAGAGTGCCCGAACCATGTCTACAAACTGAACAAAGCTCTTTATGGACTCAAACAAGCCCCTCGGGCATGGTACGATAAGCTATCATCTTTCCTCATTGCTAATAATTTCACCAAAGGCTCGGTTGACCCAACTCTTTTTATACAATATCACGGGGCACACATCTTAATTGTTTGATAACGCTACACGCGTCGTTCGGGGTCAAGGAAACTTCCTTTTCTTCGAGCAAGTTTTATAACACCCTAGGCAGTGAACCTAATCGTTGTAGTGTAGTAATTAGGGTAAGCCACGGGTATTGATATCGTTCTCTAGGGGAATAGGAATGCTAGTGAGAAGTTACTACGCTAAGGTTGAGGTTGAGGAAGATTATTTTTTATCTTTTTATATTTTTTAGAAATGGAAAAGGTACGAATCTCGGGTATTGGATTTGGGGGGTTGGTATTGCTACCGATTACTCTACTATTATCTAATTATCTAAACTAAGGTCGTGATAGTCTATGTCTAATTGATGTGTACTCGTATGATAGTTTAAAGATGTGTTTACTTAGGTTTTACTACTCCTTAATTATCTCCTATTGATGGTTGATTTGTCACGTCCTTATTCCTAGTTGCGTTGTGATTCTAAGGCTATAGGGCGTGCTTATTTCCCTAACTCTTTGAAACTACCAAAGGGTCTTGTTTACAAATCCTCTAGTGATTTATAGACGCCTACTCTACGGTTGTCCTTGAATACTTTATCCTACAATTACCTAGATAATTATATTCTAAAGTTCACAAAGAAATTTCAAGCATTAAGTACACAACGAATAATCTAGCGCACTCTAGATCATTAGTCAACTAAGATAAGTATCAACCAATCAATATTCAATAATTAAGTTTCATATTCCCTAAGCAAACACACAAATAAATTAGCCGGACATGGAGAACATGCAAGCATACACACAAATAATCAAAGACATAATTAAATTAATGAAGTAAATACTTATCTTGATGTATAATAGGGTTTAGAACCCTAAAATACTGCACAAGAAAGCCTTGGTTCGGTTTTAGGTTTTTACTCCAAAAGACTACACATCAAAACTGAAAAATTCGGATTCTATATATAAGATTACATCTGCGACGGCGTCACCTTATGTTTCGTGACGCCGTCGTGTCGCCGTCATTAGGGTTTCGTCTTGGCCACGTAAACCTTGCGACGGCGTCACCTTATGACTGTGACGCCGTCCCCTTCAGCTCTGACGCCGTCTTGGCTGCATCTAGGCCGTCTGAGTAGCGACGGCCTATTCCTTTAGAACCTGACGTCGTCCCTTGAAAACATGCAATTTTGCCTCTGAGCCGTCGCAAAATTCCTTACCGACGGCGTCGCAGATACGCAGTGACGCCGTCGCCTTATGTTTCAGCAGCTTTGAGTGTCTCGATTCTGACTTTGGCCATTTTCTTCGTATATTCGCGCCTTTTCGTCCAAATAAGCATCATTCCAGCATTTTGCCTTCAAGAGACCTAAAAAGTGAAAAGGAACGATATTAAGCAATAACGGATACAAAAGTGATCGAATAAGGGCCTAAATGACCCCTCAAAAAGGTACCTTTTAAAACCTTATCATTGTTCAAATTTACGTGGATGACATCATTTTTGGGTCGACACATAAAAAGTTTTCAACCGCTTTTGCAAAACTAATGAAGAAAATTTTTAAAATGTCCATGATGGGTGAACTTACGTTCTTTCTAGGACTGCAAGTTCATCAATCACCCCGTGGTATTTTCTTAAGTCAGTCCAAATATGCCCTTGAAGTGTTAAACAAATTTGGAATGAAAACCTGTGATACTTATGCCACACCAATGACTCATACCAAGAAGCTAGACGCTGATTTACATGGGAAATTAGTTGACCCTACCAAATACCGAAGTATTATTGGGTCTCTCATGTATCTAACAGCTAGCAGACCTGATATTGTCTTTGCCGTTTATCTATGCTCCCGTTATCAGTCGCGACCAACTGAAACCCACCTCTCTGAGGCTAAAAGAATCCTCTGATACATCAAGAGAACCATTAACTTGGGGATCTGGTATCCGAAGGATTCTGGTTTTGAACTAATCACTTTTTCAGACGCTGATCACGCAGGATGCTTAGACTCAAGGAAAAGTACTTCAGGAGCTCTACAATTTCTCGGTGATAAACTGGTGTCTTGGCAATCTAAGAAACAGGATTGTACATCGCTGTCATCAACCGAAGCAGAATATGTAGCCATGTCCGCGTGTTGTGCTCAAGTCATTTGGATGAGAACACAACTCAAAGACTATGGTTACGTATTTGACAGAATTTCGATGTACTGCGACAATCGGAGTGCCATTGCGATCTCGTGCAACTCAGTTTAGCATTTGAAATCAAAGCACATCGATCTTCGCTATCATTTCATCAAGGACCACGTGGAACAGGGTACTGTTGAATTATACTTTGTGGGTACAGAATACCAATTGGCAGATCTTCTCACCAAAGCCTTGCCTCCCGCTAGGTTTAATGAGTTGGTCCACCGGATTGGTATGAGGTGTTTGACTCAAGAGGAATTGGATGAACTCTTAAAACGATCTTAAAAACCTGTCAAACACCAAAACATCTTTTGTAAATAATTTTTCAAAAACAAAATACAAAAATATAAAATCTTATAAAACAACAAAAATATTCTTCTAACCTAAAATCTTTCAACATGGCAAGTAAATTTCTTCCTTCAACACTATAATCCTTCAAAATTCAGTATTTTTTACGATCAAGTGTTGAGGGGGAGAAAATTTTCACTTAACTGTTTCAAAACATCTGTGTACTTGCATGTTACCATATCTCGGTTGTTTCATTTAACAATGGTGGTGAATTTTCTGGTTAAATGACACTCCTCGGACTAAATTTATAACCTTTCATTATTTCTTAAGTCAAGGGGGAGTGTCGTCAAGTTTCTTTCCTAAAAACTTTGTTTGGTAACCAAAATGGAAGTTAAATGGCTTTGTTTGAAAAAGGAAAAGGTGGAGGGACCAAAACTGTCATAACCTTAAAGTTATTTTATACAAAACACCCCACCTAACTCATTTACTTCACATTTATTTCTCCAACCAACTTAAATCCTACGCCTAATAATCCTTCTACAAATCTGTGTTTTGGATCATCAATTTGTAAGTGGTTTTATGATCTTAACGTGTTTACAAACATAGGTTTTGATTCTTATACAAAACCAACGGTCAAATTTTGATCTATGTTTGATTTAGTGTTCTACGCATAAGCGTATGAACACTCAATCAAGAATGGGTGTTTGTGGTTATAAATATTGTGTCAAAATGTTTCTTTTACATCAATAAACACATTTTCATCACCTAAACATACCCAGAAACATGAATTAATGGTTTTTTGAAAATTAGGGTTTATGAGTTGATTTGGGTATTTTCGAATGTGAAGTGTTTTGGTCAAAAAGATTGTTGTGTTATGCTTATGTGATGTTGAATTGATGATATCCATGCCTTATAACCACCCATAAACCCTAATTGATTCAGAATTAGGAATTAGGGTTTAATGTTCTAAAAATTGGGTATTTTTGATTCATCTCGAACTAGATGTTAATACTTGGTCTAAAGACTCTCACAACACTCTTAAACTACCAGAATTAATATGGTGCAAATCCTATGGTTAAAAATCATACGCGTAATTCTTAACCCTTAGGGTTTTGACCTACACGTATGACTTTCTACACGTAACCTTTAAACGAATGATTCATGCCTTGTTTCGTTGATAAAATGAAGTTTTGTGTTAATTTTGATGATTTGATGAATTTATTTCAGGCTTTGCTACGCTTAATATTTAGAATCAAGGTCATTTGATTCTCTACGCATAAGGATTACCCTACGCGTAGTCAAGTTATGCGTAAGAATAATTCTACGCATAACCATTACGCGTAAGGTTCTACAATGGGACTACGCGTATCCTGTGAAGGATATGCGTAAACAGTGACCTCTACGAATAAGGTCTACTCTTACGAGTAAGCCTTACGCGTAAGGTATATATACGCCTATGCATAAGCTCTACGCATAAGGTGCCCTTTTCCTACGCGTAACATTTCTTACGTGTAAGTGAGGATCCTATGCGTAAGCTTTCGTCTACGCATATGTCATTACTGTTTACGCTTAACTTTGCCAAAACTACGCTTAACCCTGGATTGACCTTCATGATGAATTGTTATGTGTACAAACTTGTAAATAAACTAATCATAACATCACGAATCCAATAATATCACTAATAAACTTAATCGTTTGATATGTTGTGAACAATAAGTGATAACATAAACTTTAAAACTTAAAGTTAACTAACTCACGAAACATTTCACGACGTCATTAGACTATTGGAAAAACAAGTGACTTAGGACTCGTAACAATCATTATCACTGTACATTCAATAACTAGACAATAAAACCTTCTATTGACTAACATTATGTCTTTTGATATGTTGGTTCTTTTGGCTAATGTTATTTCAGATCACGACATGGCTGAACAAATGAATGTGGATGCATCAGAAGTTCTTACAATTACTGATATCTTTCCAAATGGCTATCCGAGAAAGTTTGGAAAGAACAACCTTAGGGTTGACTTTGACACCCTCACATGCTCAGAAACTTCTTGTCTCATTGCAGTGGATATTCTCATGAATCATCCCTAACAGAACATGCTCTTACACTCTGCAACAGTTCCAGAGGTCTACATTCAACAATTCTGGGATTCTATGCAGAGGATCACTGGTCAAAATGCTGTGAATGTGACTCTTAATCACAAACAAGTCACTATCACTCCTGATGACTTACGAGCTGTTCTCATCATTCCAGACATCGCTCCAACCGACTTCTTTGCTACTCCTACTGAAGAGACTGTCCTGCAATTCTTGATAGATATTGGTTATGATGAAGCTAAAGGAATCATTTCTAAGCACTCTCACGTGGAGCTGAAGAATATTCCTCAACCATGGAGGACACTCTATATGATCATCACCAAATCAGTCTCTAGTCGTGACAGTGGCTATGAGCATCCCAAGCTCATGGAACTGCAAATTTTCTGGTCGTTGATCAACAAAAAGGACATTATAATTGAAGCACTGCTATGGGAAGATATGATGCTATCTCATAAGAAGCTTGGCTCCAAAATTCCCTATGTCAGATACACCAAACTGTTGATCCAGAGAGCTCTTGGACTTCATCCTGATATCCCCATGAGACTCAATGACCCAGATAATCATGACATCTTGACTGAGCCCATACTATCTGTCAGAATCAAAGAATCGTCTACGAAGAAACAGGGTGCTGTGTTACCCGATCACCTTCTTACAAAGGAAATCAAAAAGCTGGAAATGTACAAAAGGTATCGGTAGCCGTAAAAGAAGGAAAAGTTGGCCATCTTGATGAAAAGGCTTCTGGGACACCTACTCGGAGAACCAGAAGAGGCAGTACTGGAAGTGCATTAAGCATAGAGAGTCAAAGGAAGTTCCCTAAGAGGAACCCTCCTTCAAAAAGGATTGTTCCATCTAAGGAAGCTACTCCCATCCCAATTCCCAAACCCGAACCGCAAAGAAAGCTTTTGGACGAAAGCTCTGACGGTACTGAATCAGATGAAGAGATTACTTACTCTAAAACTGCAAAGGATGACACTCCATTCGTACCAAAACCTCCAAGTCCTCAAGCTGATAAAGGAAAAGGGAAGACTCCTGCATTGGTGCCCTATGATGAAAACTCTGAAGAAGAAGAAGAGCTATTAGATCATTCCTACAGGAAGAAGTTTAATTTAGTTAGACACATTCAAAAAGCCGAAGAATTTGCAAAAGACCAAATGGGTGGCCCCGGAGGATCAAGTGGTGCTGCCCACTCCTCACCAGATCCTGATGCGGTTAATCGACCCGATAAGGGATCTGGTGCCACCACTCTTGTGCAACAACAAACGCTTGTGGAGGTGTCTACTGAACATCACACTGAGGAACCAGAAAAGGATAAAACTGAGAAAGAAATGACTGATGCAGAAGCTAAGGATCAGACAGAAGAACAGACTAAAACTGGACAAGATGACGAAGAGAATTATGATGATTATCTTCTCAAAAGTCCAACTCGTTCCAAGGAGGACACTTCTGCACCTCCTAAGGACCCCGAGTCTCCTCATGTCTCCTCCTCATCAGATTCTTCTTCTTATTCATCACCACCACCATCAAAGAGATCAACCACATCGATCTTGGATCTCTCAGACTCATCAAAGAATTGTGAAAGCTGTCCAACAAGTCTGAAAGAAGGACGTGCTCTACAGAAAACTAAATTGGTTTGCTGACCAAATACAGTACTTAAATGATGAGAAAGACAATATGTAGAAAGAAAGGGAATTTGTTCAGAAGTTCATGAAAAGTCATCGTAAAGAGGAACTGAAGGAAATGATCAAAGGTTACACTAACAAGTACCTTCAGGATATCGTCCCTAAAGTCACAAAGGAGATGTTTACCAGACAACTATATCCGAATCTGATGAAGATAGCCAAGCAAACTATAAGATCCACACCTTTAACCGTCACAATCAATCCATCTGATCCTGTAGTTTTCTCGGATAATGAATTGGTGGCCAAGCTTGTCACACAAATGTCTACACGATCTAGGACATTTACTTCTGAGGAAGGAAAGCTGTTTCAAGCATTGCTGGACTACCAACTCAAAGAAATATGTAGATTCGAAGCTGAAAAGTCTAAACGTCCTAGAGACGATGAAGACAAGGATCAGGATAAGCATGATACATCTAAACGTCAGAAGAAGTCTGGTGAATCATCTTCTATGTTACCTCCTCTCCAACAGACTTCTACTCAACAAAGATCTCCTCCCCGTTCTTCTACAGATAAACCTCAGGATGATTCCGAGTTACCACCCCTGACTCAGAAAACCGGAGATCACTTTGAGTATACGGGTGGTGACGATGAAGAGGGTCTTGAGCCCCTACAACAACCCACCTCTCCTAAACAAGTGCAGAAACCAGAATCATCATCAAGGCCTTCTAAAAAGAAGAAGAAGACGACTCAGCCTGAAGTCGTATCATGGCTAGATGACGATAAAACCGAAGAATTTGAATGGTTCTCCACACTTGTCAATCAAACTCCCTACCCTGAAGAAGGTCAGAATTTGGTAGACGGTAATACATTGGAGCATGCAAAACTGTTGCAAGAAAAGTTCCATGTGAAGAAAATGACGAAATCTGAGTTGAAGCAAATCAAGAATGAAGCGTTTCAACTTCTAAAAGACAGCTCTGAAAGTACCCTCGAGGTCGAATATCACCTTGACAACATTGCTCGAGCTATGTCTAACAACATGGATTGGCTCAACCCGGAAGCAAACATTGACTTCACAAAAAGGGACAACCCTCCATACTACACCGATTGGACCAAACCTCTACCAACCATTGGCCAACCAGATGAACCACGGATTCCCTTCAGATATTTCTTCAACAGAGACCTGGAATTTCTTCTCCACGGTAGCGATGGTTCAAGGAAATATGCTACATCCTTGACACTTCCATTCCCTGCAGCTATCTACTCAAACTGCATTGCCATTGAGGAACGTGCCAATCACTTATTCTCCAACACAGTGGAAGCATACGACCGAGATGCATTGTATGGGATTCACCACTGGCCAGAACGCCGACGAATCTACTACAGAAGCTGTCAGGTTCAGAAGTCACAACATGCAGTATTTAGTACTAAATACATCGTTGCCATCCAACATGTTGGTCTTTCATCCAAATGGGACTACACCTTTCTCAAGAAGATTGTCGTCAAACGACAGGATGAAAGGGATTATGCATTCTGTGAAGCTGACTTTGAGAATTTGTCTCTCAACAATATTGAAGACATGTACCTTGCCAAAGTACAGGGTCGCATGAGACAATTTTCAACCGAAATACAACGAGAATTCATCAAGTCACTGCTCATTTTCATCAGACGCATAGTCATAAAAGAACGTGTTGAAGATCTTCAGCTAGCCGTTGAATCATATCAGACACGTGTCAACTTCACTCCACCACAGTTTGATCTTACCGATATCAACCAGCTATCACAATTAACGCTCATCAGCAACCCGTTTGGTGTCGTTTATCGCAGTGAACTTCATCGCAATTGCTTGATGGCGTGTAATGAGCTTCACAAATTTGGAGATCATACTCTGAAGATGGTTAGGGACGGATTAGCTTATCGATTGAAGGATATACGTGAAAACATTAGGAACCCTAAGCGATGGAATTCTAAGGATCGGAGGGATGTGAGAAGGATCATCACCATGATTGATGAACGGTTGTTCAGAAGGGATCAGTTCAGACGATCGGAGAGCTATGTTGGTGGTCGACCCAGGATTAACATAACCGGCTTTCAACGCCCTGTGCACACTCCTGGGAACATCACTGCACTTCCTGGTACTCCTTGAATTGTTTCTTTCATATAATTTTGGATGAGTGATTAAATATGTCTATGGCTTGTGCACACATAACAGTGTACAACCCGTAATTGTCAAGAAAGGACCCTGTGGTACGCTTCAGTGCCACAATCCTTATAAAAGGAGCGAAAGCTTCTTATTTTTGAGTAAAACCTATTAAACCTGTCACTTTTCAAGGTTTTGCTCAAAAGAACAAGTACTTCCCCGTAAGATTTTCAAAACCTCAACCGTTTATATCACTTGTTGAGGGGGAGTATTTGAATTAAAACTTTGTTCACAAATTGTTCATAGTGGTCATCTTCCAGCAACACTCGAAATGGTCATATTTATTGTCAGCTTTTCAAAAATAACATTTGATATGCCATTTTTGAGGGGGAGAAAATTGTGTGATAAGAAATATGTTGTGCAAAATGCAAATGAAAACTGTGTACTTCAGACTTAACCAACGAATTGACGGTACTAAACTGTTAGTAACTCGAAAAGACTTGTCCTGGATGGGTAATAATTTCAAGCTAGTTCGCTAGTAATGTAAACGTGTCTCGCAAAGGACTTGTCCAAGTAGAAAGTACCATTCGAGACACTCTTGGTAGACATGAACTCTGATGGGTATGACAACCTTTCGAGGTTTGTCTACACCTTCAAGGTAGTTATTAGAGCTAGTTGTCACCTAAAAGCTGACAATGTAACTCTTTAACTATGCAACGTAACCGTGTCTCGCGGGGGATTGTCTATCTCCAGTGGATCAATTCAAAATGTGCGCGCTCTTTCCTCACTGTGCATTTAAACCATTAAAACTCTTAAGCACATGTGGAGGGGGAGTGTTTATGCAAAATCCTATCTCTCACAGTGGTTCAAACATGATTTTCATTAACAAACCCTTTGAGAGATTTTTCACAAAACAGTGGTTTTAATGGCAACATAGGTTAGTCATGGAGTTATAAGGTGACTAAGGTTAGGAATAACCGTCCTATGATCCGCCAGAGCCGGAGGGATCTACCCAAGGACATCACGAATAGTTAGTACTTAGAAGTCCTTAGGTATGATTATAAAAATGAGAAAATGAGAATCGGAGAAAGAAGGAGTTGAAGAATCAAAAAGAAATGCAAAGAAAAGGGTGAAAAGAAATTGCCCTCCAGATTATTCAACTTAGGGCAGACACCGGGTTCAATTCATATGCTACTGGTTGTCACTTAGTGACACCGGTATTGATAATTAGTCGTCATGGACCCAGTGACGCATGCACTAAACCTTCTTAGCCACTCAAGTTTTTCTTAACAGAAGCTTGTTTCATTCTCACAGGGAACCCTACATAAACTATTGGCTTTCTCTTAGAGATCGCTAGTATTAAAGAAGGAGACCCTCTCCCTAGTCTCCGCTCAGGAAAACCAAAACGCACTATTGAGTCTAGAGCTACGAGATTCGTCAAAAGATCTCTTAGGTACACTTGACATTTTATTACCTGATGATCAACAAATAAGATCATCAGTGGTTAATATCGAGTCCTTCACAGATCTTAGCAATCTGTCGAGAACATTTATGAGAGGTTCACAACTGTGATCCTCAGTGATTGAATGGAAACTCCTGCCAGGGTCAACATCAATCAGCCCTGACAGCAGGTCACTTCGGTAACTCCCCGTGGATTACGTGGAGTGTGTCTCAAATGGTCTACAGTCGTGAGGTGATGCTTTGGTGTACCTCAACGACTCATCTGAACTGTAGATGTACTTCGGTACATCGCGTTATCTCACTTGTCGGACTCCAGTTCAGGAACGGCTTTTGTAAGAATTAGAGTTGTGTTTTCACACTATGCTGTTAACACTCTCGAAGTTCAAACTTGTAAGTGCCGGAATCCGCTTATTACTAACCGTTTGAAATGTTTTCTTCTTATGGAAGCTCCGGAGCGGGATGATCGTGCTGATTCTTCTCATGCTCACGCCAACATCATCACTAATGGAAGTTCTATCCTAAAGTAACACAACCGTCAGAATGATTCTTCGTCAAACCAAAGAATCTACAAAGTTAAAGACTTAAAGAACTTCATCAGTATCGAATTCCAACGTCAAAGAGCGTGTGAGAATGTTGAAGAATGACGTGGAGACACTGGAGCAGCGAAGCAGACCTGAGACAGAATTGATGCTGACAACAACATACTATCACTTTCAACACAAAGAACAATGATCAAAGAACAAAGTTAAAGATGACGTCAAAACATAACCATTCAAAGAAGACAATTTCTCTACACTGGGGAGATTGTACAAATCAATGCAATTCTGCTCACAAGAAAGAAAAATGTCAGAAGACGTCAGAGCTACTATTACATCAACGCCTTCACCGTTCATCACCAACACTTGAGGGGGAGATTGTTGGAATCACTCCTAAACCATAATCAAGTGTTAGTAATTATTATGTAATAGTTAGCTTTATTATGGCCTTTATGTTTGTTATTAGCCTTAAGCTTATGTAGAAGGCCCATGAGCTTAGGCCCAAGCCCATTTAAGAAAGGATGGAAACTAGGAGTGTTGCCCTAGCTTTCCTCCTATAAATACCTTATGTAAACCTTCATTTGAAGGTTGGTTGTTCAAGTTTTTCTTTCATTCACATCCTACGCCTAAACCGTATCATTGCTTTGTGTGTGTGTGTGTTAGATCTTGTTCAATCGCCTCATCTCCTTTCTTATAAGCTTGTGTTTGTAAAACTAGTGACCTAACAACATCCTTCACTAATGCCTTCATCTTGACACCTTTAGCATTCTTCACTAATGCTTTTGACATGGACGTTAAGCACCTTTCACTAATGCTTTCGTCTTGACTCTTTTGGCATCCTTCAATAATGCCTTCAACACAACACATCTATGGAGGAAGAAAGAACTATCAACAAGAGAACCTCAATTGTCTTGATGATGACGAAGCATGGCAACTCATGGACTTGAGCTTGCTCGACTTAAAGAAGTGGTGATCTCGCCGTTAAGAGGAACCTAGAGAATCACACAAAAACAAAAGATAAACTACATAGAAAGATCCCTTAGGATCAGTGGTTAGAAAGGTACAATACTTAGGGAAAGCATGTGTGAGAGTGGTAAGCCAAAAGGAAGAAATGGCTCACTATTTATAGAGGAGAAATTTTACTGTTCCCCGGATCCCACGGATCCCTCCCACAAGGGATTCGACTAGTGTAAAGCTAGGGATCCGTAGGACGCTCCTCTTTACCCATGGGTATTTTGGTTATGGGTCATGGGTCATGGGTTATGGGTTGATCCATGGGTTACTTATTAGATACAATGTATCTTATGAGTTCAATGTACCTAGTCAAGTGGTTTGGATAATACCATGGGTTATGGGTCAATACCATTTGTTAGTTTTTACCCATTTTAGTATATACTAGTTAAGTATATATTTGCCCAATATGTAAACACTAGTTGTTGTACATATGTGTTACTAAATCATAAAATCACTTATACTTGTTTTAATGTTTTATGTGAAAACGTAAGTGTGTTAGAAAACTATTGGCTCAAATAGTTTACGTATTTTATTTCTTTCGTTGAAATGATTTTACGTTTGTTATTGACAAAACATTAGAAGATCGTAAAATATAAATAAACGTTTTTACGGCTTATTTGTATTAACAACTTTGACATGTTTTTCTTAACCTAACTAGATTAGATCTTAGTCGAGCACATTATAACTCTTGATATTTTATGGTGAGATTAGCCTTATCCGTTTCCAATTATTTACCCCAAATCCACCAAATTATAAGTGTTCCGGTAGCTTGTAAACTTTAGAACTTGGCCTTTACATCATTTCGAGACCATAGACGAGGTATGTTGAGTTAGCTCGATGTGTTTGGACTTTCAGTTTAAGAAGGCAATATTTTAGGATTGTCACCCAAATAGCCTACCATTGTGTGTCTATCGATTAGTCACCCCGACTTCTCAACCCCCATGTTAAACCCTTTGTTGCACTCAAATTTAGTGCAAGATACCCTAGATACACCCTTCTGAGCCATTCATTTCATTTTGTTCACCCAACATATTGTTTCGATACACCATTACACATAAGCCTACCCTGTAGTCTTTATTTGTAATTGGGAAGTCATCATTTGCCTAAGTTCAAGGTTCAAGTGGAAATGTTTAGGAATCACGCTCTCTTCGACAACATATCCTTATAGATAATTGAAGACCCCCAAATTCTCATATTGTTCATCTCAAGTGGAGGGATGTTATGTTATTATGTTAAGATTAAAAAAAAATAGTTATAGTTATTGCTATTGTAAAAGTGCGATGTTATAAGCACTATTGTTATGAGCTTAATATAGATTTAGTATCGAGGAGGCCACCTCGGTTGCATTTGAAGAATGAAGTTGGAAGTGTGCCCATCATGACATCCTCTAATGGCACATCCACCTGATTATATCATGATCTGGTTTCTTGACTTTGAAACTTGAACTTTGGGCAAACGGTAAGTGGTGATGACTTAGTTGTAGATTTACACTATTTGTTTGATTTTGTTTTACACCAATTTTATCCCATGTCTTATCCTACCCTTAGTCATGAAGTGTGTCTAGGTGATGCAGCGAGCAATCTTTGGTGTCTTGGCCATGGATTTGGTCGTGTATCATTGATTTTTTCCACTTCGCCGTGACATGTTAGTAATGACAAATCACCCTAAACCATTGTCGTGTCTACCCATATTGCCTTCAAGAATTGTTTAGTCCTTAACTCTAGAGGCAGAGATTTGTGTAACTGCCAAGCTTATGATAGAATACTTGCTATGACTTTGCAATGAGTGATCACCCTGAAATTAACACTTAGAATAGTTGAGAGATTTGAGTGTTTTGTTCCCATTTCGTGAGGTGTTCGGCTTTGTTTTATTCTAGCATAAGGGATTTGTAAATTTATTTTTTCCAGGTAATGGGAGATATCTTTTTAGGAATTTATCTAATAAGGTCTACTTGAGGGCAAGTAGAGTTTAAGTGGGGGGATATTTGATAACATCAAATAGTCCTAAATATTAAGTGTCAATTTCCCTCGATAATGCTCGTATTTTATATCATTTACACGGATTTATGCTTGTTTTCCTTTATATTTCACTTTCAGGTAATTTACGAGCATTGGAGCTAAAGAGACTCGGATTTGGAGAGTTTATTGAAGATTTATCTTAGTATGCTCACTTTGAAGAAGTTACGGCGTAACTCCTCTCTCACATTACGCCTCAGAAAACCAACTCAATAGAAGATTACGGCGTAACTCTTCCAAAGATTACAACGTAACCAACTAGGTCAAATGAGGTTCCACGCCGCTGCAAGCTACGCTGTAACTATTGCATCAATTACGGCGTAACCAAGATTTATTGAAGATACGACGTAACTCCTTCCATAGTTACGCCGTAACCAACATTATTAGTGCAAATTACGAAGAATTGTATGTCACAGCATAACTCTTATAATTAGTTATGCCGTAACCAGATCTGGCCTATAAATACCCCATGATTTCCAGCATTTCAAAGCATTCCATTTCACACACAACACAAAGTGAACGTGAGTAGAAGTCGAAGGCAGATCTAGAGGAGCATACAGAGCTATCTCCAAAGGAGAAATCACTCCCCTACGATAAGCATTAGCATTTTATCTTTTCTTTACTTTCAATTCATGTATTTTGTAACGTTAAACATTGAATCAATTGGTATAGTTAATATGAGCGGCTAAGCACCTCTAGGTGCTGGCCTGGTTATGATTCCTTAATTATTTTGTTTGCTTTTACATTGCTTCTATATTATTATTTCTAAGTGTATGCATGCATAGTTTATTGGTAGCTAGCCTTGTTTCGGTAGTTTTTAATGGCGGTAGAGGCTAGTTACTTAGGAGATATGACCAACTAACCCTAAGTAAGTAGACTGAGACGGGAAGGGTAAGATATGACCAACTGACGACCCTTTTTACTTGTGCGATTTGACCAACTGATCACCTACCATTTGGATGAACTTAAGAAGTAGGGGGTGAGTGTTTAAGATGCTAGCGCCCGGGCACTCACTATTATGAATCTAGCATGTAGCGGTACTTACTGACTTGACTTAGGGGACTAAGAACAACTGGACTTATGACGGGGCACCTGATTTCTCCAATGGGACCCTTTGCTGATAGGTTAGGACGAACTGACCAAATGCTGTCCTAGCGACTTTGACCCCACCTGAAGTAATTGGAAGTAATTAGACATAAACACTGCTACTTAAGATGATTAACTAGGTTAGCACCCCTCTCCTCTATTGATCACATCCCTCGCCTTTATTTTTTTTAATAGTTAATTATATCATAATCATATTATAATCTGTGACACCTAGACTTAGTTTAAATCCGCACACATAGCTCTTGGGACGACCTCGGTTTTACCGAATACTACACTACACACGACCGGGTACACTGCCCGTTAGTGCATTAGGGTAGACCATAGGTATAACGAGTAATTATAAATATTAAAACCTGGTCAGTAAAACCTGCATCACATGGCTACATATTCTGCTTATGTTGAGGACATTGACGTACAATCTTGTTTCTTTAACTGCCAAGATACAAGTTTATCTCATAGAAACTGAACACCACCAGAAGTACTTTTGCGTGTATCTAAGCAACCTGCGTGATTTGCGTCTAAAAAAGCTATTAGTGCAAAACCAAAATCCTTCGGATACCAGATTACCAAGTGAATGGTTCCCTTAACATATCAAAGGATTCTTTTAGCCTCATTGAGGAATCGTTTAGTTGGTCTTGACTGATAACGAGAGCAAAGATATACAAAAAATATAATGGTTGGTCTGCTGGCAGTTAGATACATGAGAGACCCAATAATAATTTGGTATTTTGTGGGGTCAATCAATTTCCCATGTAAATCGGCATCTAGCTTTGGTGATGAGGAAGACATAGGGGTGTTATAAGTATCACAACGGGTCATTCCATGTTTCTTTAAAAGTTCAAGAGCATATTTGGACTGATTTAAAGAGATGCCACGGGGTGATTGATGAACTTGGAGTCCTAAGAAGAACTTTAGTTCACCTATCATGGACATTTCAAAATTTTGTTTCATAAATCTTGCAAAAGAGTTTGAGTACTTTTTATGTGTTGAAGCAAAAATGATGTCATCAACATAACTTTGAACAATTAAGATGTCTTCCCCGTGATGTTGTATGGAAAATGTTGGATCCACTATTCCTTTTGTAAATTGATTAACAAGTAAGAAGGCTAAAGTTTTTGGTACCAGACCCTTGGGGCTTGTTTAACGCCATAAAGAGCTTTATTGAGCTTGTATATGTGATTAGGGTGTTCTGGGTCAAAGAATCCTTATGGAAAAGTGGTGAATGAGCTTAGAAAAATTGTAGGGAAAAGTGTGAACACTAAGTTTACAAAACCATCAACCTTGGGGAAGCCAATTTCTCATCCCATTAGAGACCGGTTTATTGTTAGACTGCCTACTGCGTTTATATCCGAAAGAACAAAACCTTTAAAAGCAAGGCTTGCCTCCCAAGTTGATGAGAACAAAGTTTTGTCAAAACCAATCACTTCACAAACTAATCCTAATAAAATGTAAGAAAATGCTCAGGCCAAGCCTCAATCTTCTATGATTAGGAATGTAAAAAGATCCTCTTGTGCACTAAAAAATTCTCAAAATGCTAACCCATCTCCTAAGAAAAGACTTAATGACAAAGCTTCAAAAACTAGGAATAGGAATAAGGTTACATCTTCCACAGTGCTTAAGAAATCAAACACTCCTAGATCCTGGCTTAAGTGGATACCAACTGGTAGAAATTTAAGAATGTTGGACTCACATGGATTCCTACCAGCATACTAACCACCAATGACAACACTAAGGTTGATTGTGAAATTCCCAAAAGTATGGATACTGTTGCAGCTAACCCACTTAAATGCATGCCTACTTATGTTGTTAGTGCAGGTATTTCTTACTCTTTTGCAGGTACACTGATCAACTCTATCAAGAAAAGACTCATGATCTGGGTTCCAAAGGAACATAAGCCTCCTGCTTCTGGAACTCCAGAATGTCAGAATTGATGAGCATGTACTATGATTCATGATCACGTCAGCTCAAGACTCTTACCTTAACACACCTCATTTAAGAGTATTTCCAATTCTGGTATACTCTATACAGTTGTTCCACGTTGTAAATATCTTATTGTTTGTATATATTTTTTCAAAAAGCAAAATAGAAAAATATAAAATCTTCAAAAACCCATGAAAATTTGAAAAAAAAGAAAATACCAAAAATAGTTTCAAAGGCATGTCTTCTGGTATAGATAACATCTACGGTCCTAGAAATGTCATTCAATAATGACACGGGTCTTTAGATGAAGTTCGAACAGAAGTTCATATGTGTTTTTCAAAACATGCCTATACTGATTTTTTATATTATTGATTTATCTGTAATTGCTTTTTCACATTACTGCTAAAAGTGCTTTAAATCAATGGGATCATGGGTGCATAATTTTTTCATAAGGAATCAATGACTACTCATGCCTAATCTAAATCGAGTCATTGATTGAGTGGGAGAGTTAATGTTCAAAATTTATGATTATCTGTCAAGTTGCCCCAACTTATTGAATTATATCCCGGCTTTCATACATGGTGGGATATCAATCTTGCATTTAGTCCAATATAGTCTCTGAACTGATTATGTGTTATGTTTAGGATCTTGATTGCTATCTGCTAATTATTTCCTAGATATTCATGTAATTATGGTCATTCATCATCCTGACTTGCTTTCTTGTGTAGTTTTGTATCTCTAAATGTTCATGTAATGGGTTGTAAGGTTCAAACTAAAAATATCATGGCAAATATACACCTTCAAGAAAGTAAAAGGACTAATTGGATTATTCATGATAATATTTGAGGTTAAGAGTGCAATTTTTCAAAATGAAGGGCCAAAAATGGGAAGTGACGATAATTATTAAGAATATGAGTGCGATTTGTCAAAGAAATGGGTCAACAATGCGATTTGTCAAAGACAAGGACCACTTATATCATTTTCTAAAATTTGTGTTAGTGGGTTTAAAAAGAAGTGCGATTTGTCCATTTAAACTTTTTCAAACTTTACCAAACCTCAACACGCACTTGTTTTATTTTCTCTCAAATATTACTCACTGCAATTTGATCTTACGTGACTCCAATCTAGGTATAAAATTGAATTAAAGGCTCATTCCACTTATAGGTTATCTATTACATCATCATACATCTAATTATTGATCTCAATTGCAATGTTTAGGTGCCTTTCACTCGATTCCCCTCTCTCGCACTTTAGGTTTGTTATCCTCTTTAATTGTGATAAGTATCACAACGGGTCATTCCATGTTTCTTTAAAATTTCAAGAGCATATTTGGACTGATTTAAAGAGATGCCACGGGGTGATTGATGAACTTGGAGTCCTAAGAAGAACTTTAGTTCACTTATCATGGACATTTCAAAATTTTGTTTCATAAATCTTGCAAAGAGTTTGAGTACTTTTTATGTGTTGAAGCAAAAATGATGTCATCAACACAACTTTGAACAATTAAGATGTCTTCCCCGTGATGTTGTATGGAAAATGTTGGATCCACTATTCCTTTTGTAAATTGATTAGCAAGTAAGAAGGCTGAAGTTTTTGGTACCAGACCCTTGGGGCTTGTTTAAGGCCATAAAGAGCTTTATTGAGCTTGTATATGTGATTAGGGTGTTTTGGGTCAAAGAATCCTTATGGAAAAGTGTGAATGAGCTTAGAAAAATTGTAGGGAAAAGTGTGAACACTAAGTTTACAAAACCATCAACCTTGGGGAAGCCAATTTCTCATCCCATTAGAGACCGGTTTATTGTTAGATTGCCTACTGCGTTTATATCCGAAAGAACAAAAGCTTTAAAAGCAAGGCTTGCCTCCCAAGTTGATGAGAACAAAGTTTTGTCAAAACCAATCACTTCACAAACTAATCTCAATAAAATGAAAGAAAATGCTCAGGCCAAGCCTCAATCTTCTAAGATTAGGAATGTAAAAAGATCCTCTTGTGCACTAAAAAATTCTCAAAATGCTAACCCATCTCCTAAGAAAAGACTTAATGACAAAGCTTCAAAAACTAGGAATAGGAATAAGGTTACATCTTCCACAGTGCCTAAGAAATCAAACACTTCTAGATCCTGCCTTAAGTGGATACCAACTGGTAGATATTTAAGAATGTTGGACTCACATGGATTCCTACCAGCATACTAACCACCAATGACAACACTAAGGTTGATTGTGAAATTCCCAAAAGTATGGATACTGTTGCAGCTAACCCACTTAAATGCATGCCTACTTATGTTGTTAGTGCAGGTATTTCTTACTCTTTTGCAGGTACACTGATCAACTCTATCAAGAAAAGACTCATGATCTGGGTTCCAAAGGAACATAAGCCTCCTGCTTCTGGAACTCCAGAATGTCAGAATGGATGAGCATGTACTATGATTCATGATCACGTCAGCTCAAGACTCTTACCTTAACACACCTCATTTAAGAGTATTTCCAATTCTGGTATACTCTATACAGTTGTTCCACGTTGTAAATATCTTATTGTTTGTATATATTTTTTCAAAAAGCAAAATAGAAAAATATAAAATCTTCAAAAACCCATGAAAATTTGAAAAAAAAGAAAATACCAAAAATAGTTTCAAAGGCATGTCTTCTGGTATAGATAACATCTACAGTCCTAGAAATGTCATTCAATAATGACACGGGTCTTTAGATGAAGTTCGAACAGAAGTTCATATGTGTTTTTCAAAACATGCCTATACTAATTTTTTATATTATTGATTTATCTGTAATTGCTTTTTCACATTACTGCTAAAAGTGCTTTAAATCAATGGGATCATGGGTGCATAATTTTTTCATAAGGAATCAATGACTACTCATGCCTAATCTAAATCGAGTCATTGATTGAGTGGGAGAGTTAATGTTCAAAATTTATGATTATCTGTCAAGTTGCCCCAACTTATTGAATTATATCCCGGCTTTCATACATGATGGGATATCAATCTTGCATTTAGTCCAATATAGTCTCTGAACTAATTATGTGTTATGTTTAGGATCTTGATTGCTATCTGCTAATTATTTCCTAGATATTCATGTAATTATGGTCATTCATCATCCTGACTTGCTTTCCCGTGTAGTTTTGTATCTCTAAATGTTCATGTAATGGGTTGTAAGGTTCAAACTAAAAATGTCATGAAAAATATACACCTTCAAGATAGTAAAAGGACTAATTGGATTATGCATGATAATATTTGAGGTTAAGAGTGCAATTTTTCAAAATAAAGGGCCAAAAATGGGAAGTGACGATAAGTATTAAGAATACGAGTGCGATTTGTCAAAGAAATGGGTCAACAATGCGATTTGTCAAAGACAAGGACCACTTATATCATTTTCTAAGTATTATTTTTCAAAACTCGCAAATGGTATAAATAACATACGAAATGCATGCATAACATTACATTGCAACTCATTACATATCATATCATTCGTAATAGGTCCCAGTTAAAGTATCACGCTATACCTCAGTGTACTCACTCTTGTCATCATACCAGTTTATCAAGTGAGTTTTCATAGCCCCGTTTTACAAGTTTTTACATTATTTCTAACCTACGGGGGAGAATACATTGCACAACATTTTTATTACAATACCAAGTATGTTAAATTCATTTACATTGCTTGAGTTACAACGTTGCCAGTTAAAAGTCCCCACTTCAATGCATGAGCCGTTAATTTTCTAGAAGCGTGTGTGAGTGGATAGATCTATCGAGGGTGACACCTCCATCCGGGTTGGTGAATCCCAACTAGTCATACGGATGCATTTCATTCATAAACATTATTAGAGTTGTTTGGCAAGACACTCTGTTGGGGCGTACATCAGTCGGAGCTTCGGTATCATGCGCTTAAGCAATTGTAACATTTTTATGTGACATGTTTGTCATACCAGTAACATTTTTACGTGACATAATTGTCATGCCTGATCTATACTTGTGTAGTCGTATAAAACATTTACATAAACCTATGATTTCTCACCAACATTATTGTTGACCGTTTTAGCAATGTATTTTCAGGTAACTAAGACATACTCATCATGGCATGGTTAAGGAACCCTTTTTGAGTCGCGGCGTCGACTTACATCATTGTACATTATGGCATTTTCTTTCAAAACCATCGTTTGGACTTGTATTATATTTATATTTCCGCAAACCTTGTAAACTTTTGGGACCTATGTTGTAACTCTGATTATTTTATTAAATCAAACGATGTATTTTCCAAACGACACTTTAGGTCGTTCAATATAACTGTGATTGTGATGCTATGACAGTCAATCCCCAGGAATTCCATTCCGCTGCAAAACAGGTAATTTGGGGGTGTGACAGATTGGCATCAGAGCTTCGGTTATAGAGAACTAGGTTGCATCATTGACCCTAGACTATAACTACATTATCATAGCATCTCATCATTTCATCATAAGTGCATGTTCACTTTACATGCGGTTTATACGTACATTTTTCGAGTTATTTACTTTCATTTCATATCGATTGTCACATGGTTGCCTTTAAATGCCCATTCCATTATTCTTTCTTCATACTCTAATGTGGAGAATTCCTTGTCATTCCCTATCATAATTTTTATATCAGTTGACTCATCACCGATAACGTCGAATGCCGAGATAAACCCTTAAGTAGGGCAAAGTCACTCTCACTCCTTTGTTTCACCACTAACATGTCGAGTTACACGTTATTCACACACTTAGTCACTAAACCATTATACACTTGAAACACTTACAACACCTCATAACCCATCTTTTCGGAACCCGTCGATCATTTTGAAAAATAACCTCAAACTTATCATTCTTATCACATTTCTTTGGAGCGTTTATTATTAACATCGGATTTTGCTACGTCTCACATTTCCTCTTGTTTTGAAGAAGATATGGCACCGAAGAAAGCCACAGCAGAAATGACACAAGCGGCTATTCAAAAGTTGGTAAGGGATAGTGTAGCAGAGGCATTAAGGATTGAAAGGGAAACGGTGGCTGCTGCTGCTGCCGAGGCCGCGGCTGCTGCTGAAGCCGCAAGGCTTGCTGCTGCTACTGGAAATGCAGGAGGATCCGGAGTTAAGAGCTGTTCTTACAAGGATTTCAAAAGTGGAGATCCCACCAAGTTTAAAGGGACTGAAGGAGCCACTGCCATGGTGCGATGGTTCGAGAAATTGGAGTCCGTGTTTTTGCTGTGTAATTGCCCGGATGATAGTAAGGTCAAGTTTGCTACAAGTACACTACTCGATGGAGCATTGTCGTGGTGGAACTCATATGCTCAACCGATGGGAATGGAGAATGCTTTCAAGCTTACTTGGGAGCAATTCAAGGGTTTGGTAACTAAGAAATTTTGTCCTCGTACGGAAGTGAAAAAGTTGGAGACAGAATTCTATGAACTAGTAACAACTGGGTATGATATTGACACTTACATTCGGAGATTCCAAGAATTGGCCGCGTTATGCCCGTCTATGGTTTCGGATAACGAGAAGTTACTAGAGGCTTTTATCGGGGGACTTCCCGAGGTTATTCAAGGAGATGTGACTTCGTTTGATCCACAAACAATCGAGGAAGCTATTAGGGTGACTCAAAAGCTCATGGCCCAGGTAGTGAAGAGAGGTAAGTACACCAACACCAACCAAAACAACAACAATACCAACAACTGCACCAACTACAACAATAACCAAAACAACCACAACAACGACGATAACCAAATCAACAACAAAAGAAAATGGGAAAATGACCAAGGAGGTTATAACAACAACAACCAAAACCGCAACACTAACCATCACCAACAACAAAATAGAAGGCAAGAAGCGGGAATGGTTTATGTCGCTGCACCAATGGGAGGTAGAGGGTATGCTGGAACACACCCATTATGTAATCAATGTAATTTCCATCACTCGGGTCCTTGCCCTGCCAAGTGCTACAAATGCCAAAAACCGGGACATCTAGCCAGGGATTGTAAAGGTAAAGCCATAGTCACGTGCTTCGGATGTGGGGAACAAGGACACTATAGGAATCAATGTCCTCAAAACCAAGGTCAACAATTTGAAGGTGCTCATGGGAATGCATACATGTTAGGAGGAGGAGAAGCTCGTCAAGGTATCAACGACGCGGAAGACTGAAGAAGTTCGGAAACTAACAGTCTTATTTTCCTTATGTACTATGTCGTATTAATTTTATGTTTTCCATCGTATCTGAATCGTTATAACTTAAGATGTACTACTTTTGATAAACCACTCGTTGTAAAATATTCTTATCTATCGTACTTTATTTTCTTTCCGATTTGTTATTATTTGCGAGAATTTTACTTCCTTTTTACTTTAACGACCATTTTAACGACACGGTTTAAATCCTTGTAAACATTGAGAGATATAACAACTAAACCGAACGTCACGTCATCGTTCCTTAATTATGCATAGCCTAGCTAACTATGTCTAATTCTGGAGGGATCACGTTATGTTGGGAGCGGTTATTTATAAATCTTAGTGCAAGCAAAATTTTCACATGTTCCAATTCAAAGTGTTACTTATAAGAGATTCATCCGATATTTTCTTTACTATGATGTTTTATACACTCTCAATCACCGATAACCGTAACGACACTTCTCCATGTTTTCTCTCCTCGTTATTCATCATAAACTCAAAAATTCGATAGACTAACACGAACTGAATTCAGGGACTGAATTCCTTTTTGGATGGGCGAATGTGACAACTCGCAATTTCAGGTCATTTCTCGAAACAATTCATGCTTCACAATTTCAACATTTATCGTAAACTTGGTTTACTTGTTCCAAATTCGCGTAACCTTTAAGGTTTAGCGGCGAATTCATGATCATAACATCACGTACATTTCATATGGACTAAGTTTAGTCTACATTTCATTAGCATCATTTGCATCATATTAGTTCATTCATGACATTGCAATTTACCTTAAACGCGTAAATTTTATATTGAATAAACGTTATCGCGTGAGTTATTATTTTGTATATTTAATCCATTACTTTCAAAAATGATCCCGAGATATCTTTATACTTACATTTAGTTTATAAAAACTATATTTTGAGTTTACCTAGTGTTTTAAATTTATTTTGTATATAAATCGTTAAAGTTATATTATTACGACGTTTTTCTTAAAAGTTACTCGATAATTATTTTATCACTCAATTTTTACAAGGAATGTATTTTTACAATTTTTATAATATCATTATACTCTACTTTGATCTATTAAAAATTTACTTTTACCTAAAAGCTACCAATTACCTTACAAGTTAATTCTACCTACACAATTACTTACACTTTTCTTACAAATTACACAAATATTTACACAATACATTTTATAAAAAAAAAAAAATATAATCTTTCAAATCCCTCCCCCTTGGCCGACAAGGGGAGGGTTAGCATTTATTGAGTTGGTAATTCATGTCTTTGATAGTATAGATCTATACTCAAGCTTAAAAGTCTTCACTCTTTCATCTCATTTCATTCTTCTCATAATTCAAGTTGATAAAACTTTTTCTTCTCTCTTTGTTCTCTCCTTCCTAACCGGCCATATAGAGGTTTTCACAAGGGATCATCAATTTTTACAAGAGCAAGTAATTACAATCTAGAATCACACTCTTAATAAGGTTTTGAAATAAAAACCTAGAGTGTTTAGGCTAACCTTGGTTCTTTGCACCTCATCATATTAACTTGTAAGCATATCATTTATATTTTTCATATCTCCTTTTCATTTCATAAGTATCTCTTCATTTTTGGAGCAAGCATGCATGATTTGTGTTGTTTATACCATTTTTGCATGATTTTTAGAAATATATATATATATAAGGTCATCCTATAATTATCCCCTTGGTATACTTTGGTCTTGATGATGTTTAGGAACCCATGACACCCTAAGAAGGTGTATGGTAGGATTAGATTAGCTTTGGAGTTGATTTGAAGGGATTAGAATAGGTTTGGTACGAGAAAAACTATTTTCGATAAGTATAAAAAGTGTTCTGTCCTTGTTTTGATTTTCTGGAAAATCCGACAGTAGGCACGGAATTTTGGCCTTGATATTTAGAAAATATACTTTAAAACGAATCCGTGGCCGCTTGAACGGATTAAAACGGAGTTATAACGAAGAAGTTATGAATTTTTAAAGTTTGACGACGAAATATATATTTTTCAGAAAATTCAGCAACCTATTATTGTTTTATTCGAGTAAAAAACGAGCCTTAAGCTTCACAAATTATTTCGACTTATCAAAAATATATTAGTATACTTTGATACGAAGCTAAGGACGTATTATACGTAGAAAACGGATTTGAAATGACAAAGATATGCACGTTTTCATAAAATTGCCGTAACTATTATTTTCTGAAAAACTATATTATTTTACGAGACAAGTGTTACGGTAGCTGAAACGACCATGTTGGAGACTGTTTTTAACGATGATGTAAAACTTTTTGGAACGAAATGTCTTTTAATAAAATTGAGATCACCGAGCATATTTTTCAAAACAACCAACCGTTTGTATAGCGGAGTTTTAATAAATTATTTACGGATGCTTAAAATTGGCCGAAACTCACTTTTTACACAACAATTAGACAAAATCACCATCTTTAACCCTTATTATCTTTATGTTCGAGACCTTTATGTCGAAAACTCATGAACTGAAACTTCTAGATTTTGATACAAACTTTCCAAAACCGTCGAGTTCGTTTCCTAACGATCGACGTACACCATTTTACGACTAGTTTTTCGAAGCCATTTTTGTCACTTTCACGAAATTTCCAACGACATTATTTTACGACGAAAAGTTGAAATTTCACCATAAATCATTACGAAACCATTGTAGGATGACATTTTGACGTAAATACTTATAAAGTAATTTAAGAATGGTCAAGACGTCAAAAGAGTATTTTTCGACGATAAGTATTATTTTTTAAAACTCG
Source organism: Chrysanthemum seticuspe (assembly GCA_019973895.1). Classification (NCBI taxonomy): domain Eukaryota; kingdom Viridiplantae; phylum Streptophyta; class Magnoliopsida; order Asterales; family Asteraceae; genus Chrysanthemum; species Chrysanthemum seticuspe. Next base: position 226,990,553 of record BPTQ01000004.1, read on the forward strand.
CAAATGGTATAAATAACATACGAAATGCATGCATAACATTACATTGCAACTCATTACATATCATATCATTCGTAATAGGTCCCAGTTAAAGTATCACGCTATACCTCAGTGTACTCACTCTTGTCATCATACCAGTTTATCAAGTGAGTTTTCATAGCCCCGTTTTACAAGTTTTTACATTATTTCTAACCTACGGGGGAGAATACATTGCACAACATTTTTATTACAATACCAAGTATGTTAAATTCATTTACATTGCTTGAGTTACAACGTTGCCAGTTAAAAGTCCCCACTTCAATGCATGAGCCGTTAATTTTCTAGAAGCGTGTGTGAGTGGATAGATCTATCGAGGGTGACACCTCCATCCGGGTTGGTGAATCCCAACTAGTCATACGGATGCATTTCATTCATAAACATTATTAGAGTTGTTTGGCAAGACACTCTGTTGGGGCGTACATCAGTCGGAGCTTCGGTATCATGCGCTTAAGCAATTGTAACATTTTTATGTGACATGTTTGTCATACCAGTAACATTTTTACGTGACATAATTGTCATGCCTGATCTATACTTGTGTAGTCGTATAAAACATTTACATAAACCTATGATTTCTCACCAACATTATGGTTGACCGTTTTAGCAATGTATTTTCAGGTAACTAAGACATACTCATCATGGCATGGTTAAGGAACCCCTTTTGAGTCGCGGCGTCGACTTACATCATTGTACATTATGGCATTTTCTTTCAAAACCATCGTTTGGACTTGTATTATATTTATATTTCCGCAAACCTTGTAAACTTTTGGGACCTATGTTGTAACTCTGATTATTTTATTAAATCAAACGATGTATTTTCCAAACGACACTTTAGGTCGTTCAATATAACTGTGATTGTGATGCTATGACAGTCAATCCCCAGGAATTCCATTCCGCTGCAAAACAGGTAATTTGGGGGTGTGACACCTCGGTTTTACCGAATACTACACTACACACGACCGGGTACACTGCCCGTTAGTGCATTAGGGTAGACCATAGGTATAACGAGTAATTATAAATATTAAAACCTGGTCAGTAAAACCTGCATCACATGGCTACATATTCTGCTTATGTTGAGGACATTGACGTACAATCTTGTTTCTTTAACTGCCAAGATACAAGTTTATCTCATAGAAACTGAACACCACCAGAAGTACTTTTGCGTGTATCTAAGCAACCTGCGTGATTTGCGTCTAAAAAAGCTATTAGTGCAAAACCAAAATCCTTTGGATACCAGATTACCAAGTGAATGGTTCCCTTAACATATCAAAGGATTCTTTTAGCCTCATTGAGGAATCGTTTAGTTGGTCTTGACTGATAACGAGAGCAAAGATATACAAAAAATATAATGGTTGGTCTGCTGGCAGTTAGATACATGAGAGACCCAATAATAATTTGGTATTTTGTGGGGTCAATCAATTTCCCATGTAAATCGGCATCTAGCTTTGGTGATGAGGAAGACATAGGGGTGTTATAAGTATCACAACGGGTCATTCCATGTTTCTTTAAAATTTCAAGAGCATATTTGGACTGATTTAAAGAGATGCCACGGGGTGATTGATGAACTTGGAGTCCTAAGAAGAACTTTAGTTCACCTATCATGGACATTTCAAAATTTTGTTTCATAAATCTTGCAAAAGAGTTTGAGTACTTTTTATGTGTTGAAGCAAAAATGATGTCATCAACATAACTTTGAACAATTAAGATGTCTTCCCCGTGATGTTGTATGGAAAATGTTGGATCCACTATTCCTTTTGTAAATTGATTAGCAAGTAAGAAGGCTGAAGTTTTTGGTACCAGACCCTTGGGGCTTGTTTAAGGCCATAAAGAGCTTTATTGAGCTTGTATATGTGATTAGGGTGTTCTGGGTCAAAGAATCCTTATGGAAAAGTGTGAATGAGCTTAGAAAAATTGTAGGGAAAAGTGTGAACACTAAGTTTACAAAACCATCAACCTTGGGGAAGCCAATTTCTCATCCCATTAGAGACCGGTTTATTGTTAGACTGCCTACTGCGTTTATATCCGAAAGAACAAAACCTTTAAAAGCAAGGCTTGCCTCCCAAGTTGATGAGAACAAAGTTTTGTCAAAACCAATCACTTCACAAACTAATCCCAATAAAATGAAAGAAAATGCTCAGGCCAAGCCTCAATCTTCTAAGATTAGGAATGTAAAAAGATCCTCTTGTGTACTAAAAAATTCTCAAAATGCTTACCCATCTCCTAAGAAAAGACTTAATGACAAAGCTTCAAAAACTAGGAATAGGAATAAGGTTACATCTTCCACAGTGCTTAAGAAAATCAAACACTCCTAGATCCTGGCTTAAGTGGATACCAACTGGTAGATATTTAAGAATGTTGGACTCACATGGATTCCTACCAGCATACTAACCACCAATGACAACACTAAGGTTGATTGTGAAATTCCCAAAAGTATGGATACTGTTGCAGCTAACCCACTTAAATGCATGCCTACTTATGTTGTTAGTGCAGGTATTTCTTACTCTTTTGCAGGTACACTGATCAACTCTATCAAGAAAAGACTCATGATCTGGGTTCCAAAGGAACATAAGCCTCCTGCTTCTGGAACTCCAGAATGTCAGAATTGATGAGCATGTACTATGATTCATGATCACGTCAGCTCAAGACTCTTACCTTAACACACCTCATTTAAGAGTATTTCCAATTCTGGTATACTCTATACAGTTGTTCCACATTGTAAATATCTTATTGTTTGTATATATTTTTTCAAAAAGCAAAATAGAAAAATATAAAATCTTCAAAAACCCATGAAAATTTGAAAAAAAAAGAAAATACCAAAAATAGTTTCAAAGGCATGTCTTCTGGTATAGATAACATCTACGGTCCTAGAAATGTCATTCAATAATGACACGGGTCTTTAGATGAAGTTCGAACAGAAGTTCATATGTGTTTTTCAAAACATGCCTATACTGATTTTTTATATTATTGATTTATCTGTAATTGCTTTTTCACATTATTGCTAAAAGTGCTTTAAATCAATGGGATCATGGGTGCATAATTTTTTCATAAGGAATCAATGACTACTCATGCCTAATCTAAATCGAGTCATTGATTGAGTGGGAGAGTTAATGTTCAAAATTTATGATTATCTGTCAAGTTGCCCCAACTTATTGAATTATATCCCGGCTTTCATACATGATGGGATATCAATCTTGCATTTAGTCCAATATAGTCTCTGAACTGATTATGTGTTATGTTTAGGATCTTGATTGCTATCTGCTAATTATTTCCTAGATATTCATGTAATTATGGTCATTCATCATCCTGACTTGCTTTCCCGTGTAGTTTTGTATCTCTAAATGTTTATGTAATGGATTGTAAGGTTCAAACTAAAAATATCATGACAAATATACACCTTCAAGAAAGTAAAAGGACTAATTGGATTATGCATGATAATATTTGAGGTTAAGAGTGCAATTTTTCAAAATGAAGGGCCAAAAATGGGAAGTGACGATAATTATTAAGAATATGAGTGCGATTTGTCAAAGAAATGGGTCAACAATGCGATTTGTCAAAGACAAGGACCACTTATATCATTTTCTAAAACTTGTGTTAATGGGTTTAAAAAGAAGTGCGATTTGTCCATTTAAACTTTTTCAAACTTTACCAAACCTCAACACACACTTGTTTTATTTTCTCTCAAATATTACTCACTGCGATTTGATCTTACGTGACTCCAATCTAGGTATAAAATTGAATTAAAGGCTCATTCCACTTATAGGTTATCTATTACATCATCATACGTCTAATTATTGATCTCAATTGCAATGTTTAGGTGCCTTTCACTCGATTCCCCTCTCTCGTACTTTAGGTTTGCTATCCTCTTTAATTGTGATAAGTATCACAACGGGTCATTCCATGTTTCTTTAAAATTTCAAGAGCATATTTGAACTGATTTAAAGAGATGCCACGGGGTGATTGATGAACTTGGAGTCCTAAGAAGAACTTTAGTTCACTTATCATGGACATTTCAAAATTTTGTTTCATAAATCTTGCAAAAGAGTTTCAGTACTTTTTATGTGTTGAAGCAAAAATGATGTCATCAACATAACTTTGAACAATTAAGATGTCTTCCCCGTGATGTTGTATGGAAAATGTTGGATCCACTATTCCTTTTGTAAATTGATTAGCAAGTAAGAAGGCTGAAGTTTTTCGTACCAGACCCTTGGGGCTTGTTTAAGGCCATAAAGAGCTTTATTGAGCTTGTATATGTGATTAGGGTGTTCTGGGTCAAAGAATCCTTATGGAAAAGTGTGAATGAGCTTAGAAAAATTGTAGGGAAAAGTGTGAACACTAAGTTTACAAAATCATCAACCTTGGGGAAGCCAGTTTCTCATCCCATTAGAGACCGGTTTATTGTTAGACTGCCTACTGCGTTTATATCCGAAAGAACAAAACCTTTAAAAGCAAGGCTTGCCTCCCAAGTTGACGAGAACCAAGTTTTGTCAAAACCAATCACTTCACAAACTAATCCCAATAAAGTGAAAGACAATGCTCAGGCCAAGCCTCAATCTTCTAAGATTAGGAATGTAAAAAGATCCTCTTGTGCACTAAAAAATTCTCAAAATGCTAACCCATCTCCTAAGAAAAGACTTAATGACAAAGCTTCAAAAACTAGGAATAGGAATAAGGTTACATCTTCCACAGTGCCTAAGAAATCAAACACTCCTAGATCCTGCCTTAATTGGATACCAACTGGTAGATATTTAAGAATGTTGGACTCACATGGATTCCTACCAGCATACTAACCACCAATGACAACACTAAGGTTGATTGTGAAATTCCCAAAAGTATGGTTACTGTTGCAGCTAACCCACTTAAATGCATGCCTACTTATGTTGTTAGTGCAGGTATTTCTTACTCTTTTGCAGGTACACTGATCAAATCTATCAAGAAAAGACTCATGATCTGGGTTCAAAAGGAACATAAGCCTCCTGCTTCTAGAACTCCAGAATGTCAGAATTGATGAGCATGTACTATGATTCCTGATCACGTCAGCTCAGGACTCGTACCTTAACACACCTCATTTAAGACTATTTCCAATTCTGGTATACTCTATACAGTTGTTCCAGGTTGTAAATATCTTATTTTTTGTATATATTTTTTCAAAATGCAAAATAGAAAAATATAAAATCTTCAAAAACCCATGAAATTTTGAAAAATAAGAAAATGCCAAAAATAGTTTCAAAGGCATGTCTTCTGGTATAGATAACATCTACAGTTCTAGAAATGTCATTCAATAATAACACGGGTCTTTAGATGAAGTTCGAACAGAAGTTCATATGTGTTTTTCAAAACATGCCTATACTGATTTTTTATATTATTGATTTATCTGTAATTGCTTTTCACATTACTGCTAAAAGTGCTTTAAATCAATGGGATCATGGGTGCATAATTTTTTCATAAGGAATCAATGACTACTCATGCCTAATCTAAATCGAGTCATTGATTGAGTGGGAGAGTTAATGTTCAAAATTTATGATTATCTGTCAAGTTACCCTAAGTTATTGAATTATATCCTGACTTTCATACATGATGGGATATCAATCTTGCATTTAGTCCAACATAGTCTCTGAACTAATTATGTGTTATGTTTAGGATCTTGATTACTATCTGCTAATTATTTCCTAGATATTCATGTAATTATGGTCATTCATCATCCTGACTTGCTTTCCCGTGTAGTTTTGTATCTCTAAATGTTCATGTAATGGGTTGTAAGGTTCAAACTAAAAATATCATGACAAATATACACCTTCAAGAAAGTAAAAGGACTAATTGGATTATGCATGATAATATTTGAGGTTAAGAGTGCAATTTTTCAAAATGAAGGGCCAAAAATGGGAAGTGACGATAATTATTAAGAATATGAGTGCGATTTGTCAAAGAAATGGGTCAACAATGCGATTTGTCAAAGACAAGGACCACTTATATCATTTTCTGAAACTTGTGTTAGTGGGTTTAAATAGAAGTGCGATTTGTCCATTTAAACTTTTTCAAACTTTACCAAACCTCAACACGCACTTGTTTTATTTTCTCTCAAATATTACTCACTGCGATTTGATCTTACGTGACTTCAATCTAGGTATAAAATTGAATTAAAGGCTCATTCCACTTATAGGTTATCTATTACATCATCATACGTCTAATTATTGATCTCAATTGCAATGTTTAGGTGCCTTTCACTCGATTCCCCTCTCTCGCACTTTTGGTTTGTTATCCTCTTTAATTGTGATCACTGGGTTTAGGATAAGATATTCGTGGTATTTGACTGGTATTGAGAGTAATTAAATCGCCCATGAATCTTTTGCCCCAACTATGTGTGATGATTATTTTGTTTTTGTTGGTTTGACTGCAATTTATGCACCATTGTGATGTTTTTGTTTAGTTTAAATGTGTTGGTACATATTTGTGGATTTTGGACATGAGTTATTTAGTGTGATAAGTATTTGGATCTAGCCTGAGATTTGACATGAATTGATTGGAATGCGTTTCTGGGTTGATATAAATGTTCTTTGATGCATTTTGGTGTTGGTATGAGTGTTCTTGACTGCGAGTTATGATAGTTTGATTCTTAATGCGTTTTGTTAAAACTGTTCTTGAATGCGTTTTGGTTGAACTGTTCTTGAATGCGTTTTGGAAATATTATTCTTGGTTGCGTGTTGAGATTGTTCTTAGGTGCGATTTGATAACCAGATGATTGGATGCGTTTTGTTAATGATATGCTTGTCTGTGATTTGATTAAAATATGCTTGGTGCGATTTGATATAATTCGTTTTTTGTCAAATCTCATATACTGTGTTTTGATTAATAAAAGATTATTTTATTATAAAGAGTAGGACCCACCATGCCATATTAGACTGCGTTTTGTCTCATGCGACTTGGGTCGTTGTGTTTTTTTAGATTTATGTGTTTTGTCCTAGTGCAGTTTGAACCAGTGCGTTTTGACTTAATGCATTTTGACCTAATGCATTTTGAACCATTGCATTTTGAGTTAATGGGTTTTGACCTAATGCATTTTGAACCAGTGTGTTTTGTCTTAATGCGTTTTGTTATACTGCATTTTGACCTTGTGCGTCTTGATAGAATGCGTTTTGTCCTATGCGAGTTGTGACCTCTCTGTGACTTGAGTAGCTATGCGATTTGTCCCGTTGCGTTTTGATAATTGTATCTTAATTGTTGCGACTTGTTTTTACCATCTATTTGTCAAATTATGCGTTTTGTCCCTTAAGGTTGTATGATGCGTTTTGTCCCAAATGTCTTATGTATGTTGCGATTTGACCTCTTGAGATTTATCACATTTGACTTGATCATCACAAATTGATAAAACAGAGTTTAGTATATCTTGTAATGGTGATCAATGTGACAAAATTCCATGAGTGTCCCATATCTCTTTAAGTGCTGGTTATTCTATGATTATGTCTTAGGTTATCCTATGCTTTGGTGTTCAATCTCATATGCTCTTATCGTCTAAGTTGTATTTCACATCTAACATTATCATCCTGCAAATATCTTTCTTTATGGTTGTGATTGATATAGATACTATGGCTAACATCATTGCATCGGTTAACCAAGCCACTATTGCCCCACCTAGCACACGAACTGATGATGAAATTCTCCTTTATGATGACTGGGTGCCTATTGGGAAGAGAAACTGCTTTATAGAAATAGACAAAACCCAACCTAACCCTATCTACACAATTGCTGTGGAAATACTGAAGAACACTACATTCTTCGGTGCTCTGACGTAACACTCCACAATCCCATCAATCTCCATTCAACAATTTTGGGATACGGTCAAATAGGACAAGATCACTACAGTGTACAACTGTCAATTTGATGATATGTAGTATGAACTCACCAAGGACACAATCCTGAAGCCCTTCAAATCACACCAATAGATCGAACTCGCCCTTTCACTTCTCCACCAACCACCGACAAATTGATCGAGTTTATCACTGACTTGGAAATCCGCATGTCATCAACAAGATCTCTGCAGTTATTACTAATGAAATGTTTCAACCATGGAGGGAAATCATCACCATTCTCAATCTATGCCTCACTGGTTAAACATCTGGGTTTGAAAGACCAAGGGGCCCAATTCTGTAAATCTTGTAGGGAGTTCACTCTATCGATTCACAATTTCATTTCTGACAAGGAAAAGACTTCACAAAATGTCAAATGGAAGAAATCTGTGCACAAGCGGGTGATCCCCAACATCAGGTTTTCAAAACTCATCATTCAACACCTCTAATCCAAGCATCAGTTCAATCCTAGGAGCAAATCTGCTCTTCATCTTGCCACATCAGAGCATATACTTGGCAATCTGAAGTTTGTTGCTAAAGGCTCTACTGAAGAGATCTTTGGAAAGGCAGTTCCAGATGCTCTTATCACTTACGTTATGCTCAATGCCAAGTACTTTCATGATTATGTGGCCAAGACTAGTGCTGAAAATTCATCTAATCCAATACCAACAAAATCAACAAAAACGTCATCTAAGTCATCCAAAGCATCATATGCCACCCTTCCCAAGAAAGGTCAAGAAAAGGATAAATCTACTGCCGATGATTCCTCCAACCCAAGCAAGAAGAAGAGAAAGGGTGGAGCAGGTAAAATAATAGGGTCTAAGAAACAACGTACTGAGCTCACCCTCAAGGATTTTGATGATGTTGAGCTTCAAAAGGGCATTGATGCCAGTTTAATGGAACAAGAGGAGTCGGAGAGACGATCAAGGAAGGGTGTTACCATTACTGAACCAGACTCCGGGCTACGTCACTCCTTTCCAGATGTTGTAGGAAAAGCAACTGAGGAAGTTGTGCAGGTTTCAGAGACACTATTGACTATTTCTTCTCTAGCTCCTAAGACCACTACCAAATATGTACTCCAGAAACGAACGACATAATCATCTTCTGCTAAGGAGCCTAGTGTAGCTGAAGGGGAATGCTCTCCAACCCCTAAGATCAATGAAGAATCTAGTGACACAGAGTCAGACACTCAGGAGAACGAGGGTGGAAATGTTGATATGCTTGAACAAGAGGTCCATACGGAGACTGTTACTTAAACTGGTACCATTGAGAAGTCGGAATCAAGGGACAAGGAAATAGTGCATGGTGTTCAAGATAGTGGGATGACAGTGGATGTGTTTGTGAAACAAGCCTATCCAAATCTCTGAAAATCTAAAGCTAAGGACTGATGATCAAGAGCTCCTGTATGAAACAAACAACTCTTCTAAAACCGTATCTTCTATTGAAAACCTTGAGCAAGATTTCAACTATAGTGACCAATTCCTTGTTGATAAACCGTCAGATACTGAAGCTGATAAAACAAAACAGGAAAAGGAAGTTGTATCTATGTTTTCTGTCACCATTCAACAAGATACATCCACCATTCCACTAATGTCGGTTACAACACCAACTCCTTCAGTAACAACTCCATCAACTGCAGTTCCACCGCCCGTTACAACCAAAGCTACAACAACAACCGTTTCCACAACCATCATTGAAACAAATGAAACAACACCCCCACCACCTACAAGCTAAAACATTGAGCAATGTAGGATATTGGATTTCACAAACACATCAAACCATAAGCACAAGGTGGCGTATAAGATGATATTTTAGAGAGAGAAAGAGTTAGAGGTTGGGAACTTTAGTGAGAGAAAGAAAAATCTTATTATGAGCTCCAACTCTCTACCTTGGGAGGTAGAGAGTATTTATAGTCTTACATAAATCGCCACACATCGGGCTGTGGATCAGGCATACAGTGGGTAAAGACCCGTCCGTCCTCCACGGTGTTACTTAACTAAATACAACTTAACTTAAAATAACTACGACTACGAGCTTTCTAACGATTACATATACTTGAGGTGACCAACTCTTTAATACCTAGAATTTCTAATTCCTAACAATCTCCCCCTAAGGGAGGTCACCTCAATCATGTACTAAAATTACATTGAATAAAAACAGATATGACATTAACAATTGTTCTTGCATTCTTGATGTAGTCCTTTGTTCCTAAGCTCGTAGTCATTGATTCTTCACATTGCATGTTTGGTTACTTCAGGTGGAGGTCTTTTACTGATCCACGTGATAATAATTTTGAGCCATCTTTTGAGATCATCAGCTATCAACAATCTCTGACACATCCTTTGTGATGTTGGTATTATGTGATGTTGTGACTTTAGGAACGACATGCTCACATTCTGGGTCATGATATCTTCTCATCAGAGTAGCGGAAGCTTTAGTTGATTCATGAAATTGGCATCAGCGTAGCAGAAGCATGGAGTGAAAATATCAGAGTCATTGATGCACTAATCATGATTTCTTTTGACATACCAAACTTGAAACTAAAGTCGAATTCCCCGCATTTGTGTCTTAAGCTTGCACTTAAAGATGGAAGAACGGTGTCGAGAATCTATGCTTCAAGCAAATCTCTAAGTACTCACTACTCAAACAAAGTATGAGACATTAACACCTCTTGAGATTATCCACATCGACATCTGCATGTGACACTGAGTAAAACAACGTAACTCCTAATAGTGATAGTTAACCAGGTCTTCAACCATCCACCCCGACTGCTGGTAACTAGATAAACCAAGTCTTCAACTCAAATTCTTAAGCCCGAGCAAGTTATCAAATAAGAACACGCCTTTGTGAAAGTCAACTTCAATCTCAAATAAGTGATAAATGATTAACTCTGAAGTCATCAACTTGTGTCAAATGCCCAACACGTGAAAACAACATACAATGGGATGTACATTGACCCACTGAATGAACCGGAACAAATGATTCCTCAACATCAATGCATTCTTCCTTAAGAGTAAACATGTAGAGACTGATCTGGAAGATTCACCAATAATATCTTCGAGCGAATGAGGTAGTCATTTTCCTTAATGTTCATGTGGTTGATTAATAGCGTGCACATTGAGAGAAACAATAATCCGTAAAGATTTGGCAAAGGAATACCAAAGAGCGGATCACTATTCATGAACAATAATCCATGAACATTTGGTAAGGAATACCAAAGAGCGGATCATTATTCATGAGTGCAACTGCAATATTATGATAGTCATTATCAACGCCTTGAGGAATACTTGGAGATTTGGGCTTCTTAGATGGTGAATCAGTTGAGTCAATAGAAACCGGAGCATGAGCTTCAGAAGCTGGAAGATCAACATTCGTCGGAGGTTGAAAGTACTCATCAAACATATCTTTGAAAGACAATGAATCCCAAACATTGATTCCCAATTATCCTTAGTAAGTGAAGCATTAGGCGTTGGAGGAGAGTCATCAAAAATTAAAACAATGAATCCCAGTTATCCTTAGTATATTCACTCTTCATCAAAAAGAATATACACTCATCATCATCAAAAATTAAGTCGTGTAACCATTATTCAAACATCCATCATCATGTAGTATATTCACTCTTCTCCCCCTCAAAAATTGCATCCGAAGTTGCCATTTTTGATTTAACAAGTGAATAGGAGTATACACCAATGAACGTAGATCCACTTGATGACAAAATGAGCGTAGAAAAACATGAAGCTTGTTGATGAAGAATGTAGATGAGAATGACCAATCACGAGAGAATTTCTCTTTAGCTGAAGATTAAGCGCACAGAAGAGTGTACACTATTCTTTTGTATGAAGAATGGGGCCTGAAGTGTTATCTGCAGACGCCATTATGATGAAGTACGAGGCCTGAACTGAAGTGAACAGACGTCATAGCTGGTTGAATGTCAAGATTGAGTTACTTGAACCCGTGAATTATGAGATATCAATCCTTGTGTTATCCATAATTTAAACCAGTCCATGTATTGAAGGATCGAAGTATCTGCAACAGAGTAAGGACTACCTGTACTAACATCACAAGCTTGATTGCATATATTTTGGTTAGTGACATTAGTATCCAAACCCTTTGGGGTTTCACGGTCAACCTTGATTTTGTCAACAGAAAACACCTTTCCGGTAGGAATCCACCTAAGTCCAGCATCCTTAAACATTCTACCAGACGGTATCCACTTATGGCAAGATCTAGGATTGTAAGGCTTCTTATGCATAGTGGAAGACTTATCATTGTTCCTAGTTTCCAAAGATTTGGCAGTTGGTATCCATCTAGGCGAAGTTTTTGGTTTGTTTTGTTTCACAACATGTTGAACTGTAGTCACGTTACTAGTCTTAGTGGATTGTACCTTGGCATGTGAATTAGGAAAATGTTTCATATGTGGAAAAGACTCAGAATTTCTAGTTTTGTTTTCTACATGCTTAGCATTCTTATGCACATAACTACTTTTAGATGCACGCCAATTCCTAGTCTTTTGAGTGTTCCTAGATAATGGTTTACAACTACTAGTAGTGCCTTGAAATCTCGTAGAATTCATCACCCTAGGTCTTGCACCTAAAATTCCGTCTTTTCGAATCTGTGCCTTTTTCCTAGCTTTTTCTAGATAATAGTTCTTCCATAAGTCATTCATATCATATGAATTCTGGGTTTTGATGCTTGGTTTTGACACTGTTTTTGAACTAATCCTAGAGGTGCTTGGAGTAGAAGTGGCAACATGTTTAGAGTTAACAGAGCTAGAAGCCTTATTCTTAGGTAACACAGGTGAAGTGACTGGTTTTGACAAAACTTGTTTCTCATCAACTTGGGAGGAAAATCGTGTTTTTGAAAATTTTGGTCTTTTGGATATAAACGCAGTAGGCTGCCTAACAACAGACCGGTTTCTAATGAGATGAGAAACTGGTTTCCCCAAGGTTGATGGTTTTGTAAACTTAGTGTTCACACTTTTCCCTACAGTTTTCCTAAGCTCATTCTTTAAGGCAACAATAGCGAAACTCTTATCCTGAAGTTGAGCTTTGAGTTCATCAATTTTTTCTATCAAAGGGTTTGTTTGTTCCATTGGCTTAGTTCTAGCTTCTTTGACAGATTCACTTGGTTCTATGTGATGCTTTCTCAAAGACTCATTTTCCTTTAGTAATTTAACCACATAAGTTGACAGTTCATTATTTCTTGTTATAATAGCATCAGTGTCTTGTGTATTCATGACTAAATTACTTTTCTCATTCAAGATAGAAATATGTTTCTTCAGATTGTAAATGGTTGACTCTTTGTCTTGAAGCTGAGCTTTCAAAGTGTTAATTTCAAAAAGTTCACGGAATTCAGGATGTTCAGGTTTTTTATGTGGTTTGTTAAGTTGAAAACTTTCTTCATTACTCTGAATCGCGATTTCAAGTGAAATGCAATGTTTTTCAAGATTTGAGAATTTGTTTGAAAGTTCATCAAAAGCCTTCTTATCAACCATATCTTTTGTTTTGAAACACTAAATCTCAGACTCAGCCTCAGTAACAGAATATTTATGAAAGTCATGTTCAGCATCATGATCAGTTTGTTTAAGTACTTTAGCAGATGTACTATGTTGAACAATAAAGGGTACCTCATTACATGACACCTGCTCAATTTCCGGTCTGATATCTGCATCCACATCATGTGTAACAAGAGTCACTGGACCGCTGGATGTGTCAAGCTTATCAATCTCAGAGTCTCTATATTCAGTGCTAACTAATCCATCATCTGGTGCTTTACGCGACTCATCATCATTATATGTTGACTCTGACATTCTGCATTCAGCAACACCCGATTCTTCAACAGATACATTACCCAACATATCACAACTATCTCTCAACTGCACCTGACACTCATCTACTTTTTCATCTATCTGAGTAACTTCCTCAATATACTTCTCCACATTATCCATGAGATGGATAAGTGTCTCTATGAACACGCTAATTTCCATTCCAGTGTGTTTCTTGAAAGACACTTCAGTAATGTCTTGATCATAATCTGATGTAAATTCCCCTCTGATGAATGACTGAAATTGTTTGTGGATCACTTGAAGTGCAGCACTGGAACTAACCTTTTGAACCTTCTCTTTATCAAGTTGTTGTTCCAATTGTTCTAAGTTCATTAGTAATGTTCCCGTTAATGTGGAAAAGTCTTGACGGAAAAGGGCAATGCATGTTCGTTCCATTGTTATGGATAGAAGTGACATGATGTGAGAGTGAAGTTGTTGATAGGGTTCAATGTTACTTTCCTTTATCTTGGAAATTTGTAGCATTGACTGGTGCATTTCTGTCTTTTCAGAGTCTGAACCCGGAGATATCACATCCTCATTGATTGATTCAATCATCTTTAATCGTTCAGTGTAGCAAACATTATCATTGTTGTCCACATCATCATACAATTTAAGCACTTTTGAAATCACTGGGTCAGTAGAATAAGACATGATGTGGTAGTATGCACGGGACTTTACAAGTCTATAATTTAAACCGAGAAATAGAATCTTTCGCGGGTTTTTACTAAATCAAGATGAAACCGTTAAGCAATGACCAATGAAATGAGTTAAGATAACTGATGGACCCACACAATGATAGAGGATTATGTGTTAGGAGTGATGATTGTTTGAAGGATTAGCAGAGATGTTGTTTGGTTGTGATTCAGATTGGTTTATGCCCGTTTTTCTTGAGAAATTTAGGTCTAAAAACTTAAAAACCTCAATAACTTCTGTTCGGAGCGGATTTAGACCTCGAAGAATGACCCGAATGAAGTTCATTCGGCGTGCCATTCTCCTCGTTCTCACGGTCGTTTTGATGGGTAGAACGCTGAAAACGGAGTTACGGTTCAAGAGTTATGGCCGTTTGAAGTTTTGACGTGAAAAAACAACCAAGTCGCTACGAATTCTTGAACCAAGTCGCTAACAACTAATTCGCTATACCACCAAGTCGCTAAACAAAGGCAACTTGCTAAGTAGTAACTCGTTAAGCTCAAGTCGCTAGCAAAATTTTGGCAGCAATTCGCTACTTAAGTCGCTAAAGATACAAGTCGCTAAAGAGCAACTCGCTAAAGACCAAGTCGCTACCTCCAAGTCGCTACCCGTAGTGGAAAGTCCACTACTTGTACTGTAAATCGCTAGGTCTAAGTCGCTAGCTCCAAAACTGTAACTCGCTAGAAATTTGTGAAGCAAGTCGCTACGAAGAAAGAGATCCGTGTGTTAAGTCGCTAGCATGAAAAAACTCATAAACATCACTTTTCAATTCAAAAACAAGCCAACCACGATGATTCGAGCCTTCAAAATCAAAACCTAAACACTTTTGATGATTCTAAACATAAAAATACTATCAAAATCCAAACTTTAACACACGAAATCACCCAAATGATGCAAAAACCACTAAACTTTTTCAAACTCAAAAACCACCTAATAACCACAAGAAATCCAAAGATGTGTAAGATATGATCTAACCATGGCTCTTGA
The DNA here is from genome assembly GCA_019973895.1 of Chrysanthemum seticuspe. Classification (NCBI taxonomy): domain Eukaryota; kingdom Viridiplantae; phylum Streptophyta; class Magnoliopsida; order Asterales; family Asteraceae; genus Chrysanthemum; species Chrysanthemum seticuspe. The sequence continues at coordinate 227,005,928 of BPTQ01000004.1, forward strand.
TACCAATTGTAGGATATTGGATTTCACAAACACATCAAACCATAAGCACAAGATGGCGTATAAGATGATATTTTAGAGAGAGAAAGAGTTAGAGGTTGGGAACTTTAGTGAGAGAAAGAAAAATCTTATTATGAGCTCCAACTCTCTACCTTGGGAGGTAGAGAGTATTTATAGTCTTACATAAATCGCCACACATCGGGCTGTGGATCAGGCATACAGTGGGTAAAGACCCGTCCGTCCTCCACGGTGTTACTTAACTAAATACAACTTAACTTAAAATAACTACGACTACGAGCTTTCTAACGATTACATATACTTGAGGTGACCGACTCTTTAATACCTAGAATTTCTAATTCCTAACAAGCGACAATTGGACGATGCTCTGAAACGTCTTGAAGCCCTAGAGAAGCAGAACCTGCTAAACAAAATAAAACATCACGATCTGCGATTGTCAAAACTGGAATGTCTCAACTTCGACCATGAAGTGGTTATTGCAATTGAAGCAGAAGTCAAAGAAGCGGTTGAATGGGCTATGAAAGCTCCTTTGTATATAAGGTTTAGAGACCTCCCTACATTAGATATATAAGAAATTCTCCAACAACGGATGTATGAGACTGATGAATACAAAGAGCATGAAGACCACACGCTGCTTTACGACGCTCTTCAGAAATCAATGGATCGTGATAACCATGTGTAGTTCTTGAAGGATATAGGTGAACTTACAGAAAAGAAGAAGAGGATATTTGATTTGCCTAAACCACCGTCTAGGGCTCCTCCTCCTCCACCTTCCGGTGGTGCAGGTTCTTCAGAAACCAGTGGAACTTCGGGCAGTTCAGAGGCTACGAAGACTAATCCACCATCTCCTACTCCACCATCTTCAAGTCAGCCAGGATCCTCAGCCGGCCAATGTTCTCACAAGATAGCTAAAACATCAGCCCATGTTGCCTGGACAACAGTTGACTCGAGATTCACACCAACCTTCTCTTCCATTCCCGAAGATCAAGAAATGAATAAAGAATCGGTTCTCAGTCAAGAGTCTGATTCAGAAGAAGAGGATGTTTCCACCAGACATATTCCTAAGGTGACTCGTAATGACAACTGGTGGAAAACATTCATGGGGGAAGATGGTGCTGAAGGTTCTAAGTCATCTTGGTCTGCTCCAACCAAGGCAATGACTCAAGATTGGTGGAAAGAAGAATGACCGGCAACTCCAGAGCCTAGTTGGACCATTTATACATCTAATTTTATCACTCCAGACCACAACTGGGTAAACACCATCGCTACCAACCATGTTTCCCCACTAGAGGAATCTCTGCTAAACATAACCGGGGATATGGGAAGCTTCATGAAATGGTACTGTAAGAGACAAGGGATATCAAAGCTCACATAAAAAGATCTGGAAGGCCCAGCCTATGATATTGTAAAGGTATTTTGTAGGATCATAAATATTATGTTGTTTGATGATTCGGGTGGTCTAGGTAGATGATAAAACAAGTATGCCATTGTTAGAGAGTGAAAGAGATGATAGGGAATTCTAGAGAGATATACAAAAGATGCAAGGTTAGATTATGAAGTTCCACCCTTCCCTTAGTGGGAAGGTTTATAGTTACAAACTAAACGCCCTCCTGTCTGGCTGTGGATCAGGCATACAGTGGGTAAAGACCCATCCTTCATCCACGGTGTTGCTCTAAACTAAACTACGCTAATAACTAACTAATAAACAAGTAAATAACGATATGTCTATGAGCTAACATATGCTAGACTATAATTTGGGTGACCGACACTTCCTTATGGAATTTCCAATTCCTAACAATATCCCCCTAAGGGAGGTCACCCCATGAAATACATTTTGAATCCTAGCATTCTATATTGTCTTCTGTTCTGAGCTCGTAGACTTCAATTCTTCACATTTCACATTCTTTGTGCTTTAGCATTGACTCTTCATAGTCTGATTAATTTGTACTCTAAGTGGAGGTCTTTGAACTGATCCATGTCTTGATGATCTTCGAGCTTTCTTTGAGATCATCAGCCACAGTAAATCTCTGGATCACCCTTTATTGTGTTGCCTTCATGTGATGTTGTGACTTTTGGACCGACATGCTCACACTTTCTGGATCATGACATATTTTCATCAGAGTGGCGGAAGCATCTTTGTTGTATGTCATTGATGGTCATAATTTTCTTCAATTAAGTGTGAATGCTGTGAGCATGTGGTTGTGAATTGACTTCTCAACTCTGATCAGCTGCAACTTGCCAACAGTTCCTGCAAACAACAGTTAGCACTAAAACATACGAAAGTGTCTTTGTTCACTTTCATTGAATATAGTTGCAAGAACCACAGTTCCCCGTTGATCAGTATAAATACTGCCAGTGATCAGGTAGAGTTCCAAAGAATCTCCTTTACAGGGTTTCGCCGTTGTTCTAGCCGTTCTCAAACCAGAGCGTCCAAAAGAAGACAACACGGAGTGAGTGAACCAGAAAATTGAGATTCACTGATTGATGAAAAATTGATTTGAAAACAATCATGTATTGCTTAGAAGAAAGAGTTTTGCAATATGACGATGGTTTTATGAGAAAGATCAATTTTCAATCAAAAATACTTTTTATATTTGAAAAAGAATACACATTCGATGTGCTAGAGAAAAGAAGAGATTTGCACATCGAACGGTTTTTCCAAAAGTATTTTCTTTCAATCAGAGATACTTTTTGTGTTTGAAAACATGAATACACATTCGACGTGCTAGAGAAAAGAAGATTTGCACATCGAACAGTTTTTCCAAAAGTATTCGTCAATTCATTTCCTGGACCAAGGTTGATTCAAGACTGAATCGCCCCATTGTTTCTATCCAGTTGTCACAAGCTTGATCTTTTGGAAAGATCTCACATGTCACCCACCAAGAGCTTGTTTGATGTTGGCTCTAGAGGGATTTCCATCTTCATCGTGAATACTTTACATATCACTCGGATGTTCTGGCAATACCACAAGGATAAAGCGTAGGACTCTTAATATATACTTACTTTCCACATTGTGTGAAACAACAAGTCTTCATTAATTTTGTGTCCTAATGAGATATCTTGGATGATCTCTTGGCTCTAGACTCAGTTGTGCATTTTTGGTTTCCTATGACGGAGACTAGGGAGAGGGTCTCATTCTTCAATATCAACAATCTCTAAGAGAAAGTCGATAGATTACGTAGGTTCCCCGTGAGAATGAAACAAGCCCTTTTAAGAGGAACTTGAGTAGCTTGGGAAGTTAGGTGCAGTGCATCACTGGGTCCATGACGTCTTGTCTTCAATACCAGTGTTACCTTAGTAACCACCAGTAGCATATGTATTGAACCCGGTTTCTGCCCTAAGGTTGAATTAATGGAGGGCTATTTCTTTTCACCCTTTTCACATTCAATTCTTTTTCATTCTTCAACCCCTTCAGTGCTTACCCTTCATTACTATAAACTTGTTAGGTTTATTCCAGTTCTAGCTCTATCTCAGCCGACACTCTTCCCTTATTCTCACTTTTCTCCTTTTTTCATCATACCTAAGGACATCCACACTATCTAGTGGATTGTCCCTGGGTAGATCCCTCCGGCTCTGACGGGATCGTGGGAACGAATACTGATGAGTGTCCAAATACTCATCATTTTTGTACCATTTAAACTGCAAAAACATCTGAAAACACTCAGAAATGCATCAAAATGATAAAAATATCACAAATAAGTGTTTTATGTGTTTTAAATACAAAAATATCAAAATCAGATGAAAAACATATCAAGTTTGCATAATTGGCAGTTTTAGTCCCCCAAGTTTCTAAAGTTGTCAAATCTAGTCCCAGGAATCCAAAAATGTGGAGTTTTATCATTTAAGGTCCCTGAAATATTCTAAGTTGTCAAAAATGATCCTTGAATGAATCTTTGGTCAAATGGCAGAAAAGGTCCCTAAAGTTTAAAAAAGTGTCATAAATAGTCCTTGGATATTTAAAAAGTGAAAATTATCAAATATTATCCTTGTACTATTAAAGTTTGTCAAGTTTGGTCCTTGTGTTAACTTTGGAAAAGTGACAGGTTCAGTCCCTTAAGTTTGGCCGAATTGCATAAATGGTCCTTGTATTAATATCAAACCAAACGGATCCCTTTGTTATTAATCCAACCCAAACACAACCAGCTGGCCCAAACCCATATACAAGCCCAAATATCTTGACCCTTGGACCTATACCCTTGAGCCAATTCAAAATCCACTTGACCCCTGCCAATATCCCATTTTGAACCCCCCCGTTATTAATATCCCCCAGTCAAACAAAGTCAACGCCCGCCAAAACCACATCCACTGTACATCTCCTTCACCCATGCCTGTAAACCACAAACCAGGTGGTTTTTCTCCACCTCACCACCTCTCCACCTCACTACCTACTCTTCCAGCTCACCCCCTCCTCCTATACCAGCCCACAACCAATAAATTCTTCCCCACCATAACAGTTTCACTGTTACACTAACAAACTTGGTTTTGCTTTCCAACTCACCTATAGCTCCATGACTACTTCACATATTGTCCCCTAAACCTCCACAAACATCCACAATTCTTTAATTGCCTCAAAACCTGCTCTAATCCACTAGTACCACTTTTGGCGCCAAAATCCATTTTGATGGCTAGGATCTGTTTCAGAGCACCAATGGCCAAGATTGTTGATGGGATATGATCAGAAGCATGTGGGGAGTCTCAAAATGCTATAAAGAAGAGAGGAGATGCAATGTATATATCTATCTAGAGTACTTTAGTTTAGCTTATGTCGTTTTAATTAAATTTCAATTTCAAGTGTATGTTTAAGCTTTCAAGCTTTGTATTTCAAGTTTTCAGTGTAATCTTAAACCTTTTTCAGTTTCAATTTCAGTGTTAAGCTTCATTTTCAAGTTTATGCATTTTCAAGTTCAAATTCTCAAAATAATCAAATGTTATTGTTAGTTGTTATTAAGGACTCATAAGCTAATATAAGCTCCTATATAGCTTATTTAAGCTATTAGAAACCTTAAAACTCAGTTTAGAAATCAAAAAGAAAAATTACCAAAAATACTAAAAAATGATGGAAAATCAAAAATCCATGGTGAAGGTTATCAAGAAGCTGGAGCAAGGTTGATATTGGATTGCCTTGGTTTAGTGTTTCTTGGGAAGCTATAGGTTGTGTTTGTGTGCCTCAGTTCTTAGTTTTCACTTGGAATCCAACTTGTAAGCTTAATTCTCCATTTTTGGCATTTCACTGTTTGAGTTGTTCATTAACTTAAATCTCTGTATATTCATGTTTATTAGTCATAGTTAAGTATAATTAAGCATTAAAACCAGTTACTTGTTCTCTTTAATTTGTAGTTAGTAAAAGTTTTATTTTAACAGTTAATATAGCATAAGTGTAATTTCTTAATTTTATGTTGTTATTATTATTGTTTAATGCTTATTTAGTCTCATATTATGATAATATAAAGTCTGTAATCAAGTGCATGGTCTAAATCTTTGAAACTCTTTGGAAATCACAAAAACAGTCTCATAAAAGCCTGTTTGGATTTGCTTGTTTAACTGTTTTAGAGAGTGTTTGTGTTGTTGCTTGTTATTGTCTTGTGTCACTTTAGTACCATATAGCTCATATAAGCAATAAAATCCAGGCCTCACTTGTTAAAAAGTCAAATTTTTCTTTAATCTCATCCTAGTAATTAACTGTTAGGATTTAGCTTGTTAATTTCATCAAAGTAGCTTAGAACTTGGTAACTTAGCTTAAATCCATCTTATTTTAGGCTAATATAACATAATCAGTAAGTATATTTGATCCTAAGTTCATCAAGGTCAACTTATTTGGTTTTCTTAAAAAGTCAAACTTTTCAGTTTGGTCGTTTTTGAATAAAATAGATAAATTTATATAGCACTTAATATTAGTTTTCAAGATTTGAGCTTTTAGGATATTAATATTCAACTGCTCATCTTAATCATAGTGTTTTTCATATTTTCTAGTTAGCTTATTAGATGGCTTATTTCTTAGCTTATTTTGGCCACCTGTTTTAAAAAGTGCCCTGTGCCAAGGAAGTTTGTGTTATCTGCTCATTTTAATAAGCTCACACAGAGCTTATTAGTGAGACTCAGCTTGTGAATTTTAGCTTTTTGGAAAGCTAGCCTAGCTGTCTTAAGGTCCCAAGCTTATTATTCCATTTTCTAGCTTATTTAACAGGGCTGCTAGTAGCTTGTTTCTTATCCCATTCCACTCAGTATATACTGAGTCATTACTCAGTGGTTTTCCAGCTTTTTCTCAAGCTCATTATAAGCTCCCCAGTGGACACCACAGTGAGAGTTTTAGCTTTTTGGAAAGCTTAATTGGTAAACTTGTTAGTTCCAGTGTTCTTTTTCATTTCCAAGCTTATTTCAGTGCTTAAATATAAGCTTAAAAGTGCCTAGAAACCCAAAAAGTGTCCTATGCACCAGTCAAGCTTGTGCTTATTTGGAAATGGTTTAGTGCTTATTTTTAAGTCATTGTGCTTTTTCAGTTGTCATTTTAGCTTATTATTAGTTGTTTAGCTTATTTTCAGTTAACTTTTGCTTATTTATTAGCTTAATAGCCATTGGGCTAAATACTTGTGTTTATTTCAATTTCTAGCTTAACTGTTAAGAAATATAAGCTTAATCTGAGCTTATTAGTTGTTTTCATAAAAAGTTCTAGTTTTAAAATTTGCTTATCTAGTTGTGCTTAATCAGTTTTAAAAAGAAAAAGTCCAAAAAGAAAATAAAAATCAAAAAGTCCATTGCTGGGATTCGAACCCTGGCCACCCAGCTCACCACACACACACACTACCAACTGCCCTTGGGACTTTGACTGGTTACTCTTTGCAACATTTAATATATAACCCTTCTTGTCATTTTAAGCTTATACGTGTAACTTAGCTTATTTACAGCTTATTCAAATAAGTTGTCACAACTTTTGTATTTTTCTTAGCTTTGTATTAGTATAAAGTATTTTATAAAAAAGTTTCAGAATTTTCTCAATAGTTTTAGTATTTTTAATCATTTAATTAGTTTAAAATAGTATTTAATTCATAATAAAAAATATAAAAGTCAAAAAAATATAAATCTTTTTTCTAATATTTTCTTTTGTCATATAGTAAGTAAGAAAATTGTTTTTACACTCGCAGGACTTTTATTTCACAAATTTTACGTTTTTACTTGCACACTCGCGTAATTTTTACATATAACGCGCGTTTTCATTCTAGGTCACGTTTTTAGGTAATTTAGGTTTACACTTCAATTAAAATAGTTTATTTAAGATATTTTCTTTTATAAATCAAGAAAAACATCATTTTAAAAGTAGTGATAGCGTTTATTTAATATAATTTAGCCTTTTAATTTTCTTTAATTTGCATTTAAGCCCCTGTAATTTACAAAACTTTTTCTTTAGGTATAAATATTCCAAAATCCTTACTGATCATTATCCTTAGTGATCATTCGACATCTGAAAGTTTTGAAACACCATTAATCCTCCGTGGGACTTAACGACCTGTGGAAACACTATACTTCTCCAGATCTTAATTGCATTGCTTTCTGAGCTGTTTGAAGTTTATTACGGTTGACCATTCACAAGTGGTTAGCTTGTGTGATAAACTTGACTGTTTAGAACCAATCAAATTTTGGCGCCGCTGCCGGGGAGGCTTTAGCGTGTTCTAAACCTTTTTCAGATCCATTCTTGCACATATACCACCTTTTGTAAACAGTTTTTTGTAAAGTTATCGTAAATCAAAAAGTTCATTAACACTTTTCCTAAAGTGTTAACAACACAAAAAAAAAAATATATATATATATAAAACAACAAAACAATCGTAACGTTTTCTATCTTGTATTTTCTTTAAGGTGATTCTTAAAGAAGTACGATTTGGTTAAACGAGACGATACCAAAAATATTGTCCAAAAGGTTTTAAACCCTTAGCACAAATCCATACCTACGTCTTTTCAGTGGTACTTAAATACATAAAAATCAACCACCGCAAATCAAGGCAGTACACCTACCAACTGGGGGTGTGAACATTAATAAGTTCCCGAACAAAAGATTTAAAACTTGCCTTTGTATCCTTGTGATTTGGTGTACCTTTTTCAAAGAAGCCATTTCATTTGTGATTATTGGTTTAAGTTCCTTGTCGTTTTGCCTCGCATTTGTTTTTGAAAACTGATTTTTATAATTAGTGCATGCGCCCTCGTTCTTCCAGCTCTACAAGTCCACTTTCTGAGCTTGCAAATATTCCTCGTAGACGTAGAGGACGTTCTGCTCCTTCAACCGTGACTGAGGAACGTCTAGCACAACCACCCCCTGTCGTAATGGCAGAAGACAAACCAATGAATGAGCTTCTCCAAGCACCCATCGAGGGTTACGGAGATGCCATTATTGTCCCAGCCATCGTGGCTGATACCTTCGAGCTCAAAACCGGTTGCTTAATCTTGTGACCCAAAGCCAATTTTATGGTTTTGAGCGGGATGATCCTCATGCACATATTCGATGGTTTAACAAGATTGCATCTACCATCAAATACAAGAATGTCCCACATGAAGCAATTAAGCTTCTTTTGTTCCCATTTTCTCTAGAGGGAGATAATGAAATTCTCTCAAAGATTTGACGAATCATTCGGTGAGGCATGGGATCGTTACAAAGAGTTGCTCCTCAAGTGTCCGCATCATGGTTTTACCGAGTTAATGCAAATGGATACTTTCTACAATGGTCTGAGACAAGCTGACCAAGAATCTTTAAATGCCTCCGCGAGAGGTAATTTCCTGAGCAAGACCACAAAAGAAGCCTTGCAAATCATAGAAAACAAGTCCCAGGTCCGCCCTTTCCGAACAAAGACATATCAGTCTCAGTCTAATGCTGGACCTTCTACTTCATCTCCCGTGAGTACATCTAGCACTGATGCTAAGATTGACAAACTCACAGATATTATTCAGGCTTTGGTTCTTGCTAACCAAAAGAAAGTCACTTTCACACAAACATCATCACATGGTGAAGTGAAGAAAGTCGAGGTTTGTGTTACTTGTGGTGGCCCTCATGCATACTACAACTGTACTGCCACTGATGGTAGTCCATTTGAAGCCAATGCTATAGCCGGTACTTCACATCAGGGAGGTAATCAATACCGTCCTCAAAATGAACCAAACTACCGTGCTAACACTTATCAAGGACCACCCGGTTTTAATCCTAACATACAAAACCAGAATCAGAACCAACCTAGAATGAACCAAGGTTATCAAAACCAAGGTAATTTCTATCCCGGACCAAATCAAGGTTTTCAACATCAAGGAAACCTTAATCAAAACAATTTCAATCGAGGGAATCAATTTCAGGGAAATGTGAATCCTAACCAAGGGAATTTTCAACAACAAGGTCATAATCAAAACATACGACCTCAAAATTTCCCTCCACATCCTCCAGTACCATCATCTGATGAGTTATTGAAGCAATTCATGAAATCCCAAGATGAAATGAACAGGTTGTTGGTCAGTCAGATCGCTGATCTTAAGAAGTCTTTAAATGATCAACCCTCAGGCTCAGGAAAACTTCCGACCAACACGATCGCTAACCCGAGGGGTGATGCAAAGGCGATCACAACCAGAAGTGGTGTTTCATACAATGGACCCGCTATTCCTACTACCTCTTCTTCTTCTCTCCCGAAGGTAGTGGAAAGTGAACCTGAGGCAACAAAGGACAAGGAACTTCCTGCTAATAACGGAGGTACCAATGATGTCCATCCTCAAGTTGTCCCGAAACCCAAATCCAATCCAGGAGTTGTTTTTGAACCTCCAGTAGCTCCCGTTGAAAACCCCAAATCCAAATCTTCTATTCCTTACCCATCACATTTGAATAAGCAAAAGCTCCGCGAAAAAGCCAGTCATGAAATGGACACATTTTTTCAAATTTTCCAAGAACTACATTTTGACATAAGCTTTGCGGATGCTATCATGCTGATGCCCAAGTTTGCATTAACTCTTAAACACATGTTAAGCAACAAGGAAAAACTATTTGAAATGGAAAAAACTCCTTTGAACGAGAACTGCTCTGCAGTTATCTTGAAGAAGCTTCCCGAGAAGCTTGGAGATCCTGGAAAATTTCTCTTACCTTGTGTTTTTCCAGGAATGGTTGAATGCTTTGCCTTAGCCGATCTTGGTGCAAGCATCAACCTGATGCCTTATTCAGTATGGAAGAAACTTTCTCTTCCGGACCTCACTCCTACATGCATGACTCTCGAGCTTGCAGATCGTACAATATCCCGTCCACTTGGCATTGCCGAGGACGTATTTGTGAAAGTAGGAAAGTTCCATTTTCCAGCTGACTTTGTGGTTGTTGATGTCGATGCCGATCATCGGGTTCCTCTCATTGTTGGACGAGGATTCCTGAGAACGGGTCGTGCTCTCATTGATGTATTTGAGCAAGAAATCACATTACGTGTAGGTAATGAAGCTGTCACCTTTAACCTTGATCAAACTTCGAGGTACTCCGCAAACTATGATTCTGAGTCAGTTAACCGAATAGATATCATTGATGTTGCTTCTGAAGAGTACTCTTAAGAAGTTCTTGGTTATGATCATAATTCTTCGAGTGATAATCTCACTCATTCATCTCAACCCATCATTGCCAATTCTGCTCCTTCTCTCACTCCGTTTGAGGAAAGTGACTTCATCTTGGAAGAGATTGAAGCATACTTGTCTAGTGATTCTGTTCCATGGGAAATTGATCACGCTCCCATTGGCATCGAGGGGGACATACTTCTCATTGAGAAGTTGCTTAATGATGATCCATCATCACTCCCTCCCTTCGAGCTTTATAACAAGGAAGTCAAGTCAGTTGAGAAAACTGAAGAATTTCCTGAAGTCGAACTTAAGGACTTACCACCTCATCTCGAGTATACATTTCTTGAAGGTGATGATAAATTACCCGTCATTATTTCTCAAGATTTGAGTAAAGATGAAAAGACTGCTCTCATAAAGGTCTTGAAGTTACACAAGCAAGCAATTGCTTGGAAACTCTCCGACATTAAAGGTATCAACCCTGAGTTTTGTACTCACAAAATCTTGATGGAGGATGACTTCAAACCAGCAGTTCAACATTAGAGAAGAGTAAATCCAAAGATCCATGATGTTATCAAACAGGAGGTTATCAAACTTCTTGATGCAGGATTAATTTACCCGATCTCAGATAGTCCTTGGGTTAGCCCAATTCATTATGTTCCTAAAAAGGGTGGCATAACTGTTGTCACAAATGAAGAAAACGAGTTAATTCCAACTCGATTGGTTACGGGATGGCGTGTTTGCATTGACTATCGTAAGTTGAATGACGCCACCCGTAAAGACCATTTTCCTCTACCCTTCATGGACCAAATGCTTGAGACATTAGCAGGGAACGAGTACTATTGTTTACTAGATGGTTTCTCGGGTTATTTTTAGATCCCCATTGATCCACAGGATCAAGAAAAGACTACATTCACCTGCCCATACGGAACTTTTGCCTATAGACGTATGCCTTTTGGCCTATGTAATGCTCCTGGCACGTTCCAACGATGTATGATGGCCATTTTCCATGACATGATCGGGGGAAAAATGGAGGTGTTTATGGATGACTTCTCGGTCATTGGGGACTCATTTCAAACATGTCTCTCCCATTTAGATAAAATGCTTAAACGGTGTGAAGACACCAATCTTTGTCTAAATTGGGAGAAGAGCCACTTTATGGTCAAAGAAGGCATAGTCCTTGGCCATAAGATTTCGAAAAACGAGATTGAGGTTGATAGAGCAAAAGTCGATGTTATTGATAAATTGCCTCATCCTACTACCATCAAAGGTATTAGGAGTTTTTTAGGTCATGCCGGTTTTTATCGCAGATTCATACAAGATTTTTCTAAAATCGCCCGGCCTATGACCCATCTTCTTGAAAAAGATGCTCCTTTTATCTTCTCACCTGAGTGCATCGAAGCTTTTGAAACATTAAAGAAAAAGCTTACTGAGGCACCCATTCACGTTGCTCCCGACTGGGACTTGCCTTTTGAGCTCATGTGCGATGCAAGTGATTTTGCTATCGGTGCAGTCCTAGGGCAACGTAGAGCCAAGCATTTTCAGCCTATCCACTACGCAAGTAAGACTATGACTGAAGCTCAAACTCATTACACCACCACAGTAAAAGAGCTATTAGCCGTGGTGTATGCGTTTGAGAAATTTCGGCCTTACCTCATCTTGACCAAATGCGTGGTGTATACGGATCACTCGGCTCTTAAATATCTCTTTGCAAAACAAGATGCAAAGCCGAGATTACTCCGTTGGGTTCTCCTCCTCCAGGAATTTGATATCATTATACGTGATAAAAAAGGAGCTGAGAACCTGGCTGTTGATCATCTGTCCCGTTTAGAAAACCCTCACCAAGATGTTTTCAAGAAAAAGGAAATAAATGAAACATTTCCTCTCGAGACACTCAATGCGGTTTCTTTTCGTGGAAACTCTTCTACCCCATGGTTTGTTGACTTTGCAAATTACCATGCGGGTAACTTCATAGTGAAAGGGATGTCGACCCAACAGAAGAACAAATTCTTCAAAGATGTTAAATATTACTTCTGGGACGACCCCTACTTATTCAAAATATGTGCGGATCAAGTCATCCGACGGTGTGTTTATGGACAAGAAGCTATGGACATTCTCAAAGCTTGCCATGCTGGACCCACCGGGGGCCATCATAGTCCAAATTACACCGCCAAAAAGGTGTTTGATTCCGGATTTTATTGGCTAACTATTTATAAGGATGCCCATGAATTTGTCAAAACCTGTGACACTTGTCAACGTCACGGAAATATATCTCAAAGAAATGAAATGCCGCAAAACGCCATTCAAGTGTGTGAGATCTTTGACATCTGGGGCATTGACTTTATGGGGCCATTTCCATCTTCTCGAGGAAACAAATACATACTCGTAGCTGTTGACTAATTGTCAAAATGGGTTGAAGCGAAAGCCTTACCTACTAATGATGCCCGAGTTGTTGTAAAATTTTTAAAATCTCTTTTTGCTAGGTTTGGAACTCCACGAGCTATAATCAGTGATCGTGGTACACATTTCTGCAATGACCAATTTGATCGTGTCATGCAAAAGTATGGTGTAACTCACCGTCTCTCTACTGCATACCACCCCCAAACAAGTGGCCAAGTGGAAGTTTCCAACCGTGGTATAAAAAGAATTCTTGAAAGGACAGTAGGCGAAAACCGTGCATCCTGGTCGGATAAACTAGATGACGCACTCTGGGCCTTCCGTACAGCTTATAAAACACCCATTGGGTGTACTCCAAACAAGTTAGTGTACGAAAAGGCATGTCATCTGCCGATTGAGCTTGAGCACAAGGCATACTGGGCCTTAAAACATGCAAACTTCGATATTCAGACAGCTGGTGATCACATAAAAGTTCAAATGAATGAATTAAATGAACTCCGTGATCAAGCATACGAGAACTCTTTGATCTACAAACAAAAGACAAAGAAGATTCATGACTCTAAAATCAAGAACCGCGTTTTCAACGTCGGTGATCGAGTCCTTCTTTTCAATTCAAGATTGAAGATATTCTCGGGAAAGCTCAAGTCCCGTTGGTCTGGTCCATTTACCATCACTAAAGTATTTTCTTATGGAACCATTGAGTTATCTCAGCCCGATGGTCCAAATTTTAAAGTGAATGGTCATCGATTGAAGCACTATTTTGGAGAGGACATTCCACCTGTGGTTGTCCCGGATCTACAAACTTTCCCCATGAACCATTGAATGTGGGGATCGAGTCAAGCTAGCGACTCGGTAATCAAAAACAGTAGCACACCACATGGGTTTTCACCCGTGAGTATCACCCTAGTCTGGGGGAGTTGCCCCCTGCTGTTGTATATAAGTACTCTCTCTAAAAAAAAAATGTGTATATATCAAAAAAATAAAATAATGGCCGTAATATTTCCCTTTTACGTTCTATGTTTCGGCATAACCGCCGGTACTTTGAATATTAAGGGCAATATTCATTTCTAGTGTGGGGGGAATTCTCACGAATTTTATCATGTAATTATACCACCCAATTCCCCCGTTTTTGGCCAAATTTTTTTTGGAGTAAGTGTTTTTCACTTACTCAGCAAATGGTAATCAGTCCGCCATGTCTAACCCACATAAGGATTGGCTAATCCAGGAGCAAACGGCTCTTGGTAAAGATATCTCAAATCCGTTTATGGCTTGCAATTTGCCCAAAATTGTATGGTGTTCAGCTCACCATATCTTTAATTAGTGAAAAGTTGGCTAGCCCGCAAGTTTATGGCTTGTGGTAAAGGCAGTTAGAAAGCCATAATTGGTAATCGACTCACCAAAGATAATATTGATAATTTATCTAAGAGTTGGCTAGTCCAGAAGCAAACGACTTCTGGTAAAGACAAATCAAAACCGTTGAAAGCTGGTGATTTGCTCAAAATCATTTGGTTATCATTGTACCAAGGTTCTTACTTGAACTGAAACAATTGGCTACTCCAGAAGTAATGGCTTTTGGTAAAGAGATGAAATCCATTAATTTTTCTCAAAACATTGCTAGGGACTAGCAATATCTTAGTGTGGGGGATTGATGAGTGTGCAAATACTCATCATTTTTGTACCATTTAAACTGCAAAAACATCTGAAAACACTCAGAAATGCATCAAAATGATAAAATATCACAAATAAGTGTTTTATGTGTTTTAAATGCAAAAATATCAAAATCAGATGAAAAACATATCAAGTTTGCATAATTGGCAGTTTTAGTCCCTCAAGTTTCTAAAGTTGTCAAATCTAGTCCCTGGAATCCAAAAATGTGGAGTTTTATCATTTAAGGTCCCTGAAATATTCTAAGTTTTCAAAAATGATCCTTGAATGAATCTTTGGTCAAATGGCATAAAAGGTCCCTAAAGTTTAAAAAAGTGTCATAAATAGTCCTTGGATATTTAAAAAGTGAAAATTATCAAATATTATCCTTGTACTATTAAAGTTTGTCAAGTTTGGTCCTTGTGTTAACTTTGGAAAAGTGACAGGTTCAGTCCCTTAAGTTTGGCCGAATTGCATAAATGGTCCTTGTATTAATATCAAACCAAATGGATCCCTTTGTTATTAATCCAACCCAAACACAACCAGCTGGCCCAAACCCATATACAAGCCCAAATATCTTGACCCTTGACCCTTGGACCTATACCCTTAAGCCAGTTCAAAATCCACTTGACCCCTGCCAATATCCCATTTTGAACCCCCCCCCCCCCCCGTTATTAATATCCCCCAGTCAAACAAAGTCAACGCCCGCCAAAACCACATCCACTGTACATCTCCTTCACCCATTCCTGTAAACCACAAACCAGGTGGTTTTTCTCCACCTCACCACCTCTCCACCTCACTACCTACTCTTCCAGCTCACCCCCTCCTCCTATACCAGCCCACAACCAATAAATGCTTCCCCACCATAACAGTTTCACTGTTACACTCACAAACTTGGTTTTGCTTTCCAACTCACCTATAGCTCCATGACTACTTCACATATTGTCTCCTACACCTCCACAAACATCCACAATTCTTTAATTGCCTCAAAACCTGCTCTAATCCACTAGTACCACTTTTGGCGCCAAAATCCATTTTGATGGCTAGGATCTGTTTCAGAGCACCAATGGCCAAGATTGTTGATGGGATATGATCAGAAGCATGTGGGGAGTCTCAAAATGCTATAAAGAAGAGAGGAGATGCAATGTATATATCTATCTAGAGTACTTTAGTTTAGCTTATGTCGTTTTAATTAAATTTCAATTTCAAGTGTATGTTTAAGCTTTCAAGCTTTGTATTTCAAGTTTTTAGTGTAATCTAAAACCTTTTTCAGTTTCAATTTCAGTGTTAAGCTTCATTTTCAAGTTTATGCATTTTCAAGTTCAAATTCTCAAAATAATCAAATGATATTGTTAGTTGTTATTAAGGACTCATAAGCT
Organism: Chrysanthemum seticuspe; assembly: GCA_019973895.1. Lineage (NCBI taxonomy): Eukaryota > Viridiplantae > Streptophyta > Magnoliopsida > Asterales > Asteraceae > Chrysanthemum > Chrysanthemum seticuspe. The sequence continues at coordinate 227,021,914 of BPTQ01000004.1, forward strand.
AATATAAGCTCCTATATAGCTTATTTAAGCTATTAGAAACCTTAAAACTCAGTTTAGAAATCAAAAAGAAAAATTACCAAAAATACTAAAAAATGATGGAAAATCAAAAATCCATGGTGAAGGTTATCAAGAAGCTGGAGCAAGGTTGATATTGGATTGCCTTGGTTTAGTGCTTCTTGGGAAGCTATAGGTTGTGTTTGTGTGCCTTAGTTCTCAGTTTTCACTTGGAATCCAACTTGTAAGCTTAATTCTCCATTTTTGGCATTTCACTGTTTGAGTTGTTCATTAACTTAAATCTCTGTATATTCATGTTTATTAGTCATAGTTAAGTATAATTAAGCATTAAAACCAGTTACTTGTTCTCTTTAATTTGTAGTTAGTAAAAGTTTTATTTTAACAGTTAATATAGCATAAGTGTAATTTCTTAATTTTATGTTGTTATTATTATTGTTTAATGCTTATTTAGTCTCATATTATGATAATATAAAGTCTGTAATCAAGTGCATGGTCTAAATCTTTGAAACTCTTTGGAAATCACAAAAACAGTCTCATAAAAGCCTGTTTGGATTTGCTTGTTTAACTGTTTTAGAGAGTGTTTGTGTTGTTGCTTGTTATTATCTTGTGTCACTTTAGTACCATATAGCTCATATAAGCAATAAAATCCAGGCCTCACTTGTTAAAAAGTCAAATTTTTCTTTAATCTCATCCTAGTAATTAACTGTTAGGATTTAGCTTGTCAATTTCATCAAAGTAGCTTAGAACTTGGTAACTTAGCTTAATTCCATCTTATTTTAGGCTAATATAACATAATCAGTAAGTATATTTGATCCTAAGTTCATCAAGGTCAACTTATTTGGTTTTCTTAAAAAGTCAAACTTTTCAGTTTGGTCGTTTTTGAATAAAATAGATAAATTTATATAGCACTTAATATTAGTTTTCAAGATTTGAGCTTTTGGGATATTAATATTCAACTGCTCATCTTAATCATAGTATTTTTTATATTTTCTAGTTAGCTTATTAAATGGCTTATTTCTTAGCTTATTTTGGCCACCTGTTTTAAAAAGTGCCATGTGCCAAGGAAGTTTGTGTTATCTGCTCATTTTAATAAGCTCACACAGAGCTTATTAGTGAGACTCAGCTTGTGAATTTTAGCTTTTTGGAAAGCTAGCCTAGCTGTCTTAAGGTCCCAAGCTTAATATTCCATTTTCTAGCTTATTTAACAGGGCTGCTAGTAGCTTGTTTCTTGTCCCATTCCACTCAGTATATACTGAGTCATTACTCAGTGGTTTTCCAGCTTTTTCTCAAGCTCATTATAAGCTCCCCAATGGACACCACAGTGAGAGTTTTAGCTTTTTGGAAAGCTTAATTGGTAAACTTGTTAGTTCCAGTGTTCTTTTTCATTTCCAAGCTTATTTCAGTGCTTAAATATAAGCTTAAAAGTGCCTAGAAACCCAAAAAGTGTCCTGTGCACCAGTCAAGCTTGTGCTTATTTGGAAATGGTTTAGTGCTTATTTTTAAGTCATTGTGCTTTTTCAGTTGTCATATTAGCTTATTATTAGTTGTTTAGCTTATTTTCAGTTAACTTTTTCTTATTTATTAGCTTAATAGCCATTTGGCTAAATACTTGTGCTTATTTCCATTTCTAGCTTAACTGTTAAGAAATATAAGCTTAATCTGAGCTTATTAGTTGTTTTCATAAAAAGTTATAGTTTTAAAATTTGCTTATCTAGTTGTGCTTAATCAGTTTTAAAAAGAAAAAGTCCAAAAAGAAAATAAAAATCAAAAAGTCCATTGCTGGGATTCGAACCCTGGCCACCCAGCTCACCACACACACACACTACCAACTGCCCTTGGGACTTTGACTGGTTACTCTTTGCAACATTTAATATATAACCCTTCTTGTCATTTTAAGCTTATACGTGTAACTTAGCTTATTTACAGCTTATTCAAATAAGTTGTCACAACTTTTGTATTTTTATTAGCATTGTATTAGTATAAAGTATTTTATAAAAAAGTTTCAGAATTTTCTCAATAGTTTTAGTATTTTTAATCATTTAATTAGTTTAAAATAGTATTTAATTCATAATAAAAAATATAAAAGTCAAAAAAATATAAATCTTTTTTCTAAAATATTCTTTTGTCATATAGTAAGTAAGAAAATTGTTTTTACACTCGTAGGACTTTTATTTCACAAATTTTACGTTTTTACTTGCACACTCGCGTAATTTTTACATATAACGCGCGTTTTCATTCTATGTCACGTTTTTAGGTAATTTAGGTTTACACTTCAATTAAAATAGTTTATTTAAGATATTTTGTTTTATAAATCAAGAAAAACATCATTTTAAAAATAGTGATAGCGTTTATTTAATATAATTTAGCTTTTTAATTTTCTTTAATTTGCATTTAAGCCCCTGTAATTTACAAAACTTTTTCTTTAGGTATAAATATTCCAAAATCCTTACTGATCATTATCCTTAGTAATCATTCGATATCTGAAAGTTTTGAAACACCATTAATCTTCCGTGGGACTTAACGACCTGTGGAAACACTATACTTCTCTAGATCTTAATTGCATTGCTTTCTGAGCTGTTTGAAGTTTATTACGGTTGACCATTCACAAGTGGTTAGCTTGTGTGATAAACTTGACTGTTTAGAACCAATCAAATACCTAACCTAACCATCCTTATAACACCATGCATAAGTAAATTGGTCGGTCTTTTGGTATTGTTCTTTCCTTCATGAAACCAATTGAAAAAATCATTTGGAAAAATCAATCAAGGTACTTGTGATGTAAATATCAAAACCTTTTGTACCTTAATTGTTTTTGATCATTTTAGAAATGATCCCCCTCAACATGTGCATATGATTTTTAAATTGTTTTAGCACATGGAGGCAAGAGTTCTTTGAAGTAATTTCTTGATCACAATTTCCGTAGAAAAAGCCATTCGATTTTCTTGTTAAATTCTCCCCCTCAAAATGTGCGTTGAATATTTGAAATCATTTTATCACATAGAGGAAAGAGTTCTTATGAAGTACATCCACGATCATAAAAGCTATTAAGAAACCATTTAGAAAATTAATTAAGGTACTTTATGTTAAAACATAGAAATCTTTGTACCTTGAAAGTTTATTTTCTTTTTGAAATGCTCCCCCTCAATATGTGCTTTGAGATTCGAAAGCGTTTAACACATATGGGAGAGCAGCATGCACATTTGAATCAAGACAATCACTTTTTATCAAATTTCATTATTAAATCACAAATTCTCCCCCGATCAAAAATATAAAACCCTTTGAGATTTTGGATCCCAAGTGATTTAATAAGGTTTAGAAAATATGGGAGAAAATGTGCCTGATTTAAAAGCTCTTTTGGTTTTTGAATAAATGCTCCTCCTCAACATGTGCATCGTGTATTTGAAATCGTTTGGCACATGGAGGCAGGAGTGCCTTTAAAAGGACTAAAAAAATTACCATTTAAACAGATTAGAGATTTAAATCACGATCTCTCCCCCGATCAAAAATTTCAAACCTTTTGAGATTTGTGATCTCAACTGATTTAAATCATTTAGAAAATTTTGGGGAAAGACGTAGCCAGATATAATTTTTGAAAAATGACAGATAAAGATCAATTTTAGACATTAAAGATTGTTAGTGTCAGGTATGATAGTTTTTAAGAGATCTTTTAGGTAAAATAAAACAGTTTCACAATCAAACAAGAACAGAAAAAGTTTCATTTTGAAAGATCTTTGATTTTTAAAGAGAATCATACCATGACATAACATTAAATCTTTAGATCACCACTTAATTTCGTACAAACCGGAACTTTTATGAAGAAATATTGTTTGAAAATATTTAATTTTAAATCACTCTCCCCCTCAATCGATGACCATAGTCGTTGATTGAGTGACTTATGTTTAAAAATGAAGTCCGGTTGATTTCCAAAATCTGAGTCCAATTTATTTTCAAAACAATATTTTTCCATTTTCAAAACAATATTTTCAAAATTGTTTTAAGAAAATAGTATCATCAACTACTTGTCCTGCAAAAGATACGTTAGGTGGTTGAGCTGCTTTTGTTGTTGTTGCTAAAGGTTGGAAGAAAACCATCTGCAGTTGCAGTGAGACCTCTGAAGTTGCATCTAACGTGCCAACTAACCATGGAGAGATCCAATTAAGCTCTGTTTCTTCATTTTTCGACACAAGAAATAGTTACCCTTTCCTTTCGGCATCCATACATCTTCATTTGTGGGATCCGGATCGGGAACAATCTTATGAACCATGATATCTGCATATATTAGTGGACACAAACAGATATATGGTGGTCGACATCACCCAAACAGCAATCGACTAATAAAAGTCAATCCAACAAATCAATCAATTCATATAAGGCATGTGATATATGTGTTCATCAAACTCTAATCATCTAATCCTATCAATCATATCCTAAATTCCTAGTCCTTCAACATAGGAAAATATATTTTTTTGATAAGCACGTAGGATGATTAGAAAAGCTCGATAGATGATATAAGTTTGAAAACATTCTCCCCCTCAATCAATGACTCTTTCTATGAAAAGTTTTAAATAAGCAGAAGTCATTGATTGGGTTTTGCAAAATTACAAAAACATGATTCTGATTGATTTTCAAGTAACTCATTTACCACCATTTTGTTAAAACAAATATTTTTCTGAAGAATTTTAGAAGGAAAAATATTTGAGTAGGAACAGCAGTCCTTCGACATACTTACTTCATATTTGTTTTAGGATAAGTGCACGAATTTATGAAAATTGTTTTAGCGCAACACTTTCCTCTTTGAAGAGCGGGTTGCTATATGAAATAATAGCAAACCATGGTTTAAGCATGGGTTACAGTCTGACGTAACTGTAAGTCATAGTTTTAGACATGTTTTGAAAAAGAATATTTACACCTCCTGCTCGAACTTCATCTAAAGTCCCGTGCCATTATTGAATGACATTTCTAAGACCGTAGATACTATCGATACCAGAAGACATGACTTGAGAAAAGAATATTTTTGGTATTTTTAAATTTTCTGATTTTTATGGGGTTTTGAAGGTTTTATATTTTTCTATTTTCTTTTTGTTGGTTTTAAATTTTTGTATTTTGCTTTTTGATAACTATTTACAGATAGAGTAGATGATATAGTTTAAGAAAGATGATGATACGAGTACCGAGATAAGGATATCGAACAACCCCGTTGAATTAAAGAGAGAAATCGAGCCTTCTGAAAGTGAGACTTTGGTAGCTTCCCCCCAAACCAAAAATCCTTATGTTGAGTAGATTTGAAGCTCTATTTCAAGCTTGGCTTAGCCAGGTGCACATAGAAGCACACCATTATCATCGATCTTGCTGCTCCTCTTAAAAATGATATTTGTGATTCTTCGTTCGGGGTTATATCATCAACAAGAAGAACAGCAACGTATCATCCCACGCTTGAATGAATCTTCTCAAATTCCTTTTCCACTGAATTCTGAAGCGATCCATACCAAAAGGTGTCAAGAGAACAATTCCCCCAAGTAATTGAATTGATGCAGTCAGTCTCAAGAACTCTCCCGAATACACATCATGAGGGGAATGAAAACACCTCCCCAATGTTAACATTTTTCTTCCCTGAGGATCGTGTATGAAGCTCAAGAACCCGAAGTACACCAATACCCAAGAACTCTCCCGAATACACATCATGAGGGGAATGAAAACACCTCTCCAATGTTCACATTTTTCTTCCCTGATGATCGTGTATGAAGCTCAAGAATCCGAAGTACACCAATACCCAAGGAAGGAATAACTGATAACACCTCCCTCATGTTACACATTTATATCCCTGAATATGTCATACTTGTGTTCCTCTTTTATCTTCAGAAACTAACTCTTCAATCTCTTCCCCCACATAGATGGAATAAGGACACTAAACACCATGAGTCAAACCTTGAGTTTCTCTGCGGTAATGAAATTAGTCTTCCCGGGATATCTTGAATCACTTAGAAGTATTAAGCTCATCAAGTTTACTCGCGTTTAGATACGTGTCTCCTTCCCCCTTGCTGGTTTTGATACTTCAGAATCAGCAACTCTTTATAAGCCCAAACACTTGAAATCCAGTGAGAAGAATACCATTGAATATGTGAGAATTAACTTGCTGGAGAAAGAATGTGATCAAGTCTAATTAGGGATTAAATCTGACATTTCACTATCCCCCAATTAGTGCTCTCCCCTAAATTGACAATCTTTATGATGAATGCTTGAATTAAGAAGAAGTCTTTAGATCGTTAAATGCAACTCGTCTTTAGTCTTCTAACATATAGCAGAAAATGTAGAACCGACTGTAGACTCGACCTTCTTCAAGATTATCCAATTGGGGAATATAAAGTCAACATCTTCAACTCACCAAATGCATTCCCGTTAACTTACAAATAGCAAATCCCCTCAACTCAAATCCCTCCCAATCAAACAAGAATAGAAAGATGTTCATTAAGGAAATCATCCCCGCAACTGGAAGTACTTTGTCTTTAAACTCATCAGTCCATAAGAAGATGTCAAGCGACGGCTCTTAGAAGAAACTCCATGTGAAGATGACCTGATAAGAAGAAGCTCGGTTCTTACATGAGTTTGGAGGCGTTTCACCATTTATTCTCATATATGAATCATCATGCGGTAGTTTCACACTTCTTCTCCCCCTCAAGAATTGCATACGAAGTTGCCATTCTTGATTGAATAAGTGAACATCATCCAAATGTAGTCTATTCACACTTCTCCCCCTCAGAGGTAGCATATGATGTCGCCATCGTCATTATAATTAAGCAAGTGGAATAAGAGAACAATCAACAGTAGTTCGGTTCACTTGATGACTGAAAGCGCATGGAAAAAGTATGAAGCATGTTGATGAGAATGGTCATAAATAAAAAGATTTCTCTTCTTCAGAAGATAAAGCTCACTGAAGCGTACACTTTTCTTTTCTTTAGAGAACGAGGCTTGAACTGTTGTGTTCAAACGTCATAATCTCTCTCTTTTCAACTACTCTTGGCAAACTTGTAATCAATCAAATTATCATTCAGTAGGCTCTTTGTCGTGACAGCTGATGGAGAAAACCTAAAATGATTAATTTGGCACTGAAGTAAACTAGCCCGAAGTCGTGACTTAAACTTGCACATATGTAACAAAGACCGGTGCCAAGAGTTCATCCTCCATTGAATCCCTAAGTACTCTATACTCTTCAACCAACCAACCATCAAGTATTAGACGTACATCACCTCTTGAAAATCCACAATTTAATGTAACACTGAGCACTACAACGTAACTCCTTAAAGTGATAGTTATTTTGTGGTGGTAAGAGCCCAATTCCCCAAGTGGTAAAAGAAAAGGAAAAGTCACCCAAAAATAACTAGATTTCCAAGTCTTCGTTTTTGAAAATATTAAAAGTTCGAACAAGGATCTCGAAGAATCTTCATCCAACCATCACCGATACCTTCTGATACTAAGTACACTCCCCCGTGAAATTTCACTTCAACCTCAAATAAATAATAATGAAATAACGCCGTTGTCACATTTTCTGGTTAAGAGCACAAATCTAGCCTCCTTTGACGTTTTAACTGAACTTTGATAATGGTTTGATCCCAACCATGGTTGTTAGGAATTAGAAATTCCATAAGTGAAGAGTCGGTCTCCCCAAATGTTATCTAGCATAAGTTAGCTTATAGAAATATCGTTTGTTACGTTATTTTGTAGTTAATTAGTTAGTCAGTAGCGCAGAATAGTTTAGTGTACCACCGTGGAGGAAGGACGGGTCTTTACCCACTGTATGCCTGATCCACAGTCCGTCAAGAGGATGTATTTGTTTGTTACTATAAATACCCCTTCCATCCTCGGAAGGGGTGGTGCTTCTTAATCTAATCTTTTACTTTTTGTATACCAAGTCTCTACCAAGAACACCCTCTCTTATCCTTTCTCTCTCTAAATGGCTAACATGTATTTCCATCATCCAAAACCACCCGAATCATCCTAAAAATAAATATTACGATCCTACAAATGGTACCAGAGCATAGGTTTGGTTGTTTTGATGATTTATATGGTTTTTTATACGGTTCCTTTTATACGACTTGGTTGGTTTTGATACGGTTTGATACAAGATTATGATTTTTTGATGTATTATTATGGTTTCTACATATTTTTATGCTGTTTTTGGTACTTTATGATGGTCGGAAAAATGTTTATTTTGTGTATACTTGTGGTTAACAGTTTTTACATGTTTTAGTATCCTCTTTTGGTCAAATAGTCATGGTCAAAATGGTTTATACATCTGGTTTGTGTCAATTTTTTTTGTCCAAATAACTTTGTATTTTATCTTAGTGAGGCTTGTATCAAATCTGTGATAGTTATGGTGGTCAAACTGTTGTCAAACTTAGGTCAAAGAAGCATTCCATATTTTTTCTGGGTTCAAGTACGAAATGGTAATAATGTTTCTTCATAGCGACTTGTCACAATTAGTCCAGATTCAGTGTTTCTAAGTAGTGACTTGTGCTTATTTTCTACAGCGAGTTGTTAAACATGTCTGTAGCGAGTTGATAATTTGGTCAAAAGCGAGTTGAGATAACTGATGTAGCGACTTGTCTTTACAAGTCGTGGCTACTTGACAACACCATGTAGCGACTTGCTGGGTTTTGAAAATGTAGCAGCTTGTGACAACAAAAGGTTAGCAACTTGACTCAAATGGCTAGCGACTTGACTCAAAAGATAGCGACTTGACCACAAGACCAATACAACAAGACCTCAGGTCTACAACCATCATCGGTACAACAACATAACATCATACATCTGTCTACATACATCCTCATGTTATAACAATATCAAATATCACCTCTTCTCGCATCTACATCAAGCACTTGACTCAACCCAACTCTCGTCCCTTAAACCCATTTCAAGACTTGTAAAACCATACATCATGACTCAATCTTATTTGAATGGACACTTTTCGAAACATAATAAGAAAAAGAAGATAACAAAATTATTATCTCTTTTTCTTGATTCGTTCATTAATGTCAAAAATTCGAAAACATTTGATAAACTAAACGGATCTCAGTTAATCTTGTTGTGAGTTCAATTAACTCGTTATAACAACAAATCGGCAACAAATTTTCCTCATTGATCTTGTGAAGAAATGATCTTTTTAATATTCAAACTTAAAGAATGAACAAAACCTAAAGGCTTCATCCAACTCTTTCTTTCGATTTGATTACACAACAATGCACAAACATAAACAGTCATTACACCAACCTGAGATCTTTCCCTGAAGACCTTGATGCCGGTCATAACCCTCGAGCCATCCCTGTGGCTTAAATGACTATACTTGAACCATCCCTGTGGTGAGTAAAAGATGCGTTCATATGGAGGCGCCTGTATTTGTGATTAGGGTTTGATTGATGAGTTATTTTTCAGGAGATAGGCGTATTGTTTGAGCATTTTTAGGGTTTGGAGATGTTATCATATGTCAGCACCAATATAAAGTGGGATTAGGTTTTGCTTTGTATGTTTATGCACTATTAAATACTCGCTGGATTAGGGTATACTCTATGAATGGGTCGGCCAAGTGGATGGGCCTTGAGAGTTTTAGACATGGGCCTCAACTAAATGCATCATATTTAATGGAGCTATATTGGTGAGAATAAAATAGGATCCGAGTGCATTGTGGTGAATTTCAATTCATTCTGTCGTGAATCACATAGTTACTTGAGCTATATTGGTGACAATAAAATAGGATCCGAGTGCCTCGTGGATCACTTATTATGATAACATTGTCGGGAATATTAACTCATTATAGGTCGTAACTATGAACCAAAATTTAGTTGTCAATGGACCTATTTGCGTCATTCATGTCATGAACGTCTTAAGCTAAGTTTGCGTGGGCATATTTTGACATGAATCTTTAATCGAATGAAATTGGCGGGTTTGAATTAACATGGGCTTGACTTGATAATTTGTGATTTTATGAGATTTGGATGAGATGGATTTGTTGAACAGATTTGTCGATGAATTTTGATGTGAGTTGATGAGATGATGAGATTTGTTGTGTTATGCTGATTGATACTTTAGTTTATACATTCTCACAAAGGACGTTGTGTCACGGCGTGAATTGACATTTGAACAAGATTGACTATGGGGTTGTTTGTTTGGTATTTCGTATTTGGATATGAAGAGAGGTTTTCCTTGGGCGTTTACTTATTTCGTCTTCTTTCTTTCTACCCTTCCGCGAAGATGACTTGTTTGAGCATTTATAGAGGGTGATAAAGACATGGCTATTTAGTTACGTTTGTGATTCTTTCTCACTTAACACACAACGTAGCTATCACTTCGGTGTCTCACTCAGTTGAGAATGTCAAGAGGTTCTGTACATTGGGTACACCATTTCTTTTTCACGAGGATTAGTACAAGTTTAGGTAACTAATCTGGGGAAGTTTACTTCATGATCAAGTTTGGCATATCGGGTTTACTTCACCATGTAGTCACTGCAATAGCCGATAGAGTGCGTGAATGATGTGTTTACCGAAGTGTTTACAGGATGGTTGATGATATTGTTGATGTTGATTAATGAACCGTTGATGAACCCCTGAATGTTCCCCTAAAACAGATATTCACCGAAACCAAAGTTGTCATAACACTTTCAAGCTGACATTGTTTACGGTTTAGTCTTGATTTTATAAAATCCCGCGAAAGAATCTATTTCTCGGTTTAAATTATAGATTTGTAAAATCCCCGTGACAATGGAAACATCTTGGTAATAGTAAAGTGCATTTCCGGATCTATCTTAAGGTTTATTCTAGGTTTTGTAAAATCCCGCGAAAGAAACTATTTCTCGGTTTAAATCACAGAATTATAAAATCCCGTAATGATGGAACCATCTTGGAGAAAGGAAAGTGTATATCGGGATCTTATTTGATGCTGGTGCTACAGTTTCTGCTTCGAAGAAGGGATAAAAGAGTGTACTTCATGAATTGGATGTGTGTTTGGATTTTCGTCATGGCAGTTTGGTTATTACATGGTTTTACGGGGTTATTTGCTTTTAACCATGGTCGGGATGAAAACCATTATCATAGTTCACTTAAAACGTCAAAGGAGGCTAGAGTTGAACTTTTAACCAGACGATGTGACAACGGGGTTAATTCACTATTATTTACTTGAGGTTGAAGTGAAATATCACGGGCAAGTGTACTTAGTATCTGAAGGTATCGGGGATGGTTGGATGAAGATTCCTCAATATCCTTGTTCGAGCTTCTTATAAAAAAAATGAAGAATTCGAAATCTAGTTATTGTTGGGTGTCTTTTACTTTTTCTTTTACCACTTGGGGGAATTGGGCTTTTACCACCACAAAATAACTATCACTTTACGGAGTTACGTTGTAGTGCTCAGTGTCACATTCATTTGTGGATTTTCAAAAGGTGATGTACGTCTTATACTTGATGGTTGGTTGGATGAAGCGTATAGAGTACTTAGAGATTCAATGGAGGATGAAGTCTCGGCACCGCTCTTTGTTACATATGTGCAAGTTTAAGTCACGAGTTCGAGTTAGTTTACTTCAGGGTCAAATTCATCATATTGGGTTTTCTCCATCAGCTGTCATGACAAAGAGCCTACTGAATGATAATGGGGTGATTACATGTTTTGCCAAGAGATGATGAAAAGAGAGAGATTATGACGTCTGTTCACATCAGTTCAGGCCTCGTACTTCAACATTATGACGTTTGAACACAACAGTTCAAGCCTGGTTCTCTAAAGAAAAGAAAAGTGTACATTTCAGTGCGCTTTATCTTCAGAAGAAGAGAAATCTTCTCTATTAAGCCCATTCTCATCAACATGCTTCATGCTTTTTCCATGTGCTTTCAATTATCAAGTGAACCGGGCTACCGTTGATTGTTTTCTTATTCCACTTGCTCAACTATAATGACGATGGCGACATCATGTGCTAATTTTGCGGGGGAGAAGTGTGAATAGACTACATTTGGATGATTTCACTTATTCAATCAAGAATGGCATCTTCGTATGCAATTCTTGAGGGGGAGAAGAAGTATGATAATTCTGCATGGTTGATTGTTATTAGAGAATAAATGGTCAAACAGCTGCAAACTCATGTAAGAACCGAGCTTCTTATTATCGGGTCATCTTCACATGGAGTTTTCTACTAAGAGTCATTGGTTAACATCTTCACACGGGCTGATTTGATTAATGACAAAGTGCTTCCAGTTGCGGGGTTGAATTCCTTAATGAACATCTTTCTGTTCTTGTTTGATTGGGAGGGATTTGAGTTAAGGGGATTTGCTATTTGTATGTTAACGGGAATGCATTTGGTGAGTTGAATATGTTGACTTTCTATTCCCCAATTGGACAATCTTGAAGAAGGTCGAGTCTACAGTCGGTTCTACATTTTTTGGTACATGTTAGAAGACTAAAGACGAGTTGCATTTAATGATCTAAAGACTTCTTCTTAATCTGGGCATTTATCAAATAGATTGTCGGTTTAGGGGAGAGCACTAATTGGGGGAGAGTGAAAAGCTAAATTTAATCCCTAATTAGATTTCATCACGTTATTCTTCAGCAAGTTGATTCTCACAGATACATCTGAGCTAATAATGTTCTTCTCAACAAATTTCAAGTATTTCGGCTGATAATATGTTGCTGATTCTGAAATATCAAAACCAGCAAGGGGGAAGGAGACACGCATCTAAACACGAGTAAACTTGATAAGCTTAATACTTCTAAGTGACTGAAGAAATCCCGGGAAGACATATGTAATTACCGCAGAGAAACTCAAGGTTTGACTCATGGCGTTTAGTGTTCTTATTCCAACTATGTGGGGGAAGAGATGGAAGAGTTAGTTTCTGAAGATGAAAGAGGTACACAAGTGTGTGATGATTTTGATGTTATCACAATCATCAAAGGAGAGAGATTGTGTACATTGGGGATGCTCCGTTGCTTCACTTGAGGGCTTAATCAGTAATTCAGAGATATAATCACTTATACCGGAGTTGACATCCGGAGAGATTGTCATCCGCAGAGATAATCAGTGATTCGGCCTGCTTCTTCAATGTTATCGGTTATTCTCTCTTTGGGAATTCAGGTACTTAGGGTTCTTGAGCTTCATACACTTTCTTAAGGGGGAGAGAAAAGTATACATCGGGGTTATTCTTTGGCTATTGGACTTAATCTGCTACTTCGATGTTATAAGGTTCTTTGTCTTTGGGTAATTGTATACTCGGGTTCGTGAGCTCTAGTCTAAGAGACTGACTGCATCAATTCAACTACTTGGGGGAAGTGTTCTCGTGACACCTTTTGGAATGGATTGCGTCAGACTTCAGCGAAATGAAATTTGAGAAGAGTTATTTATGTGTGGGATGATACGTTGCTGTTCTTCTTGTGGATGATATAACCTCGAATGAAGAATCACGGTGATTATTCTTAAAAGGAGCAGCAAGATCGATGATAATGGTGTGCTTCTTTGTGCACCTGGCTAATGGAAGCTTGAAAGAAAGCTTTGAATCTGCTCAGCTAAAGGATGTTCGGTTTGAGGGGAAGCTGCCAAAGTCTCACATTCTTAAAGGCTCAATTTCTTCTTTTCAAGAGCCTCGGAAGCTTTGGTGGTGGATGTTTAAGAGATGACGATTTCTATCTTCTATGACGTGCTGCTCGATATCCTTATCTCGGTACTCGTATTATCATCCTCTTAAACTATATCATCTACTCTATCTTTGTAAATATTTATTAAAATGCAAAATACAAAAATATAAAACCAGCAAAACAAAATTGAAAAATATAAAATCAACAAAAACCCATAAAAATCAGAAAATTTGAAAAATACCAAAAATATTGTTTTCTAAAGACATGTCTTCTGGTATCGATAACATCTACGGTCTTAGAATTGTCATTCAACAATGGCACGTGACCATAGATGAAGTTCGAGCAGAAGGTGTAAATATTCTTTTCCAAATCATGTCTCAAACTATGGCTTACAGTTATTTCAGACTGTAACCCGGGTTTAAACTATGGCTTGCAGTTATTTTAGACTGTAACCCGTGCTTAAACTATGGATTGCCATTATTTCAGATAGCAACCCATTCTTCAAGGAAGGAAAGTGCTGCTCTAAACCTATTTTCAAAATATTTCGTGCACTTATCCTAAAACAATATGAAGAAAGTATGTTGAAGGACTGCTGTTCCTACTCAAATATTTTTCCTTCAAAAATTCTTCAGAAAAATATTTGTTTTAACTAAATGGTGGTAAATGTGTTGCTTGAAAATCAATCAGATTCAGAGTTTTCGTTAAAATTGAAAACTGAATCAATGACTTCAGCGCTTTTAATCTTTTCAGAAAATAAGTCATTGATTTAGGGGGAGAATGTTTTTAAAATTTACATCATCTAACGAGCTTTCTTAATTATCCTATATGCTTAATTATAAATCATGTTAAACTATGTTGAAGGACTAGGTGCCTAGGATATGATTGTCATGATTAGATGATTAGAGTTTGATGAACACATTATTCCCGTGCCTTTACATGATCTGATTGATATGTTGAATTGACTGTTATTAGTCGATTGCTGTTTGGGTGGGTGATGTCGACAACCATATATATGTATGTGTGTTCACTAACGTATGCAGGTATATTGGTATATAAGAATGTTCCCGATCCGGATCCCACAATTTAATATGATTGGATGCCAAAAGGAAAAGGTAACTATATCTTGGGTTGACAAATGAAGAAACGGAGCTTAATTGGACTTCTATGGAGAGCTGGCATGGAAAAATGCAACGTAAGAGGTCTCACTGCATCAGCAGATGGTTTTCTTCATCAGCAAATGAAGAAACGGAGGTTAATTTGACCTCAGTTGGTATTAAAATGCAACGTAAGAAGTCTCACTGCATCTGCAGACGATTTTCTTCCAAGCCCTACAGCAACAACATAAGCTTCTCAACCACCTAAAGTATCTTTGTGCAGGGATAATAGTGGTAATACCATTTTCTAAAACTTTGTAATATTGTTTTAGAAAATGGAAAAATGTTGTTTTGAAAATAAATCGGATTCAAAGTTTTGAAATCAACCGAACTTTATTTTGTCAAATCTTACGTGATTTCAAATTAAATATTTTCAAACGATATTTCATCAAAAGGTCCGTCTGTACATTATAATGTGGTGATCTAAAGATTTAATGTTATGTCATGGTATGATTTTCTTTAAAAATCAAGGTCTTTCAAAATGAAATTTTTTCTGTTCTTGTTTGATTGTGAAATTGTTTTATTTTACTTAAAAAATATCTTAAACACTATCATACCTGACACTAACAATCTTTAATGTCAAAAAACTGTTCCTTATTAATCATTTTTCTAAATTAAATTTTGCCACGTGTTTCCCTAAAATTTTCTAAATGATTTAAATCAATCAGGATCCAAAATCTCAATTGGTTTGAAATTTTTGATCGGGGGAGAGATCGTGATTTAAATCTCAAATTGGTTTAAAAAAGGTGATTGTTTAAAAAGCACTCCTTCCTTCATGTGCCAAACGATTTCTAATACATAATGCACATGATTGTGGAGGAGCATTTAACCATAAACCAGATGAGTATTTAAACCAGGCCACATATTCTCCCATGTTTTCTAAACCTTATTAAATCACTTGGGAACCAAAATCTCAAAGGGTTTGATATTTTTGATCGGGGAAGAATTTGTGATTTAATAATGAAATTTGATAAAAGGTGATCGTTTTGATTCAATTGTGCAGATTGCTCTCTCATATGTGCTAAACGCTTTCGAATCTCGAAGCACATATTGAGGGGGAGCATTTCAAAAGAAAATAAACTTTCAAGGTACAAAGATTTCTATGTTTCAACATACGTACCTTGATTGATTTTATAAATGGTTTCTTAATGGCAGTGTAATCATGGAAGTGCTTCAAAAGAACTATTTCCTCTATGTGATAAAATGATTTAAAATATCCTATGCACATATTGAGGGGGAGAATTTACCAAAGAAAATCAAAAGGCTTTTTCTAAGGAAAGTGTGATCAAAGAAATTATTTCTAAAGAACTCTTGCCTCCACGTGCTAAACAATTTCATAATCTTATGCACATGTTGAGGGGGAGCATTTCTAAATGATCAAAACAATTAAGGTACAAAATGCTTTGATATTATATCACAAGTACCTTGATTGATTTTCAAATGATTTTTCAATTGGTTTCAAGGAAGAATTAACTGAACCAAAAGACCGACCATTTTATTTTATGCATGGAGTAATAAGGATGGTTAGGTTAGGTATTCGTTCCCACAATCCCGCCAGAGCCGGAGGGATCTACCCAGGGACAATCCACTAGATAGTGTAAAGTCCTTAGGTATGATGAAAAAAGGAGAAAAATGAGAAATGGGAAGAGTGCGGACTGAGACAGAGCTAGTACTGGAATAAACCCAACAAGGTTCTAGTTATGAAGTCTCGGTAAGCACTGAAGGGGTTGAAGAATGAAAAAGAAATGAATATGAAAAGGGTGAAAAGAAAAAGCCTTCCAATAATTCAACCTTAGGGCAGAAAACGGGTTCAATACATATGCTACTGGTGTTTACTAAGGTAACACTGGTATTGAAGACAAGACGTCATGGACCCAGTGACGCACTGCACTAAACTTCCCAAGCTACTCAAGTTCCTCTTATAAGGGCTTGTTTCATTCTCACGGGGAACCGACATAATCTATCGACTTTCTCTTAGAGATTGTTGATATTGAAGAAGGAGACCCTCTCCCTAGTCTCCGGCATAGGAACAAAATGTGCACGATTGAGTCTAGAGCCAAGAGATCATCCACAATATCTCGTTAGGACACAAAATTAATGATGACTTACTGTTTCACACAATGTGAAAAGTGAGAATATATTAAGAGTCCTACGCATTATCCTTGTGGTATTGCCAGAACATCCGAGTGATATGTAAATATTCACGATGAAGATGGAAATCCTTCTAGAGCCAACATCAAACAAGCTCTTGGTGGGTGACATGTGAGATCTTGCAAAAGATCAAGCTTGTGACAACTGGATAGAAACGATGGAGCGATTCAATCATGAATCAACCTTGGTCCAGGATTGGAATTGATGAATACTTTTAGAAAAACCATTCGATGTGCAAACCTTCTTTTCTCTAGCACGTTGAATGTGTATTCATATTTTCAAACACAAAAAGTATCTCTGATTGAAAAAATGATTTTGGAAAAACCATTCGATGTGCGAATCTCTTATTTTCTCTAGCACATCGAATGTGTACTCTTTTCAAATACAAAAGGTATTTCTGATTGAAAATTGACATTTCTTATAAAACCTTCATCGTATTGCAAAACTCTTTCTTCTAAGCAGTACACGATTGTTTTCAAATCAATTTTTCATCAATCAATGAATCTCAATTCGCTGGTTCACTCACTCCGTGTTGTCTTCTTTGAGACGTTCCGGTTTGAGAACAGCTAGAACAGCTGTGAAACCCTGTCAAGGAGATTCTTCGGAATCATACATGATCACAGGCAGTAGTTGTACTAATCAACGGGGAACCGTAGGCCGTGTACCTCAATTCAACGAAAGTGATCAAAGATACTTTCGTGTGCTTTATTGCTAACTGTTGTTTGTAGGTACATTTGGACGGTTGCAGCTGATCAGAATTGAAAAGTCAATCCAAAGCCGCACGCTCACAGCATCCACACTTAATTGAAGAAATCATGACTTGTGCATATCTACAGAACATGGCTCTGATATTTTATACTATGTTTCCGCTACACTGCTGCAAATATCATGAGCCAGTAAAGCTTCCGCTACTCTGATGGAAAGATGTCATGATCCAGAAAGTGTGAGCATGTCGGTCCAAAAGTCACAACTTCACATGATGGCAACACAATAAAGGGTGATCCAGAGATTTACTATGGCTGATGATCTCAATGAAAGCTCAAAGATCATCAAAGATGTGGATTAGTTCAAAGACCTCCACTCAAAGTACAAAACTATGCGGACTTTAAAGAATCGCTACTAATGCACAAAGTTTGCGGAATTGAAGAATTGAAGTCTACGAGCTCAAGAACAAAGTCAAGAATAGAATGCTAGGATTCGAAATGTAAAACATGGGGTGACCTCCCTTAGGGGGAGATTGTTAGGAATTAGAAATTCCATAAGTGAAGAGTCGGTCACCCCAAATGTTATCTAGCATAAGTTAGCTCGTAGACATATCGTTTGTTACGTTATTTTGTAGTTAATTAGTTAGTCAGTAGCGTAGAATAGTTTAGTGAAACACCGTGGAGGAAGGACGGGTCTTTACCCACTGTATGCTTGATCCACAGTCCGTCAGGAGGACGTATTTGTTTGTTACTATAAATACCCCTTCCATCCTTGGAAGGGGTGGAGCTTCTTAATCTAATCTTTCACTTTTTGTATACCAAGTCTCTACCAAGAACACCCTCTCTTATCCTTTCTCTCTCTAAATGGCTAACATGTATTTCCATCATCCAAGACCACCTGAATCATCATAACAATAAATATTACAATCCTACAATGGTTAAAAGCACATATCCCCGTAAAACCATGTAATACCCAAACTGCCAAGAAGACAATCAGAACAAACATCCAAGATATCAAGTACTCCCTTTATCCCTTCTTTGAAGCAGAAACCATAGCACCATCATCAGATAAGATTCAGACAAACACTTTCCTTTCTCCAGGATGGTTCCATCATCACTGGATTTTACAATTCTATGGTTTAAACCGAGAAATAGTTTCTTTCGCGGGATTTTACAAAATCAAGAATAAACCGTATAATAGATCCGGAAATGCACTTAACTATTATCAGGATGTTTCCATTGTCCCGGGATTTTACAAATCTATGATTTAAACCAAGAAATAGTTTCTTTCGCGGGATTTTACAAAATCAAGACTAAACCGTAAACAATGTCAGCTGGGAATTGTTATGACAAATTTGGTTTTGGTGAATATCTGTTTTAGGGGAACATGCAGTGGTTCATCAATGATTTATTCTACATCATCAACAATTCTTCTCCCATATGTAGAGTACTTCACAAACCATACTAAGTAGAGTAGTATACACTACTTTCCCCTGGAGGTTGACCATAAAACATCAAAGTACATGTTTCTCCCCCATGATGGTTTCGAACTTTCGGAAGCATCATAATGTGTACGACCATTTGCACGAGAAGTTCGTGTCATAAGCAAACATCTTGAAAAGTCATGACTGACGTTGTAGATTCTTAGAAGTTTTTGCTTAGACTGAGAAGTATCATTGACATTCAGTGGCATCGAATAATCTATGGGAATTGTTGATCACATCTCATCCTTTGAATTCTTTGGTAAACACATCATCCACTTATTTAGTCGGCTATTGCAGTAACCAATTTGGTGAAGTAAACCCGATATATCCTACTTGAACATGAAGTAGAATTCCCCAGATTTGTTACTTAAGCTTGTACTAATCCTTGTGAAAAAGAAACGGTGTACCCAATGTACAAAACCTCTTGACATTCTCAACTGTGTGAGACACCGAAGTGATAGCTACGTTGTGGGTTAGGAGAGAAAGAATCACAAAAGTAACTAAATAGTCAAGTCTTTATCACACTCTATAACGCCCAAACAAGTCATCTTCGCGAAAGGGTAGAAAAAAAAAGACGAAATAAGTGAACGCGTCCGAAAAATCTCACTGCAAATCCAAATACGAACTACCGTATAAACAAACCCGTAGTTAACTTTGTTCAACCATCAATTCAAGCTGTGACATAATATTCTCCATGGAAATGTATAACCTAAAGTATCAAACCGTATAACTCAACAAATCTCATCCTCAACTTGCACGACTCAAATCAAATCTCATAACACAAAGCTCATAAATACGATCCAATTTTGAGAAGCCAATTAACGATATTGAATCCGATCCATTTAAGCTTTTGAAGGCCTTTGTCAAAATCACATAACATTCAAGTCTCATAAATATGATCCAGTATTGAGAGGCCCATGTGTGCACCATCCAAAGTCTTAACATATCGTGGTTAATATTCAAGTTCATGCACCTCCAAGAATATTACTATCAAATATATTCGGCCATGAATTACTAATAAGCTCCAATTACGCACAAGTCCAATTTAAACGGTCCACATCCAAATAAAATCCAAGGCCCAATCTTCAAATTAGTAAACACCCAATGTGACAGCAAACCAGTTGGCCCAATCCAAGTAAATATTTGATCGGCTGTTCAAATATCAAAGTCTGTTAAACATAATATTACTCACGTAATTGTAAATAGCCAAGACCCGTTAAAATACCAAAAGCCCATACTTGATCAACACATAGCCAACTATTCGTGGAGTATAAAAGACCTATCAAAATCATTTCATACCCTAAAAATACTCACTTTACTAACCCTAGTTATTATCTCAAAGTCAGTCCGCCTCTCTCAAAACAATATACGAATAACAAAAAAAATTATGCTCTCATCCAAATCAGGTTCATCTCACCATCAATTAATCATCAACTCTCATCTCCTCATCCTCCCCATGCTCGCCACAGGGATGGCTTAAGTCCTTCATTAATACCATAGGGATGGTAATGAGATAAACAAACGGCATCAAGGTAGGTTTTCTAACTTCATTTGTATAAGTTTTAAACGAATCAAGAGAAAAACACTTAACAATCTTGTTAGTTGTTTAATCTTAAATATTCAGATATTTCAAAAGGAGTAAACTCCTAGATTGATCTATGAGGTACAAGCTCATTTGTGTATAGATCCTTTGAGATCTATGTGTTTGTAGAAACCACACACAAAATGAGCAAATCTGAGATCGGACCTTCTTTATCAATTACAATACTTTTGACGCAAGTCCAAAATCCAAATTTCATGAAAAGATTTAAGCACAAGTTGTTTATTATCTTTTTCAGTTATGATTCAAATATTAATAATAAATATCCATGAAGATATCTTGTACTTATGCTTGACCTTTCCATGATTTGATATATGTCATGAGCATAGATAAAGAGAACCTGAGATCTTGAGACAATTTCATTATCCATTGTTATTGATTTGGGTCAGTGATGTTATGTCGTGAATATTGGCCTTTGATGGTCTTGATGTATTTTCCATTTCACACGACCAAACTGAGATCCAATATGATAATTACATTTGAGACTTGTTAATGAGGTAAGATTAGATGTCGATGTAGATGGTTGTAGAGAATGTGGTTGTTGTTTGACGTTCTTATTTATTGATGTTGAAACCAAGTATACATATTTGGTATGAATGATGTATGAATCAGTAGATGTTTGTTGGTTTAGTTTATGTGATTGTGATTAAATGTGATATTGTTTATGTAGATTGTGTTTGAATATCAGTTGCTTGTGATTCAACCTTCATAACAAAACTCACTTCCCAAACCTCTTATGACCATAAAAACGCACCAGATTATGAGTCAAATCGCATCTTCATTTTCCATTCAAACCGCATTGTCAGATTTATGTCAAACCGCATAATAGAAAGCGTCAAAACGCATCTGACTTTATCAAATCGCATCATTTTCAAAGTTGACACAAACCGCATTTTCAACAAAACGCAGTTGACTTTTCGACCATTATTAACAAACCGCATGTTTATGAGAGTGACAAACCGCATCATAGATTCGATGAATCTGGACATCTTTGACAAACCGCATAGTTAACAGGTCAAACTGCATTCAGGAACAGGTGACAAATCGCATCCACGAGCAGTATAAAAAACGCTTAGAATAATCATCATAACCAGTCACAGAAACATTAGTGTCATCAGAAGCTTACAAACAGCTTTCACAGACATATTCAAATCATTTATAACCTCTTAAAACTGGTTAAACTGGATTCAAAATACACTATTTACCAGCATACACACGATTAACCACCACAAAAACGTCTTTTAAATAAAAGCTAACAGATTTAGATACACCTTATGACCAGCATCACATACGTATCAAACCGCATCAAACATGCAACATAACGTCATCTAAACATCAAACCGTACTCAAACATCACAACCAATGCATCAAACCACATCAACAAACTACACAAACCGCATACAAAAACCATTTGAATCACCAAAAACAACACAAGCTAGGCTTTGGTACCATTTGTAGGATCATAAATATTATGTTGTTTGATGATTCGGGTGGTCTAGGTAGATGATAAAACACGTATGCCATTGTTAGAGAGTGAAAGAAATGAGAGGGAATTCTAGAGAGATAAACAAAAAATGCAAGTTAGATTATGAATTTCCACCCTTCCCTTAGTGGAAAGGGTATTTATAGTTACAAACTAAACTCCCTCCTGTCTGGATGTGGATCAGGCATACAGTGGGTAAAGACCCATCCTTCCTCCACGGTGTTGCTCTAAACTAAACTACGCTAATAACTAACTAATAAACAAGTAAATAACAATATGTCTATGAGCTAACATATGCTAAACTATAATTGGGGTGACCGACACTTCCTTATGGAATTTCCAGTTCTGAACATCTTTCATCCGGACGCGGCTCATTTACAGTACCAAATGGAGGAGTGTTACAAGCTGTTGACTGATCAAGTGGACGATAATTTGATCAAGTTCAATGTCAACAAGCCACTTCTACTTGGAGGTCCAACTGGTCAAGTAACTATCAAAACCAAATTCTTCTTCAACAAGGATCTGGATTATCTGCATGTCGGGAACAAGGGAAGCAAACCTGCTCTATCAATCTCTAAAATGAAGGTTGCCAACTATCTTGATGCTGGTTTAGAGCAGATGGTTTCAGATCAATTTTGGGCTGAAAAAAAGAATGTGAGTACGAAGTTGCTGCTTCATATGAATCTCACACTGGTGGTTTAACAAGAAGCGCTTCTACATCGATAGACACGGTGCAGAGAAGAGTCGTAGGGTTGTTCGAACACAAATGCGTATCTTGAGTATAGTGAGTGTGGAGATCTTTCCTATGTCTGGATACGATTACTAGAAGAAGATTGTTCTCTGCAGAGCTGATCAGAAAGACCATGTAATTGAGGAGAATGACATCAAGAACCTGTACCCCAACGATTTCAAAGATCTTTATCTATTGAACCTCCAAGGCCACCTTGATCACCTACCCCTTCGTGAAAAGAAGTCTTTTACTATAGCAGTCCATTCGACAAAGAGTTGGTGACTTTCAGCTTGGAATGGAGAGTTACCAGACTCAAGTGAACCTAACTAAGCCTCGATGGGAAGCTACAAGGTTCGAATTCAAGCATGGCTACTCAGTAATTGATTCTCCACGAGTTGTTATCTTCACTGACAAATACGGGTCAAGGATGCTGATGCAGCTTTTACTGACTAGGTTTTAATATTTATAAATTCTTGTTATACCTATGGTCTACCCTAGTGCACTAACGGGCAGTGTACCCGGTCTTGTGTAGTGTAGTAATCGGTAAAGCCGAGGTCGTCCCAAGAGTTATGTGTGTTGGATTATTACTAAGTCTAGGTGTCACAGATTAATAATGGTTTCGATAAGGAATTAATTAATTAAACTATTAAAGCAGAATAAAGCAAATAAAGGCAGATAAAAGGTAAAGGGTAAATCAATAGAGGAGAGTGGTGTTAACCTAGTTAATCCTCCTAGCTAGTTATGTCTACGTCTACTTACTTACAATTACTTCAAGTGGGGTCAAAGTCGAGAGGAAAACATTTGGTTAATTCGCCCTAACCTATCAGCAAAGATGCCACCATAGGAGAAGTCAGGTGTCCCCTCATAACTCCTGTTGTTCTTGGTCCCCTAAGCCAAGTCATTAAGTACCGCTACATGCTAGACTTATAATAGTGAGTGCCTTGAGCTTTTTCCCACTGATAACGCTACACGCGTTGTTCGGGGTCAAAGGAACTTCCTTTTCATCGAGTAAGTTTTTCAACACACTAGGCAGTGAACCTAATCGTTGTGGTGTAGTATTAGGGTAAGCCACGGGAATTGATATCGTTCTCTAGGGGAACAGGAATGCTAGTGAGAAGTTACTACTCTAAGGTTGGGGTTGAGGAAGATTATCTTTTATCTTTTTTATGTTTTTTAGGAAATGGAAAGGTACGAATCTCGGGGTTTGAGTTTGGGGGTTTTGGTATTTCTACCGATTACTTCTACTTATCTAATTATCTAATCTAGTGGGTAGTCTATGTCTAATTATTGTGTGCTCGTATGATGATTTAAAGATGTGTTTAATTAGGTTTTATTACTCCTTAATTATCTCCTATTGATGGTTGAATTGTCACGTCCTTATTCTTAATCGCGTTGTGTGTCTAAGGTCGTAGGGTATGCGTTTATCCCTAACTCTTTGAAGCTACCAAAGGTTAATGACTAAAAAATCTCTAGGATTTAAAAACTTAACACTAAGGTACTCTTTGGATGGTTCAGCCTACAATGACTCTAGGTACTATAAGCTAAGGTTCACAAAGATTAATCAAGCATTAACTACACAACGGATGACCTATCGCAATACTAGATCATTAACAATTAAGATAAGAGACAACCAATCAATATTCAATAATTAAGTTTCATATTTCCTTAGCAAACACACAAGTAAATTAATCGGACATGGGAAACATGCAAGCATACAGACAATTAATTGAAGACATAATTGAATTAATGAAGTAAAACACTAATCTTGATGTAAGATAGGGTATGGAACCCTAAAATACTGTACAAGACAGCCTTGGTTCTGTTTAGGTTTTTTACTCCAAAGACTACACACTGAAAACTAAAAAATTCGGATTCTATATATAAGATTACACATGCGACGGCGTCACCCTTTGATTTGTGACGCCGTCGGGTCGCCGTTAATAGGGTTTCTTATTGGCCACGTTAGTCTTGCGATGACGTCACCTTATGCTTGTGACGCCGTCCCCTTCAGTCTCTGACGTCGTCTGGATCAAATCTAGGCCGTTTGAGTTGCGATGCCCTACTCTTTTAAAACCTGAAGCCGTCACTTGTAAATGAGCAATTTGGCTACTGAGCCATCACAAAAGTTGTCCGACGACGTCGCAGATAACACTTGACGCCGTCCCCTTCAGTTCCAGCAGCCTGAGTGTCTCGATTCTTGACTTTGGCCATTTTCTTCGTATATTCGCGCCTTTTCGTCCGAATAAGTGTCATTCCAGCATTTTGCCTTCAAGATACCTAAAAAGTGTAAAGGAACGATATTAAGTAATAACGGATATAAAAGTGATCAAATAAGGGCTTAATCAACCCCTAAAAAAGGTACATTTTAAAACCTTATCAAATATCCCTACACTTGGTATTTACTTGTCCTCAAGCAAATGTGCTTTTAGCCAATCAATTTATAAGTTAGAGGTCATGAAGCATTAGTTTAGAACGATTCACAACACATATATGCCCCGCAAAAGTCATAAAAAGCACGGAAATTAGATACTAGCACCTCACATGGGGTGTTTGGATACTCACATCTCTCGGGTGTATATGAAATATAACAAATTGGAAATAGAAGATAAACACTCATTAACCGGTCCTAGTACATAGATTACCATAGGCTTGAGACTAGATCAAACCTCCATCGCTTTGGCGTAAGCACATAGGAAAGACTATCCAAGAGGTCTTTTAAAGGGTTGTAATCATAGGCTTACGGTAAAGAAACAAAAGGTTTGGTGGGATAGGCTATTTAGTGGTGGCAAGTCAAAAATCTTTATGTTACAAGCATGCGAAGAATGGTGTTGCTAAGCCAAGACTCGACACTCTAGAATCTAGATAACTGAAACAAACAAAAATAAATTAAAGATAGATGTAGGATGGTAGCCCGTATATATTTTATTTTATTTATTTATTTTATTTTTTCAACACTCTATTTGTTTTTCATACACTTTTACTCTACCATCCTCTACGATAACATCAAAATGATAGGGATTTATAGGTACATCCCTACACTTGAGTTTTTATTACTCTAACACTAATTTGACCCGAATTGAAAAGATCAAAACACTTGGAGTACATTATTACGCAAATAAAAGGAATTTGAATTTAACGTTCCCTGCCCATCATCTCATAAAGTTAAACTTTTCCCATGAGTCCCATTCATCCCAAAACTGTATACAAAGGATATGACTCGACTTAGCAACTTATGCAAGCAACAAGATAATTGAACTAAGGGTTTTGTGTGATAACAATAATGCACTAAAAGTGAGTGCATACAAGGTAGGCTAAGGCGATTTGGGTGTACATTTGGGGGTGGATTGTAAACAATGCTCTTCATTGATATTTCAAAAAACCGAAACATCACGAGAACCACGAAAAGGATAGGCTCTGAGGGGTTAAATGGGGGTATCGTGTACTAAAAATGAGTACAACGCAAAGGTGTGGGGGAATTACTCAACCGATGTGGAAGAAGTAATTATATTACGGGTATCAAACAAGGGTTATCCTAATGCCTCTTATCATTTAGTTATTCCTAACTACACAAGTGTAGTCTTACTAGCGATCTCGGAATGCATCACAAAAAAAGTTCTAGAATCTATTATACTACCGGTTCACACTCTAAGCATTAAAGATGAATGCTTTAATTCCTACTAATCTAAGAGCGATCCTCACATTTTGGGTGGAATTTAAGTGGTAAAGGGTTTTTGTGCTAGTCGTATAACTTCCTATCCATGAGACGCTTTATTAAGACTAATGGCCCACTCCTACATGTCATGAAAAATTTTAAATTTGGTGCCAAAATTACCCTAACCGATATTTCTCATGGTTTATTACACAATTGAAATTGGACAAGGCAAATAGTCAAGGATAACATAGTTTCAAAGTTCCCGTTTTATTTTCCCTCCCTACACTTAAACTGAACATTGTCCCCAATGTTACCCGAAAGCATCAAAGTTATGATAACGGAAGGTAATAAAAGATGAAAGAAACTAATACTCCCCTGATTAGCTCAGTAGGATCCGTGTGAAGTGGTGGTTACATCTTTCTTCAAGAAGAACGTTTGCGTGAAAAGCTCCTTCTCATCTTATGTATCTTTTTCTTGGTAAATTAAACATGCACACTTGAAGAAAACAAACAAAACCTTCGCGTAAAATTGGCGGTAATAATATATATAGGACTCTACTAAACTAGGATTTAATGCTTGTGGAATGGATGTTTACAAAATTTCTGGAAAATTAAGACCTGGAAATTTCCAAAAATTTATAAGTAGCTAAGAAAACGAGAAAAGGTAATCAGTTGTTTCTGCTCCTTCCTGATGCCGCCAGGTTGCGATCCTGACGCCGTTAGGTTATCCTGACAAAAACTGGTATGCGATTTTCTGGAAAAAATCTGGAAAATTTACATCTTTGGAATCTAGAAAAATTTCCTGCAAAACATCCATTATGACTAGATACAAGGATTTGACTCGAACAAACACACTTGTATATCTTTTAATTAATTGAAATTCCCATGTTTACATTTCTTTTGAAAACGTGTGTAATCCTCCCTACACTTATCCCTTATGTAAAATACCTTTATATGTAATTAAGACGAGGTTAAAGACAAAAAAAGCATTTTTACAAATTTAAACATAAGAATAAACAATCAATAAAAGATACACAATACAAAAATAAAAATGAAAAACCAATACACATGGGTTATCTCCCAAGAAGCGTTTGTTTTTTTTCGAGTCACGAGCTTGACTCTACCCTTATTTAATGGATAAAGGGGAGGTTTTCCCTACACTTAAGTTTAAGTGCGGGTGATAGTAGCGATACACACCCTTAGGGTGGAAATTTGCAACGTGAGGAGAGGGTGATGGGTGATTTATATGCTCAAAGGAGTGTGCTCCATTCATTATAACCTTACCTAATTTTATTGGTGTAGCGGGGGAATCAAGTCTCTCTCCTAAAAATTGATCATCTTTTATCAACTTCAAAAGATTCTTAGTTAAGGATCCATCTTGACCTAATAAACCCGGTTTAAACCCATAATGTTTCTTGTTATCAACCATGAATGGGTGATATAAGTGTGTATGGTCATGGGTTACTCCTATATTAGCTTCCACTCTACATGGCCTAAAGTCTACCACCTTTATCAAGTAACTACCCGGACTATTTATTTTGATTGGTGGATTGGGGCATAATTTAATTCCAAGATTCACATCTAAAGACGGAAAATTGGGTAAGGTTTTTGGTTAGGCTCCGATTCATCAAAATTAGGAACTTCCCTAGGACTATGAGAGAGGTCATGACAACAAGCATCTAAACCTACATTCTCTAGTGGCATTTGGTCCAAAGGTTCTATATCAATCGGGGTTCCTATAGTCTCTTCTACTTCTTCCGGGTAGGTTATAGGTAATGTGTGTTCCTCAAGTGATGGTAGGGCTTGTGGGCTTGGAGTTTCCACCTCATTCTCCATTATATCTAGATCTCCTAAATGTTCATCATGTGTTTTAGTATGATCTAACCCAAATATACTCCTAAGTATCTCAAATCCTTCTTTAGCCATTTCAAATTCTTGGTCCGATTCATAAGAATCATTCTCAAAAATTTGATCACTATGTTCTATTTGCCTAAAGGATTCCTCACGCGTGTCATATGTTTTTGTGAAATCTATCCCACACATACAACTAGGTAGTTCAACTATAACCATCTCACAATCTTGTTCGGGTTTAGGTTCCATGTTCTTAAAAACTAGGTCTTTTTGATCTATAATGCCTAAGGTTGGATAAATCCTCCTTATCCATTTCCTCAAGTTGTGACAACTGATGGTTTATGCTTAGGAGGATTTTCTCAAAAGTTTTCCAGAGGGTCTCACTAAAAGGAGTTGATTCTAACAATGATCGTTGAATAGAAGCCACACAAGCACAAAATTTATCAAATCCATCCAACCTTACACCCGTCTCCTTTTGGATATCTCTAAGATCACTCACAAATTCATTAGAACAATAAAAAGCAATCCAATCTGCAAAATTTAATTGTTCCTCATTTGTTAATGATTCAAATGCAACTTCACTTGCCATAGCAACAAATGAAAAGAGTTTTACGAACACAAACACAATGAAGGGGGATAGAATACAAGGAAGCTAAAAATGGAAAAAAAAGCTTACTTGATAGGAATCAAGCAAGGAAACCTAAACGAGGTGGAAATCTAACTAGCTATTCTATTCCCCGGCAGCGGCGCCAAAAACTTGATAACGCTACACGCGTCGTTTGGGGTCAAAGGAACTTCCTTTTCATCGAGCAAGTTTTTCAACACCTTAGGCAGTGAACCTAATCGTTGTAATGTAGTATTAGGGTAAGCCACGGGAATTGATATTGTTCTCTAGGGGAATAGGAATTCTAGTGAGAAGTTACTATGCTAAGGTTGGGGTTGAGGAAGATTATTTTTTATCTTTTTTATGTTTTTTAGGAAATGGAAAGGTACGAATCTCGGGGTTTGAGTTTAGGGGTTTTGGTATTTCTACCGATTACTTCTACTTATCTAATCTAGTGGGTAGTCTATGTCTAATTATTGTGTGCTCGTATGATGATTTAAAGATGTGTTTACTTAGGTTTTATTACTCCTTAATTATCTCCTATTGATGGTTGAATTGTCACGTCCATATTCTTAATCGCGTTGTGTGTCTAAGGTTGTAGGGTATGCGTTTATCCCTAACTCTTTGAAGCTACCAAAGGTTAATGACTACAAAATCTCTAGGATTTATAAACATAACACTAAGGTACTCTTTGGATGGTTTAGCCTAAAATGACTCTAGGTACTATAAGTTAATGTTCACAAATATTAATCAAGCATTAACTACACAATGGATGACCTATCACAATATTAGATCATTAACAATTAAGATAAGAGACAACCAATCAATATTCAATAATTAAGTTTCATATTTCCTAAGCAAACACACAAGTAAATTAGCCGGACATGGGAAACATGCAAGCATACACACAATTAATTGAAGACATAATTGAATTAATGAAGTAAAGCACTTATCTTGATGTAAGATAGGGTATGGAACCCTAAAATACTATACAAGACAAGCTTGGTTTGGTTTAGGTTTTTTACTCCAAAGACTACACACTGAAAACTAGAAAATTCGGATTCTATATATAAGATTACACATGCGACGGCGTCACCCTTTGATTTGTGACGCCGTCGGGTCATCGTTATTAGGGTTTCGTCTTGGCCACGTTAGTCTTGCGTTGGCGTCACCTTATGCTTGTGACGCCGTCCCCTTCAGTCTCTTACGTCATCTGGATCAAATCTAGGCCGTCTGAGTTGCGATGCCCTACTCTTTTAAAACCTGAAGCCGTCACTTGTAAATGAGAAATTTGGTTACTGAGCCGTCACAAAAGTTGTCCGACGGCGTCGCAGATAACACCTGACGTCGTCCCCTTCAGTTCCAGCAGCCTGAGTGTCTCGATTCTTGACTTTGGCAATTTTCTTTGTATATTCGCGCCTTTTCATCCGAATAAGTGTCATTCCAGCATTTTGCCTTCAAGATACCTAAAAAGTGAAAAGGAACGATATTAAGTAATGACGGATACAAAAATGATCAAATAAGGGCTTAAACGACCCCTCAAAAAGGTACATTTTAAAACCTTATCACCCAGTTCTCTGGTTGTTGTGTGTGGAATGGGATGATTAGAAATGTTGGAATTCGTGGGGTATTTATAGGCCAGATCTGGGTTACGGCGTAACTATAACAAGAGTTAGGCCGTAACCTTCAATTTCTTTGTATTTTTCACTAGATCTGCTAGTTACGGCGTAACCTTATTAGTGGTTACGCCGTAGTCTTCAATAAACTTGGTTATGCCGTAGTTGATGGAATAGTTACGGCGTAGTTATCAGCGGCGTGGAACCTCATTTGACCTAATATAGTTACGTCTTAGCCTTTGGGAAGAGTTACGCCGTAACCTTCTTATGAGATGGTTTTCTGAGTCACGCTTTAGTTACGGCGTAATGTGAGAGAAGAGTTACGCCGTAACTTCTTCAAAATTAGCATACTATGATAAATCTTTAGCTAATTCTCTAATTCCGCGTCTCTTTAGCTCCAATGCTCGTAATTTACCTGAAAGTGGAAAACAATGGAAAACAAGCGTAAATCCATATAAATTATATAAATTACAAGCATTATCGGGGGAAATTGACACTTAATATTCAGGACTATTTGATGTTATCAAATATCCCCCCACTTGAACTCTACTTGCCCTCAAGTAGACCTTATTAGAAAGATTCCTAAAAAGATATCTCCCATAACCTGGAAATTATAAGTTTACAAATCCCTTATGCTAGAATAAAACAAAGCCGAACACCTCACGAAAGGGGAACAAAACACTCAAATCTCTCAACTGTTCTAAGTGTCAATTTCAGGGTGATCACTCAATTGCACAGTCATATCATGTATTCTATCATAAGCTTGGCGGTTACAAAAATCTCCACCAATAGAGTTAAGGGCTAAACAATTCTCAAAGGCAATATGGGTAAACACGACAAAGGTTAAGGGGTGACTCGTCATTTCTAACATGTCACGGCGAAGTAGACAAATTCAATGATACATGACCAAATCCATGGCTAAGACACCAAAGATTGCTCGCTGCATCACCTAGACATGCTTCATGACTAAAGGGTAGGATAAGACATGGGATATATAAATGGTGTAAAATAAAAAATCAAGCATGTAGTCTAAATCTATAACCAAGTCATCATCACTTACCGTCCGCCCAAAGTTCAAGCTTTGAAGTCAAGAAACCGGATCATGAAATACAAGGTAGATGTGTCATTAGAGGACGTCGTGATGGGCACACTACCTTTTCTCCAACTATTGGCATAATTACCAACTCCAATCTTCAAATGTGACCGAGGTGGCCTTCTCGATACTAGATCTATAAAGCTCATATCATAGTGCTTATAACATCACACTTTACAATAACTAAATCATAACAACTTTTTTTCTTTTTCCGAATCACTTTTTTTTTAACATAACAATAATAACTAAACATAATATCCCCCCACTTGAGATGAACAATGAGAATTCGGGGGGTCTTCAATGATCTTCAGGAATATTGTCGATGAAAGCGTGATTTCCGAACCTTTCCACTTGAACCTTGAACTTAGGAAAATGATGACTTCCCAATCACAAATAAAGACTACAGGTTAGGCTAAGGTGTATAGGTGTAACGAAACAATGTATTGGGTTATCAAAATGAAAGGAATGGCTCAGATGGGTGTATCTAAGGGTATCTTGCACTAAAGGTGAGTGCAACAAAAGGGTTTCACATGGGGGTCGAGAAGTCGAGGTGACTAATCGATAGACACACAATGGTAGGCTATTTGGGTGATAATCCTATAATATTGCCTTCTAAAACTGAAAAGTCCAAATACATTGAGCTAACTTAATATACCTCGCCTATGGTCTCGAAATGATGCAAAGGCCAATTTCTAAAGTTTACAAGCTACCGTCACACTCATAATTTGGTGGATTTGGGGTAAAATATTGGATACGGATAAGGCTAATCTTACCATAATATATCAAGGGTTGTATGTGCTTGGCTAAGGTCTAATCTAGTTAGGTTAAGAAAAACATGTCAAAATTTTAAAAATGGCATAATTTTTGAAAATAAACTAGAAAAACGAGAGCAAAATAATGTTCAAGAGATAATTCTACTCCCATCCCCCCCACTTGAATTATACAAAGTCCCTTTTGTACTAAGCATTAAATAAAGGTGAAGAGAAAAGTAGAATTAGAGCGAGAACTTCCCTGAAATTTGCTCCAAAAAGAAAGATGGCCAACGAAAAAGAGACGTGCCTTCGTATAAGCATCATGAACAAACTTCAATCCCTGAAATCACACTACCGACAAGCATAATTCTAGAAAGAAAAAAAATAAAAATGAAAAATGAAAAACAAACCGAACTCACTTTCGTAGGAATCATAGTTGCATTTAGCATATGCAACAAGCCTTTTAAACCACTTGGTGTCCCAAGTGGACGAGCGAAGTCTCGTGAGGGTTTATAGGGAACACACCCACAAAGTTCATTTAAAATACTAATACAAGGTTATTGTGTTTTATAATGAAAGAATTAAAGCAGAGGAAGGTTACGTCGTAACTCTTTTGAGGGAGTTACGCCGTAACTAGCAAAACATGGCATAAGCTGCAAAGCGAGTGGTTACGGCGTAACCACAGAGATGGTATTACGCCGTAATTAGCAATGCGTCAGGAATTCTGCTGCAAAAAGTTGGTTACGGCGTAACCACATAAATGAGTTACGCCGTAGCTCTGGTCAGATCAGCAAACTGCAACAACAATTACTTCCTCGTTTCCAGCAAAGATGGTTAGAAAACACAAAACCCTACAGAAATGGAAATAAAATAAAAGAAAGGGATAATTCGGGTTGTCTCCTGAAAGAGCACTTTTCTTTATTTACGAGTCTTTAAGTTAGACTCAGAGCCGCGGGGCTTCTATGGGGGCCTTTGGACTTCCCCGACCTCTTCAATGTCTTTCATCAAGTTATGCCTCATCCAGGCGACATTCGTGGCAGTTCGGAGGTATTCATTAGTTTTGATTTTCTTGATTTTGCAAAACTTTTCCTCTGGTCCCAAGTGGTAGCGAGTGAACTCGTATTTTTCGACAATAATTGGTGGTGGTCTCTTGTAGGGAATCCCAAGGAGTTTGCACCTCCTTTGCTCATAAGCTTCGTCGTCGGGATTAGTAAACTCCTCATTCCCTTGCAACTCAAGGTAATCTAGGATCCATTCAATGTCATCATCATCAAAAGCGGTACCTTTAAACCATTCTTCATCGAGCAGATTCTCCACTAGTACACGCTTGCATTCTTCTTTTTCATCTCTAACCAACTCCTTGTCATCCTCAATTGTTATTTCACTTGTGTTGTTAAGACTTTCGTTGTTTGAATTTTTTCTACCCATGTACTTTTTCCAAATCTTCTTTTTGGTTAACGTATCAACATGTCCATACTTAATCTCCACCCAACTATCGAATCCCAGGTTGTCCAGCCAAGGCAAACTTATTCTCTCCTCATCGTTGGTTGAGGATCAAAAGAATTCGTCTTTTCCTAATCTTCTTGAGCTTCTTCCCCCATTACATATATCGTCATAAGGGTTTCATGACGCCCATAAAGTCTCCCCATGAGATTTTATCCTTTCGTACCAGTGACTGCATACTTCTTTGTTGTCAGTTTCACTTAAATGCGCATCCATGCAGTAGATGTCTTTATTAGCCACTTCCTTTTTTTGATTGTGCTCCTCGTAATCAACTTTTAGCTTCTTAAGAAGATTCGGGTTAATCTTGGCATTCCCGAATTGTATTGTGTACCAGTCATCAAATGCCAAGTCACTAAACTTTATACAATGTCTTTCACGCTCGTGAGGGCATGTCCACTCTTCCCCTCTTTCACTATCCCCGCCATTGCAGTGTGGATTCCTCGTCAGTTATGATGATCGGAGTACACCAGTGAGTGATAAGCGGCTCTTCTTCATCTTCTAGCGAGATTTTCTCGAGTCTTTCATCGTCAGTATATGCAGTCCACATAAATTTGTTATGGTTGATCCTATCCTTATTGCTTCCTCCATCGCAAACCTCATTTCTGGGGTCATACGAGGCCCAAAGATCATACCAATCTCCCTTAGCAACGGGTATCATTTTGCACCAGTGATATTTCCTCTTAGATCTGGGCAGAGGGCACAAGTTAATGTCGTGTGACCAGTCGTTAATCTAAGATGTTCCTGATTCGTCCATTTCAAGGAATTTTCTGCCTACGTATCCTAGTTAGGCCGTAACTGAGATTCTTGGTTATGGCGTAACTCGTTAGAGTCGTTTTCCTCAATATTCTTCATAACCCCATTATCGCTGTCAAAAATATAGTTATGCCGTAACTCATAAGGCAGGTTACGGCGTAACTCAGATATGTCGACAGGATCAACCCCTGAATCCGTATCATTGGCCTGAACCTTTGAGTTATCATCAGCAAAAATCACTTTACATTCCATAGTGGGTTTCGATCCTTCAGGTTTATTGTTATTCATCCTTACTTTTTCACTGAGCTTTTCCACCATAGATTCTAGGTTTTTTTGGGTTGTGTCATGCTTGGAAAGGTTTCTGTCAGTGTTTTCCTGGAATTCTTTTAACCACTCATCTTGCTCCTTTTGTCTTTGGGCTGAACTCTCCAGGAACTTGTTAATTGTTTCTTCAAGACTGGGCTTTCTTTCTCCATAAGGCCCACAGTTGTAATTTCCACGATACCCGTTACTATTTTGATTATCTCCGTAAAACGGTCGATTTTCTCCATAGTTGGCTTCTTCAATTATATTTTCTTCGTTGACATGAGGACAATTCTCCGTGAGGTGTCCTCCTCCACAGCTTTCACAACCCACTTGGATGGCATGAACGGTTTCTCTGACCTTCAGCATATCTCGACTAAGATTTTCAATTTTACTAGAGATTGCTGCAATTCCGTCAAGATTTCCGCCTTGGTTTCTTTTACTTCCTCCATCGTGCCATTTTTGAGAGTGATCAGCCATTTTTTGAATGGCTTCAATTGCAAGAGTAGGAGTCATGTTCGGGATGGGTCCTTGATAGTCCAACATCTGCCTTGTAGTTACGTTGATTCCTTTGTAGAAGATGTTGACCTTTTGCTGGTTGTTCAGATCATTTGTAGGACATTTATAAAGGATATCATTGTATCTATCCCAAGCTTGATACAATGTTTCATCGTCTTCTTGTTTAAAGTTATGGATCTCCAAAAGCTGGTTAGAAATCTTCGATGGCGAACAATATCTCTGAATAAAGTGCTTCTTAAGTAGAGCCCAAGTATTAATTTCCCCGACGGGCAATCTTTCGATCCATCTTCTGGCAGCTCCAGTAAGAGTCATTGGGAATAACCTTAGCATAACAGCATCATGAGACACGCCCGAAATGTTGAAAAGGCTTGCGATGTATAGGACATTTTCAACGTGCTCATATGCATCTTCGTCCCTGTTTCCTGAAAAAGGGTTATCACAAAGCTCCCTCATAAATTGGTCTTTGATTTCGAAACAGACATCCGCTCCAATAGCCGGTCTTACGAGACCCGACCCTTGTTCCGCTCTTGTCAACGCCAAATATTCCTTAAGAGTGAGGTCATCGATATTAACAACTTCCATGGTACATGAAAACTCGAATAATGATCGTGAGAATAGTCGAAAAGTTTAAAACGAAATGAAAGACTTAATATTAATCCTAATATAACTCTCCGGCAGCGGCGCCAAAAACTTGATGCAGGTTCTACTGACCAGGTTTTAATATTTATAAGTTCTCGTTATACCTATGGTCTACCCTAGTGCACTAATAGGCAGTGTACCCGGTCGTGTGTAGTGTAGTAATTGGTAAAGCCGAGGTCGTCCCAAGAGCTATGTGTGTTGGATTATTACTAAGTCTAGGTGTCACAGATTAATAATGGTTTCGATAAGGAATTAATTAATTAAACTATTAAAGCAGAATAAAGCAAATAAAGGCAGATAAAAGGTAAAGGGTAAATCAATAGAGGAGAGTAGTGCTAACCTAGTTAATCCTCCTAGCTAGTTATGTCTACATCTACTTACTTCCGAATACTTCAGGTGGGGTCAAAGTCGAGAGGACAGCATTTGGTGAATTCGCCCTAACCTATCAGCAAAGATGCCACCACAGGAGAAGTCAGGTGTCCCCTCATAAGTCATGTTGTTCCTGGTCCCCTAAGCCAAGTCATTAAGTACCGCTACATGCTAGACTTATAATAGTGAGTGCCCGGGCGTTAGCAACTTAAACACTCACCCCCTAATTCTTAAGTTCATTGATAAGGTTTTAAAAGGTACCATTTTGGGGGGTCGTTTAAGTCCTTATTTGATCACTTTTGTATCCGTTATTGCTTAATATCGTTCCTTTTCACTTTTCAGGTCTCGTGAAGGCAAAATGCTGGAATGGCACTTATTTGGACGAAAAGGCGCGAATATATGAAGAAAATGGCCAAAGTCAAAATCGAGACACTCACAGTTGCTGAAACTAGAAGGCGACGGCGTCAGGTGTTAATGGCGACGCCGTCCCAAAATTATTGTGATGGTCCAGAACCCAAAACTCGTATTTTCAAGTGACGACGTCTAGTTGAGAAAGAGTAGGCCGTCGCTACTCAGACGGCCTAGATGCAATCCAGACGACGTCAGAAGCTGAAGAGGACGGCGTCACGGACATAAGGTGACGCTGTCGCAAGGTTAACGCGGCCAAGACGAAACCCTAATGACGACGACACGACGGCGTCACTAAACATAAGGTGACACCGTCGCAATTGTAATCTTATATATAGAATCCGAATTTTTCAGTCTTTGTGTGGAGAGTCTTTGGAGTAAAAACCTAAAACCGAACCTAAGGTGTCTTGTACAGTATTTTAGGGTTTTAAACCCTATCTTACATCAAGATAAGTCTTTACTTCATTAATTCAATTATGTCTTTGATTATTTGTGTGTATGCTTGCATGTTCTCCATGTCCGGCTAATTTATTTGTGTGTTTGCTTAGAAAGTATGAAACTTAATTATTGAATATTGATTGGTTGTTTCTTATCTTAGTTGATTAATGATCTAGTAATGCGATAGGTCATTAGTTGTGTACTTAATGCTTGTTTCATCTTTGTGAACCTTAGAATATAATTACCTGAGTAGTTGTAGGCTAAACCATCCAAAGAGCGCCTTAGAGTAGGAGTTTATAATCCCTAGTGGGTTTGTAGACAAGACCCTTTGGTAAGTTCAAAGAGTTAGGGAGAAACGCATACCCTACAACTTTAGACACACAACGCAACTAGGAATAAGACGTGACACTCAACCATCAATAGGAGATAATTAAGGAGTAATACAACCTAAGTAAACACATCTTTAAAATATCATACGAGCACACATTAATTAGACATAGACTCCCACAACCTTAGTTTAGATAATTAGATAATAGTAGAGTAATCGGTAGAAATACCAAACCCCCCAAATCCAATACCCGAGATTCGTACCTTTCCATTTCATAAAACATAAAAAGATAAAAAAAATAATCTTCCTCAACCTTAACCTTAGCGTAGTAACTCCTTACTAGCATTCCTATTCCCCTAGAGAACGATATCAATACCCATGGCTTACCCTAATTACTACACTACAACAATTAGGTTCACTGCCTAGGGTGTTATAAAACTTGCTCGAAGAAAAGGAAGTTTCCTTGACCCCGAACGACGCGTGTAGCGTTATCAAGTTCTTGGCGCCGCTGCCGGGGAATAGAATAGCTAGTTAGTAGTCCACCTCGTTTAGGTTTCTTTGCTTGATTCCTATCAAGTAAGTTTTTTCTCATTTTTAGCTTTCTCTTAGTCTATCCCCCTTCTTCGTGACTCTCGTTCGTAAAAACCATCATTAACCATGATCCGTATTTTCCATCGAAGATTCTTTACTCTACCCGTTCCCAATCCCGAGATTGAGAACGCAATCCTACAAAACCCTTCACCCACTCACCATTTTGGTAATCACCTAGAGCATAATGAGATAAATTGGCAACAACAAAGTCCTTTCTATTACTCAGATTCTGATGAGGAATTTGATTATGATGAAGCACTTGATAGTGGGGAGGTCATTAATGAAGTTAGTTCTGAAATTGAGGAAGACCCCTCCCAATGTTTTGACCCTAGGTGTAGGATCGAGAAAGATGGACCTTTTAACATGCAATTCCCCTGCAAAATAGGACTAGAAGGGTTCGATGCTTATTTGAATTCATTCTTACCTTTAAACTTAATCTCAAGGGACCTATACAACAAAATCAAGGTCAATGAGTTAACTTATCAAGGGAACAATGTTGTTGAAGCAGTCATTTATTTGCACGTGTTTGTCGGAAGCTTTGCTTATTTGGTAGAGTTCATGGTCTTAGAAGACTTAGGAGAATTTATAGATAAGGACCTCACTCAAGTAATTTTTGGAAAACCTTTCTAAAAATTGACTAGGTTGAATGAACGGATGATTGATGGTCTAATTACATTCTCTGATGAAGTTGAAGATTTCATCTACCAAATGCCACGCGCTCATCCTAGGTTTATACATAAGGACATCGAGGTTTGTAATAGAATGACCCCTATTCCATTGCTTAGTGAAAGGGATAAGCAGAGTGGGCTTAGGTACCCATATGAGAAAACTAAGCGGTATTACAAAAAATGCCTTGAATTAGGAGATGATTACAAAAAGAATGAAAGAGCGTTGGAATGGCTTAAGTATGAGCACGAGAGGATAGGTGAGGAAACGTAGGAGCACGACTATGAGTCTAGCTACAAGACTCTTAAATAAAGAAAAGCGCTTCGTGGGAGGCAACCCATGCTTAATTGTTTGCTTGTTAGTGTCATATATTTTTTATTAATTGTTTATCCTCATGTTTAAATTTGTAAAAATACTTTATTTTGTTTTTAACCTCGTCTTAATTGCATATAAAGGTATTTTACATAAGGGATAAGTGTAGGGAGGATTACACACGTTTTCAAAAGAAACGTAAACATGAGAATAACAATTAAATAAAAGATATATATGTTTGTTTGTTTGTTTGAGTCAAATGCTTGTATCGAGTCATAATGGATGTTTTGCAGAAATTTTTCCAGATTCTAAAGATGTAAAATTTCCAGAATTTTTTCCAGAAAATCGCAGACCAGTTTTTGTCAGGATAACCTGACGGCGTTAGGATTGCAACGTGACGGCGTCAGGAAGGAGTAAAAACATCAGATTACTTTTTTCTCATTTTCTGAGCTACTTATAAATTTTTGGAATTTTCCAGGTCTTAATTTTCCTAGAAATTTTGTACATCCATTCCACAAGCATTATATCCTAGTTTAAATCGAGTCTTATATATATTATTATCGCCGATTTTACGCGAAGGTTTCGTTTGTTTTCTTCAAGTGTGCAGGTTTAGTTTGTCAAGAAGAAGTTACATAAGATTGGAGGAGCTTTTCACGCAATAATTCTTCTTGGAAAAGAGTTTAACCACCACTTTACACGGATCCTACCGAGCTAATCAGGGGAGTATTAGTTTCTTTCGTTTTTAATTACCTTCCATTATCATAACTTTGATACTTTCGGGGAACATTGGGGACAATGTTCAGTTTAAGTGTAGGGAGGGAAAATAAAACGGGAACTTTGAAACTATGCTTATCCTTGACTATTTGCTTTTTCCAATTGTGATTGTGTAATAAACCATGAGAAAATGTCGGTTAGGGTAATTTTGGCACCAAATTTAAAATTTTTTATGACATATAGGAGTGGGCCATTAGTCTTAACAAAAGCGTCTCATGGATAGGAAGTTATATGACTAGCACAAAACCCTTTACCACCCAAATTCCACCAAAATGTGAGGATCGCCCTTAGATTAGTAGGAATTAAAGCATTCATCTTTAATGCTTAGAGTGTGAACCGGTAGTATATTAGATTCTAGAACTTGTTTTGTGATGCATTCCGAGATCGCAAGTGAGGCTACACTTGTGCAGTTAGGAATAACTAAATGATAAGAGGCATTAGGATAACCCTTGTTTGATACCTGTAATATAATTACTTCTTCCATATCGGTTGAGTAATTCCCCCACACCCTTTGCGTTGTACTCATATTTAGTACACGATACCCATAGTTAACCCCTCAGAGCCTATCCTTTTCGCGGTTCTCGTGATGTTTTGGTTTTTCCGGAATATCAATGAAGAGCATTGTTTACACCCCACCCCCAAATATACACCCAAATCGCCTTAGCCTACCCCTTATGCACTCACTTTTAGTGCAAATGTTTGTTATCACCCTAAACCCTTAGTTCAATTATCTAGTTGCTTGCATATGTTGCTAAGTCGAGTCATATCCATTGTATACAGTTTTGGGATGATTGGGATTCATGGGAAAAGTTAAAGTTTATGAAATGACGGGAAGGGAACATTAAATTCAAATTCCCTTTGTTTGCATAATAATGTACCCCAAGTGTTTTGATCTTTTCAATTCGGGTCAAATTAGTGTTAGAGTAATAAAAACTCAAGTGTAGGGATATGTCTGTAAATCCCTAGTATTTTGATAGCCTATCCCACCAAACCCTTGTTTCCCTACCGTAAGCCTAACATTACAACCTTTAAAAGACCTCTTTGATAGTCTTTCCTAGGTGCTTACGCCAAAGCGATGGAGTTTTGATCTATTCTCAAGCCTATGGTAATCTATATACTAGGACCGGTTAATGAGTGTTTATCTTCCATTTCCTATTTGTTATATTTCATATATACACCCGAGAGAGATATGAGTATCCAAACACCCCATGTGAGGTGCTAGTATGTAATTTTCGTGCTTGTTATGACTTTTGCGGGGCTTATATGTGTTGTGGACCGTTTTGAATTAATGCTTCATGACCCCTAACTTATAAATTAATTGGCTAAAAGCACATTTGCTTGAGGACAAGCAAATAACAAGTGTAGGGATATTTGATAAGGTTTTAAAAGGTACCATTTTGAGGGGTCGTTTAAGTCCTTAGTTGATCACTTTTGTATCCGTTATTGCTTAATATCGTTCCTTTTCACTTTTTAGGTCTCGTGAAGGCAAAATGCTGGAATGGCACTTATTTGGACGAAAAGGCGCGAATATATGAAGAAAATGGCCAAAGTCAAAATCGAGACACTCACAGTTGCTGAAACTAGAAGGCGACGGCGCCAGGTGTTAATGGCGACGTCGTCCCAAAATTATTGTGACAGTCCAGAACCCAAAACTCGTATTTTCAAGTGATGACGTCTAGTTGAGAAAGAGTAGGCCGTCGCTACTCAGACGGCCTAGATGCAATCCAGACGACATCAGAAGCTGAAGAGGATGGTGTCACGGACATAAGGTGACGCCGTCGCAAGGTTAACGTGGCCAAGACGAAACCCTAATGACGGCGACACGACGGCGTCACTAAACATAAGGTGACGCCGTCGCAATTGTAATCTTATATATAGAATCCGAATTTTTCAGTCTTTGTGTGGAGAGTCTTTGGAGTAAAAACCTAAAACCGAACCTAAGGTGTCTTGTACAGTATTTTAGGGTTTTAAACCCTATCTTACATCAAGATAAGTCTTTACTTCATTAATTCAATTATGTCTTTGATTATTTGTGTGTATGCTTGCATGTTCTCCATGTCCGGCTAATTTATTTGTGTGTTTGCTTAGAAAGTATGAAACTTAATTATTGAATATTGATTGGTTGTTTCTTATCTTAGTTGATTAATGATCTAGTAATGCGATAGGTCATTCGTTGTGTACTTAATGCTTGATTCATCGTTGTGAACCTTAGAATATAATTACCTGAGTAGTTGTAGGCTAAACCATCCAAAGAGCGCCTTAGAGTAGGAGTTTATAATCCCTAGTGGGTTTGTAGACAAGACCCTTTGGTAAGTTCAAAGAGTTAGGGAGAAATGCATACCCTACAACTTTAGACACACAACGCAACTAGGAATAAGACGTGACACTCAACCATCAATAGGAGATAATTAAGGAGTAATACAACCTAAGTAAACACATCTTTAAACTATCATACAAGCACACATTAATTAGACATAGACTCCCACAACCTTAGTTTAGATAATTAGATAATAGTAGAGTAATCGGTAGAAATACCAAACCCCCCAAATCCAATACCCGAGATTCGTACCTTTCCATTTCATAAAACATAAAAAGATAAAAAAATAATCTTCCTCAACCTTAACCTTAGCGTAGTAACTCCTTACTAGCATTCCTATTCCCCTAGAGAACGATATCAATACCTGTGGCTTACCCTAATTACTACACTACAATGATTAGGTTCACTGCCTAGGGTGTTATAAAACTTGCTCGAAGAAAAGGAAGTTTCCTTGACCCCGAACGACGCATGTAGCGTTATCATTCATCTAAACGGTAGGTGATCAGTTGGTCAAATCGCACAAGTAGAAAGGGTCGTCAGTTGGTCATATCTTACCCTTCCCGTCTCAGTCCGCTCACCTAGGGTCAGTTAGTCATATCTCCTAGGCAATTGGCCTCTACCGCCATTCAAAACTACCGAACCAAGGGTAGCTACCAATAAACTATGCATGCATACACTTAGAAATAATTGTACGGAAGTAATATAAACGTAAAAAAAACAATTAAGAAATTATAACTAGGCCAGCACCAAGAGGTGCTTAGCCGCTCATATTAATCATACAAACCAATTCAATATTCAAAGGTACGAAATACATGAATTGGAAGTAAAGAAAATATAAAATGCTAATACTTATCGTAGGGGAGTGATTTCTCCCTTGGAGACAGCTCCGTATGCTCCTCTAGACCTGCCTTGAGCTTTTTCCCATGTTCTCTGGTTGTTGTGTGTGGAATGGGATGATTAGAAATGCTGGAATTCGTGGGGTATTTATAGGCCAGATATGGGTTACGACGTAACTATAAAAAGAGTTACACCGTAACCTTCAATTTCTTCGTATTTTGCACTAGATCTGCTAGTTACAGCGTAACCTTATTAGGGGTTACG
This sequence comes from Chrysanthemum seticuspe, assembly GCA_019973895.1. Taxonomy (NCBI): domain Eukaryota; kingdom Viridiplantae; phylum Streptophyta; class Magnoliopsida; order Asterales; family Asteraceae; genus Chrysanthemum; species Chrysanthemum seticuspe. The sequence continues at coordinate 227,065,420 of BPTQ01000004.1, forward strand.
CCGTATTCTTCTATAAACTTGGTTACGCCGTAGTTGATGGAATAGTTACGGCGTAGTTATCAGTGGCGTGGAACCTCATTTGACCTAATATAGTTACGTCGTAGCCTTTGGGAAGAGTTACGCCGTAACCTTCTGATGAGATGGTTTTCTGAGTCACGCTTTAGTTACAGCGTAATGTGAGAGAAGAGTTACGTCGTAACTTCTTCAAAATCCACATACTATGATAAATCTTTAGATAATTCTCCAATTCCGCGTCTCTTTAGCTCCAATGCTCGTAATTTACCTGAAAGTGGAAAACAATAGAAAACAAGCGTAAATCCATATAAATGATATAAATTACAAGCATTATCAGGGGAAATTGACACTAATATTGAGGACTATTTGATGTTATCATATGCTCATGAGGCTTTGTGAGTTACTCCCTCCGTCCCAAAATAATTGGCCTCATTTGACTTTTTAAAGTCTTAATTTCTCAACTTTGATCCTTAATATTTTTGTATGTGTTATGTAATATTTGATGAAAATTACACCAATGAAAAAACATTTAAAAGCACAATCCATTCATATATTTTGCATCAATTATTATATAACATAAATAAAAATATTTAAGATTAAAGTTGAGAAATTAAGACTTTAAAAAGTCAAATGAGGACAATTAATTTGGGACGGAGGTAGTATACAAATTCAGCGATGGTACTCTACGTCAAATAGAAGAAGCTTTGGATTATCGGGTGAAGGAGTACAAGCTCAAGATGAGACCAGGGACAACTACTAGGTTTTAGACAGCACGGGATGTGGAAAGGAGTGAAGCCTTCATTTTTGCTATTGAGAGAAGGCTCAAGACTCGGAGAATCTTTTGAAGCTTGGAAAGTTTTGTAGGCGGGAGAGTTCGTGATGGGCATTACAAGCTTCTACAGAGAACTGAATGATCATATCCTCTCTGTGGTTGTTATTATCTCGAACATATTTGTGTGGTGTGGTGTTGTACTATGAACATATATAACTATGCAGTATATAGTAGTGTTAGGTTCTTGTTGATGCGCGTACAAGGCGCGTTCAGGGTCAAAGGAAACTTCCTTTTCGTCGAGCAAGTTTTTCAACACCCTAGGCAGCGAACCTAATCGTTGTAGTGTAGTATTGGGTAAGCCTCAGGCATTGATATCGTTTTCTAGGGGAATAGGAATGCTAGTGAGAAATTACTACGCTAAGGTTGAGGTTGAGGAAGATTATTTTTTATCTTTTTTTATATTTTTTATAAAGTTAAGGGTAAAATCTCGGGGTTTGGATTTGGGGGTTTGGTACTTCTACCGATTACACTACTTATCTAATTATCTAACTAATGGATAGTCTATGACTTTTTGAGGTGTGCTCGTATGATGATTAAAGATGTGTTTACCTAGATACTATTACTCCCTAGTTATCTTTTATTGGTGGTTGAATTGTCACGTCCTTATTCTTAACGCGTTGTGTTTTCTAAGGTCGTAGGGTGTGCTTTTATCCCTAAGTCTTTTAAGCTACCTTAAGGTTAATGACTACGAAATCTCTAGGATTCATAAACTTAACACTAAGGTTTTCTTTTGATATTTAGCCTACAATTCCATTAGTAATTATAAACTAATGTTCAACAAATATTAATCAAGCATTAAAAACACAATGATGGCTTTAAGCACTCCTATGCCAATTATAATTAAGATTAAGAGACAACTAATCAACATTTAATGACTAGGTTTCATAGATCTAAGCAAACACACAAGTAAATTAGCCAAACATGTTAAACATGCAAGCATACACACATTCAATCAAAGACATAATGAAATCAAGGGAATAAATAACTTATCTCGATGTAAAATTGGTATGAGAACCCTAAAATACTGTCCAAACCGGACTACAATCGTTTTAGGTTTTTACTCCACAAGTCTTCCTCTTAAAAGTCTAAAACTTCGATTTCTATATATAATTTAACAACTGCGATGGGGTCAACTTATAGGTGGGACGCCATTTGATCGCCGCCATTAGGGTTTCGTCTTGGCCAAGTCAACATTGGGATGGCATCACGTTGTGGTTTTGACACCGTCAGTCTTTAGTACTGACGTCATCAAAGTCTGGATCTAGGCCATCTGAGAAGAAAAGTCATCGTGACACCCTTACTCTTCAAAGCCTGACGCCGTCAGGTGCAAAATAGCAAATTCGCTCCTGAGACGTCACAAATATAGGGACGGCGTTGCCCTCTGATTGGGACGCCGTCAGGTTTAAATTCAGCAGCTTGAGTGTCTTGATCTTGACTTAGCCATTTTCTTCACATATTCCCTCCTTTTCATCCAAAAATGCATCATTCCAGCATTTTGCTTCCACGAGACCTAAAAAGTGAAAAGGAACGAAATTAAGTAGTAACGGATATAATAGTGGGCGATTAAGGGTTTAAATGACCCCTTAAAAGTGTACGTTTTAAATCCTTATCACTTTTAGTCTCCCTCTCAATTTGAGGTGGAGCACTGTACTGTTTCTTGTTAGATTAAATAAAATCAGACCATATTTTTCTCTAATTTTTCTAACATATTTAAATCACTTGGGATCTAAAATCTCAAAGGATTTGAAATTTTTGATCGGGGGAGAAAATGTGATATAAATATGAAATCTGATAAAATGTGATCTTTTATGACTCAGTGTATAGGCTGCTCTCCCATATGTGCTAAACATTTTTAGTTATTGATGCACATATTGAGGGGGAGTATTTCAAAATTCTTATAAAAACTATCAAAGTACAAAAGCATCAACGTTTTATCATAAGTACCTTGATTGATTTTAAATGGTTTCCTATGGCAATTGTGATCATGAAAAGTGCTTCAAAACACTTCGTCCTCCATGTGCTAAATTATCTCAAAAATCCATGACGCACATGTTGAGGAGGAGCATTTATAAAAACTCAAACGGACATTTTTTCCTCCATGTGCAAAATGATTTCAAAAGCCTACGCATATGTTAAGGGAAGTATTTATGAAAGATCAAAACTATTGAGGTACAAAATGCTTTGATTTCGTATCACAAGCACCTTGATTGATTTTCTAAATGATTTTCATTTGGGTTCAAGAATAGAAAGAACTGTACCACAAAGACCGACCATTTTATTTCATGTATTGGAGTTATAAGGATGGTAAGGTTAGGTATTGGTTCCCATGATCCCGCCAGAGTCGGAGGGATCTACCAAGGGACAATCCACTAGATAGTGTAGAAGTCCTTAAGTATGATGAAAAAAGGAGAAAAGTGAGGATAAGGGAAGAGTGCCGACTGAGATAAAGCTAAAACTGGAATAAACCCAACAAGGTTCTAGTAATGAACTCTCGTTAAGTACTAAAAGGGTTGAAGAATGAAAAATAAATGAAATGTGAAAAGGGTGAAAAGAAATAGCCCTCCAATAATTCAACCTTAAGGCAGAAACCGGGTTCAATACATATGCTACTGATGGTTACTAAGGTAACGCCGGTATTGAAGACAAGACATCATGGACCCAGTGATGCACTACACTAAACTTCCCAAGCCACTCAAGTTCTCTTAAAAGTAATTTTTTCATTCTCATGGGGAACCTACATAATCTATCAACTTTCTCTTAAAGATAGTTGATATAGAAGAAGGAGACCTTCTCCCTAGTCTCCACACAGGAAATCAAAGTGCACAATTGATTCTAGAGCCAAGAGATCATCTATAAATCTCATTAGGACACATAATTCATGAAGACTTTCCATTTCACACAATGTGGAAAGTGAGAAAATATATTGAGAGTCCTACGCATTATCCTTGTGGTATTCCTTCTTGAATCAACCTTGGTCCGTGTTATGACTTGATGGATACTTTTGGTAAAACCTTTCGATGTACTCAAAAGTGTTTTCCAGCACATCGAATGCGCATTAATGTTTACAAACAAAAGTATTTTTGAGTGAAGCTTGATTTAATTCATAAAACCTTCGTCGTATTGCAAAAACTCTTTATTCAACAATACATGATTGTTTATCAAATCAATTTCTCATCAATCAGTGAATATCAAATTTGCTGATTCACTCACTCCGTGTTTTCTACTTTGAGATGTTTCGGTTTGAGAATGGCTAGTACAACTGCGAAACCCTGTCAAGGAGATTCTTAGGAATTCTACCTGATCACAGGCAGTATTTACACTGATCAATGGGGAACTGTGGTTCTTGCGATCTCATTCAACGAAAGTGAACAAAGACACTTTTATGTGTTTATTGCTAACTGTCATTTGCAGGTACTCCCGATGATTACAGTTGATAGCTGATGAGACGTCAATTCATAACCGCATGCTCATATCTCATAATCATATTTGAAGAAAATCATGACGATCAGAACATACAACAAAGCTTCCGCTATTCTGATGAAAAGATGTCATGATCAAAAATGTGAGCATGTCGGTCCAAATGTCACAACATCACATAATGACAATACTTCAAAAGATGAGCTGGAGATTCTATGCTGCTGATGATCTCAAAGAGAGCTCATGATCACATAACAAAGAAACATTTAAGCCAAAGAACCACTACTGAAAATTGCAAAGTTGATTATTTGGAACCTTCAAAATCTATGAGCTCGAGCATGAAGATTAAAGATAGAATGCTAAGATTCAAAATGTAACTCATGGGGTGACCTCTCTTAGGGGGATATTGTTAGGATTTAGAAAGTCCATGTTAAAGTATCGATCACCCCAACTATAGTCTAGCATAAGTTAGCTCGTAGACTCAACATTATTTAGTAAGTTTACATTAGTATAAGGAAAACCGTGGAAGAAGGACGGGTCTTTATCCACTGTATGCCTGATCCAAAGCCCGTAGGAGGGCGTATAATATTGAATAAATAACCCTCTCCCCACAAGGGATAGGGTTGGATGGTCACAAGTAATCTAAGCTTGCCATTTTGTTTCTCTCTCTAAAACATCCCATTCTCTCTCTTTCTCTCTCTAGAAACATACGCCCATATCACTAATCTATTGTGGTGTTATGATAGCCAATATCTTACATGATCCTTTGGTCAATTCACACAAGAGGGAAAGGTAGTCAGTTGGTAAATTCTTACCAGCCCCTTCTCTACCTACTTACTTAGGGTCAGTTGGTCAATTATCCTAAGCAACTAGATACGACCGCACTTCAAAACTACCAAAGCTAGGGTAACTACAATCGAACTATGCATGCATACACTAGAAACAATTTATGGAAGCATGAAAACACAAACAATACAATCAATGAATCATAACTTGGCTAGCACTAAGGGTGCTTAGCCGATCATATTAAAAGATACAATTAATTTAATGTTTAACATAATTGAATACATGAATTAAAGTAAAAGATAGTAGTTATCGCTAAAGCTTATCGATATGGTGTGATTCCTACCTTGGAGATTGCTCCGTATGCTCTGTGTGATCTGCCCTTGGATCACTCTTCACGTTCTCTGCCTTTGAGTTGTGAGTGAATGCTGTGAAATGCATATTTTAGGGCTTGTATTTATAGGCCCGATCACAGTTACGGCATAACTTAAGTTTATAGTTACGCCATAACTTAATTATCTTCAAAATAGAAGCCTCGTTAAGGTGACTAAGACGTAACATAAAGAACAGTTACACCGTAATTACAGCTCCACCGTAGTGTTAATGAGATTACGCCGTAACTAATACGTCCTCTTAACAGAAGGTTGTTACATCGTTATGCTTGTGAGAATGTTACGGCGTAGTTGATGGAGGCGTGAAATATTTCATGACCTAGATGATTACGACGTAACTTTAGTTGAGAGTTACGCCGTATTTGCAGTTGAGTTGGTCTTCTATGATAAAATCCTAGCTACGGCGTTATTGAGAACACGAGTTATGCCGTAGCTTCGTCTAAAATAACATACTAAGATAAAACCGTTATGAAAATCTCCAAATCCGCGTCTCTAAGCTCCAATGCTCATATTTTACCTGAAAGTGAAATATATAGGAATACAAGCATAAATCCATATAAATGACATAAAATATGAGCATAAACGGAGGAAATTGACACTAAAAAGTCAGGACTATTTGATGTTATCAGTGTGATTCCTACTTTCTTGAAATATGCATGAAGTGTTTGATTTTTGAATTCAGTTCCATTGTATGTTCTTACTATTCTGACGGTATTTTTAAGCTGAACTTGAATCTTTGTAAGAAAGGTGATAATCATAGTTGGAGCTTGATCTTTACTTCAAAGAAAATAAACCCAAGTCCATCATGAATAATCATCGACAATAACACCCTTGAAATTGATACAGCGAAAGTACGTGGGATGTTACTCAATTGGTATACACAACACAAGATAATAAAGAATGGAATACATACTCCGTTTTAAATTTCATTAATTATTAAAAAGATTTTAATTTAATGTCAACTCTGGAAAATATGGCCCATATGTTTTAGGTGTTTAATAAAATAAGTTATAGCTTGTGTAAAAATACTTCAGTGGAAAGTCTACGACCATTGCCTTGCCATTACCTTGCCTGCAGATTAAAAACCTGTATAAAACATGCTAAAAGTCAGTAAAAGCTGGTGAGTTCATAGGTTTAAGTATTTAAACAAAGATGGACCATTATCAGAATCATTTCAAAACAGTTGTGAAACGTGTTACGCTAGCACTAAGTTCATGTAACTGAAGCTTAACCTTAGTGTGCATGCTTTAAAAGCATGTAAAATAAATACCTTGCAAGTGTTGAAATCCCAAAACAATTGAATCTCAACATGATATACGTCTGGTTAACTATCCGGTCAACCCGAATGGGGGAGTCACCCCCATTAGATCTATTTATAGCATTCGCGCTTCCTAACAGGGATTAGCGGTTAATGAGTTCGGCCAAAAAGGGGATTTAATTGCTTAGGCTGCTCTCCGTAATAGTGTAAATAAACATAAGTTTTTAGTTGGTCCATATAAGTATTTTCATGTTTCTTACCCCAAAGTTTTTAAAACATTTTAACAGATAGAATGGGGCTATAAACTCACCTTAGCAAGTATGCAAGTCTGAAGTGCACAAAAATCAAATAACGAGTGGCTCTAACACGCAACCTAAATTAGTACGATATCAATCCCAAGTTTGATAAATTTTATCCAAACTTTATTTTATTTTACATGTTTGTGTGGCGTCATTTTATTTGAAAAATACCCTTTTTCAAAATATTTGAGTATATTTTGGCTTATAAAACTTGATTTGAAAACAATATCGAAAAGAACGTACTTTGGCTAAAAGACGGCATATATAATAAATAAAATGAGACGTTTGTTGATAAGAAAAGGTTATATATATACGCGCACACACACACACATGTGTTTATAAAAATCATGAGTTTTCTCGTTAAAAGAAACGGTTTATTTGCATATTGTTAGTACAAAAAGTGTGACGGGTTGTAATGGATATGAGTGTAGCTTGTTGGACTGGGCCAAAAAACTATTAACAGGTTGGTCTTATACTAATCCAAGTAGTTTGATGGGTTTCCCTACACAAGAAGAGTAAACCGTTAGCCTTACCATGGGGACGGACCCCACGATTAGACTCCGGCGTGAGAGTAAGTACACATCGTTGTCAGAGAAAGTAATAATTTGTGCCTAATTATGAGAGAGAAAGTTGTACCTTGTATGGGGATTAGAGCCCCTTTTATAGGCGGGGCTTACCGCTAGGGTTTCCTAGTTACTCGCATATAGTGGTTAGTCACCAGAGCCGGACCATTGTCGGACAAGGTTCCGTGTTAATCGCGGATGCGCACACAAGATACCTTCACCGGCCAATGGCTCGGCCTGCTATGTATCTTGCGTGTGTCTTTTGGCCTGAGCTATAGCCAATTTCGTCATTGGGTTTACTGTTGGTCCAGAGTTCGTAGTTATTTTATTGTTATTGGGCCTGGACCCAGTATGTGTATAGTGTGTATTGGGCCTAGTGGGCCTGTTATACATACTATACGTCATCAAGTCCCCCCAGTCTAGTATGTGCATTGTGTGCGGATATTGTCGCGTGCGGTGGATGTTACTAGACTTGAGTTGACTGAGCACTTTTCTTTTCCGTGCCTTTTTTGAAATGCCCTTATGATGTTCCTCTTGTTTAGGGACTGCTACGTCATCAAGTCCCCCTAGTCTAGTACGTGCACTGTGTGCGGATATTGTCACATGCGGTAGATGTTACTAGACTTAATTTTGGCAGAGCGTTTCTTCTTCCGTACTCTTGAAGCGTTTTTCTAATGCTCCCTTTTTCTTGGAAAATGTTTTTTACAACTTGAACAGTTAATGACTTTTCATGTTCTGATTGATCAGACTCTGTGGGCCCCTCGTCTTTTACTATCCTTATCCCCGTGTTTGTGACTTGGGTCGTTGGATCAGATCATTTTTGGGCAAGTGTCCTTCCTTAGGGTTTTTCTTGGGGAATCATCATTCCGCTTGTATAAATATACTTTATTTTTGCTTTACCCAATTTTTTCTTTTTAATGTTCTTCTCTTGCAAACGCTATTTTCTCTTTCTTTGATCCAATTTACTTTTGGTTGTCTCCGCCTTCCAAGTTCTTTGTCCAGGTTAGGTTCTTAACTCTTTTTATTTTTCCGTTATGGGTACGTTTGCAAGAGGCGCTTGATCGTTTTTTGTATTAGATATTCGATTCCGCATTTTGTTCATCCGGAATCACCTGAACCTGACCAAACTATTCGGGAAGCACCGAATGGGAATATTGGAGTATATACCCGTTTTTTCGAGTTTGCTAACTTCCACCTCCATTTATCTATTTTTCTTGTTTTGATTCTTGACTACTATCCCATCCATATATCGCAGCTTTCAGTCATTGGTGCTGCTAAAGTTTCTCAATTTGAGATTTTTTGTTTTGCCCTCGACGTCAAACCCTCAGTTGGTCTATTTAGGTGTTTTTATGTTTTTTCTCAAAAACATGGCTGGCTTTCTTTTAGTAAACGAGTTGATAGCTTTGGCGTTTGCTATACTAAACCCCTTGATACTCTTAAAAGTTGGAATGACCATTTTTTTGGGTTGACTCCTTTGCTTGTCCTACTATTCATCCTTTCTATGTTGGGAGAAGCATTCCTAAGGATGCTACTCCTAAGGATACTGAGTTTGATGCTGCGCATATTGCTTCGCTTGTTGCCAATGCTTCTCCTTTACACAAATTTCTGGAGTCCTTTCTTTGCTTGGTTGGGTTAAGTCATAATTATACTTTGGGTGAAATTTTTACCATGTGTTCTATGATGAAGAAGATCGGGGTGGATATACCATGTTTATGTTTTCTTCGCTTACTAATTTGTTTTTGTTTGGTCTGACCTGTGTTTCTTTTTCTTCTACTTTCTGTAGCGATGGATTTGCTATCTTCGGTTCGTATGAAGGATCCTATGAATTTAAAGGTTGATACTCGATCGCTGGAGGAAAATGAGCTCCCGTTGTTAAGATTAACCAAAAGCCGGACTGTTTCTCTTACCCCTTCATCTTCTGGTGCTGATGGAAATGTAGTTGCTTGTTCAGAAGCCGGGGCCTCTCGATTACATAATAGTTTTGTGGTTGTTGTGCGACCTGACTATTCTACTTCTAAGGCTAGTCTTCTAGTGTCTAATACTGATGTGCCTTCTGGTTCTAGGAGGAAAAGAAAGAAGGTTTGCACCAACCCTGTCTATCCTCCTAAGAAAGTAAGGAGCGACCATAATGATTCTAGTAGGGCCTCTACTGGTGGTAAGTCTTTAGAATCTATTTAGAAGTTGTTAGCTTAAAGTACGCAAACTATTGAATTTTGTTTGAATGCTTTGCCCACTCATTCTTCTTCTTCTTCTCCTTCATTATCCATTACTCCTATTCATGAAGCTGGGATGTCTACTGAATCTGACTTTGGTTTGCATCATCTTGATGGTTCTCCGCTAGGTTTGTTATCCTTTATTTTTGTTTTTTCGTGATTCCTTTATTTTTCTTTCGTCTGTTCACTTTTTTGTTCTTTATTTGTTTTTTGACAGCTCTTCTGCGCCGGTTATGACGGATGCTATTGTTACTACTGTCCTTCCTGTCGAAAAGGAGAAGGATCAAGTGGGTGTTCCTTCATCCCTTCCTGGCAGTTTTCATCCTGCCGGTAGTGTTCATCCCGTTCATGACAACCTTTCCGACTTTGATATTGTTAGGTCACCGTATTGTAACACAAGCATCAATATGTTAGAAATAGATGAAGGAAGAATCGGATGAACACAATACACACACACGTTAAAATAGTATAGAAAGGATAAGCATAAGTGTAATATGAAAGTGAACAACCAACTCCCAAATGGGAGTTTACAACATTATTTATAGGGGAAGGGAGCTAGAGCTACACATCTAGTCCCTTCCTTCCTTATGGGCTTGGGCCAAGGCTTATGGGCTTTCTACATAAGCCTTGCCATTAATACTAACTTAAAAGCCTAATTAAGCTAACTATTACATATTGATTACTGACACTTGAGAAATAGTTTAGGAGTGATTCCAACAATCTCCCACTAAGTGTTAGTAATTGATGTCTTCTATGGTATTGAACAGTTGTTGTTGCAGATGTAATAGTTGCTTTGACGTCTTCTGACATTCTTCTTTCTTGTGAGAAGAAGTGCCTTGATTCCAACAATCTCCCCAGCGTAGGGATCTTGTTTCTTTAGAAGTATTCTACTTTAATGTCTTTGATTTCTTTGTTTTTTAATTCTTTGTTCTTTGTGGTGGTTGTGATAGTATGTTGTTATCAGCTACATGTCATCTTCGTTGCTCCAGTGTCTCCATGTCTTTCTCCAACATGCTCGCACACTCATTTGACAGTGAATTCTAGATGTGAAGAAGTTCTCGAGTCTTTATAACTTTGTAGATTCTTTGATTAGATGAGGAATCATTATGACTTTGTGTTGCCTTTGATAATGAGGGAACTTCTTTGATGATGTTGTTGGTATGAGCATGTGGAGAATCAGCACGATCTCTTCCTCCCGCGAGCATCCATCAGCAGCAGCATCTCCGTTACAGTCACGAACACCAATTGATCATTGTAATCTTTTCATAAAGAATTTATTACTACAATTGTTCTACTGATGAATGTCTTGATTCCATTCACCTTGGTGGGGCGAATCAGCCGTCCGAATCCCGTAAGGGACAGTTGGCATTACATTGAACAAGTTCAAGTAATGACCCACATATTCAGGACTCGATTCTCGAAAGGAATCTCCTTAGCGGGATTTCCAGCACTTACAAGTTTGAACTTTGAGAGTGACAACAGCATAATGTGAAGATACATCTCTAATTCTAGCAAAGGCTGTTCCTGAAACCGGATGCCCTTAAGAAGGCTAACACGATATACCGAAGTACATCTACGATTCAGGTGAGTCGCTGAGGTACACCGAAGCATCACCTCACGACTGTAGACCGTTTGAGACAACACTAAGCGTAACCTACAAGGAGTTACCGATGTGACTTGTTGTCAGGGCTGTTAGATGTTGACCCTGATAGGAGTTTCCATTCAATCACTAAGGATCACAATTGTGAACCCCTCATAAATATTCTCGACAGATTGCTATGATCTGTGAAGGACTCGGTAATGTATAACTTACATTCTTATTGTTGAACAACAAGTGATGAAATGCAAAGTGTTCCTAAGAGATCTTTTGATGAATCTCGTGGCTCTAGACTCAATAGTGCGCTTTGGTTTTCCTAAGCGGAGGCTAGGGAGAGGGTCTCCTTCTTCAATACCAGCAATCTCTAAGAGAAAGCCGATAGTTTACGTAGGGTTCCCTGTGAGAATGAAACAAGCTTCGGTTGGGAGAAACTTGAGTGGCTAAGAAGGTTTAGTGCATGCGTCACTGGGTCCATGACGACTTCTTCAATACCGATGTCTGTCCTAAGTTGAATAATTTGGAGGGCTATTTCTTTCCACCCTTTTCATTACGTTTCTTTTTAATTCTTCAACTCCTTCTTTCTACGATTCTCATATTCTCATTTTTATAATTATACCTAAGGACTTCTAAATTCTAACTATTAGTGGTGTCCTTGGATGGTTATTCCTAACCATAGTCACCTTATAACTCCATGACTAACCTATGTTGCCATAAAACCATTTTCATGAAAAATCTCTCGAAGTGGTTACGAGTAAAAAAATTTTGTACCACTTAAAGAGTTTTATATTTTGCAAAAATACTCCCCCTCCACACGTGCTTAATTATTTTGACATACATCTACACGGTGAGAGAAGAACGCACACTTTTGAATTGATCAACTCAAGATAGACAATTCCCCGCGAGACACGGTTACATTACTGACTAGGTCAGTTTGAAGTTGTAAACACTCCTTTTTGAGAGTTTTGATCCGTCAAGGTTCATGTCTACCAAGAGTTTCTCGAATGGTAGAGTCTGCTAGGACAAGTCCTTTGCGAGACACGTTTACATCACTAGCGAACTAGCTTTAAATTATTACTCGTCCCGGACAAGTCTTTTCGAGTTACTAACATTTAAGAGTTTGTCAATTCATTGGTTAAGTCTTTAACACGAAAGGTTTAAATACCAATCCACAACATATTTCTTATCACATAATTTTTCTCCCCCTAAAAAATGGCATATAAATGTTACTTTTGACGAAATTTTGATATCAAATATGTCCATTTCGAGTTTTGTGGGAAGATTTCCACGAAGAACTATTAGTGAATAAAGATTTAAAGCAAGTACTCCCTCTCAACGAGTGATATTTACTTTTGAGGTTCTGAAAATCATAAGGGGAAGTACTTGTTCTTTTGAGCAAAACTTTGGAAAATGAAAGTTTTGATAAGTTTTACTTAAAAGTAAGAAGCTTTCGCTCCTTTTATAAGGATTGTGGCACTGAAGCGTACCACAGGGTCATTTCATTACAAGAACGGGTTGTACACTGTTATGTGTGCACAAGCCATTGTAAATAAAAGATCACACATCTAAATATTTAACGAAAGAAACAAATTAAGGAGTACCAGGAAGTCCGACAATAACACCAGGAGTTCTTTCTGGACGTTGGTAGCCAGTTAGAGATATGCTCGGACATCCACCCACAAAGCTCTCTAATGTCCTTATCTGATCCTGACGAAACAACCTTTCATCAATCCTTGTAATGATCTTCTTCGCATCCCTCTTTTATCTTGAATTCCACCTCTTCTTCGACCCTATTCCTTCATGAATCTCCATTAACCTATATGCCATTCCATCACGAACCTTCTTCAAAGTATGATCACAAAACTTGTGAAGCTCTGTGCACGCCATGAAGCAATTGCGGTGAAGTTCACTGCGGTAAACTACGCCAAACTTTGGTTTCGTGAGAATGGTGTACTGAGCCAGGTGGTTTATATCGGGAAGGTCTAGCTGTGGTTTGGTGAGATTAACACGTTTCTGGTAAGATTCCACGACAAGTTAAAGGTCTTCAACCCGTTCCTGGATAACGATGCTTCTGATGAATATTAGCAATGACTTGATGTACTGGAGCTGGATGTCCATGGAGAAGTGTCGCATTCGACCTTGTACCTTGGCAAGATACATGTCTTCAATGTCGTTTAGTGACAATCTCGGAAAATCCGCTTCAGAGAAGTCATATTCCTGTTCGTCTTGGCGTTTGACTATGATTTTCTTCAGGAATGAGTAGTCCCACTTGGTAGATAGGCTAACATGCATTATCGCAACGATCCTTTGGTCACTGTACACCTCCTTTTTCAATTTGAGTACCTGGCAGCTTCTGTAGTAGATTCTTCTTCGTTCTGGCCAATGATGAATCCCATACAGTGCATCGAGGTCATACTTTACCATATTGTCAACAAACATGTGTGTGGCTTCTTCCTCGATGGCTATATTGTTGGAGTAGATTGCTGTCGGGAAATGGAATGTGAGTGAGGTAGCGTATCTAGTGCTAACATCGCTACCGTGCTGAAGAAATTCCAGGTCATTGTTGAAGAAATAATGGTAGGGAATCTTTGGTTGATCAGGTCGGCCAATGGTAGGTAGTGGCTTAGTCCAGTCGGTGTAGTATGGAGCCTTGTCAGGTCTGGTGAACTCGATGTTTGCTTCAGGGTTGAGCCAATCAATGTTGTTGGACATGGCTCGTGCTATGTTGTCGGGATGATATTCGACTTCAATGGCACTGGCAGAGTTGTCCTTAAGCAGTTGAAAAGCGTCGTTCTTGATTCGTTTCAACTCTGCTTTCGTCATCTTTTTCACCTTGAACTTTTCCTGGATAATCTTGACCTGCTCCATAGTTCTACCATCTACTGGTTCTTGGCCTTCCGGTAACTGAGGGGTTTCATCAACCAGCTTTGAAAACCATTCATACTCTTCAGATGCGTCTTCATCTAGCCATAACACAACTGAAGTAGACTTTTTCTTCTTTGGCTTAGATGATGATTTTGGTTGCTTTGTTGATGTAGAAGAAGGAGGTTGTTGTTGGGGCTCAGGAATCTCCTCATCGTTACCACCGGTGTATTCAAAGTGATCACCAGTTTTATTCGTTGGTGGGGAAGACTCGGAGTCCTGAGGTTTGTCTGTAGCAGGAGGATGTTGTGGAGATCTTCTAGTTGTGGAGGTCCTTTGGGGTGATGGAGGCATGATGATGATTCATCATTTTTCTTCTTACATTTTGGCTCAGAATCCTTATCCGCATCATCATCATCTCTTGGATGCTTAGCCCTTTCAGCTAATTCTTTGCATGAAGTTTTGAGTTGATATTCCAGTAATGCCTCAAATAGTTTAGCTTCGTCAGAAGTAAATTTTGCGGATCGTTGAGAAATTTGTAACACAAACTTGGAAATCAATTCTGCATCGGAGATAACCGTAGGTTCGATTGGATTGATTTGCATTGCTACAGGAGTAGATTGCATAGTTTGCTTGACTAATCGCATGAGATTAGGATAGATTTGTCTTGCGAACATCTCTCTTGTCACTCCAGGGACGGTGTCGAGAAGAAACTTTTGAGTATATTCTCTGATCGTCTTATCCATTTCCCCTTGGAAATCTCTATGTAGAAACTGTTGGATTTTATCTCTTTCTTCAGAAAACTCATTCATCACATCCTGAAGAATGTTTATTCTGTCGGCTAGTTGATTAAGTTTCTTGTTGACCATGTTCTTCTTCCTTACTTGCCTGACAGCGTTAACAATCTTTGTTTTAGCTCGTGATGCCCAAGTGTTGCTCGGTTTCTTGACCGATTTGGATGCGGATCTTGTGGTGGTGTATTTGGATGGTGGTGGTGAAGAATGAGACGATGAGTCAGACGAAGATGAGTCATGAGAAGGATCTGGATCATTTGGTGGCTCAGAAGTTTGTTCCTGGTTATGTTCGGGATTATCTAGAAGATAATCATCGGCTTCTTTTTCAGCTTTAGCCTTTTCTTTTGCCTTAATCCAACCTTCTTCTTCTGCTTTGGCTTGAGCTTCCTCTTCAGCCTTTTCTTTAGTAGCTGCCTCAACATCTTCATCAGTTATCTTTTCATTCTTCTCCTTTTCTGGTTCCTCAAAGTCGAAGATAATTTCATCTTTTTACTGCTGTTGTTCAGATTCATGGGTGGTGGTACCAGTTCCCTTATCAGGTTGATTAACCGCATCGAGAACTGGTGTTGTAAGTGAGCCACCACTTAAACCTCCAGGGCCACGAGTCTGTTGAAGATTAAACTCCTTAGCAGCATGTTGTAGCCTGAGATTCTTCAGTTTCTTGCGGTATTCTTTTTCTTCATCATGTGGCTCTTTTTCTAAACATTCTTCCCCTTCCTGCTCTTCCACTGGAGTTTTGCCCTTATCAGATTTAGAACTAGGAGGTGTTTCTACTGTTTTCGAATCATCTATAACAGTTTCTGAGTAGTGAACCTCTTCGTCCGTTTCAGTATCCTCGGAGTCTTCGTCCTTAAGTGTAGGTGCCAATTGAGGATTTGGAGTAGCAACCTTTGATGGAACTTTTCTTTTTCGTGAGGGGTTTCTCTTTGTATACTTAAGGGCACTTCCAATGCTTGCTACAGTTCCTGTACTGCCTGATCTCCTGGTCTTCTTGGTTGAGATTGTGGAAGATATTTCATCAATGAAGCCAACTTTACCTGATGCTACTGCTTCTTGATATCGTGAGTATGATTGAAGTTGCTTGATATCATCAGTGAGAAGGCAATCAGGCAAAACTGCACCTTGTTTCTTAGTTGTTGAGTCTTTGAATCTGACAACATTTAGAGTAGGCTAAAAAAATGTGGAGTGATGATTGGGGTCATCAAGTCACAAGGGAATGTCCAGATTATTCCCGAGTATCCTTCGGATCAACAGCTTAGTGTATCTGATGTAGGGAATCTTGGTGCTAGGATTCTTGAAGTAAGACATCATGTCTTCCCAGATCAGAGTTGCGAAGTCAATGTGCATCATGTTGACCATGCCCCAAAATATTTGTAGTTCCATGAGCTTAGGATGCTCATAACCACTATCACGTCCAGAGACAGATTTGGCAATCATGATGTATAAAGTTCTCCATGGCTGAGGGATATTCTTTAGATCAACTGAAGAATGTTTAGTGATGATCCCAGCAGCTTCATCATAGCCAATATTGACCATGAATTGGAGAGTAGCCTCTTCCGAAGGAGTAGCAATATAACCAGCAGGCTGGATGGCAGGGAGAAGAAGAATTGCTCTTAAATCTAAAACAGTGATGGTGACTTGTTTGTTGTTGAGTGTCACTGTAATAGCATCTTGACCATCGACCTTCTTTATAGTGTGCCAGAATTGATGAATATAGATCTCCAGTACTATTGCAGAATTTGTGAGCATGTTCTTGTATGGATGAGTCTTCAGAATATCCACAGCAATATGACAGGAAGACTTAGAGCATGTGAAATTATCAAAGTCCACTTTGAGATTGTTCTTTCCAATCTTCATCACGTAACCAGTAGGGAAGATGTCTTCTATTGTGAGTAGATTTAGTGCGTTAACGTTTTCCATCGTGACGTCCATATTGTGATCTGAAAGATATTGAGCCAAAAGAACCAACATATCGAAAGACATCACGTTAGTCAAAAGTTGATTTTATTGTCCAAATATTGAATGTGTTATGTTAATGAATGTTACGAGTCCAATGTCACTTGTATGTCCAATAGTCCAAAGTAGTCGTGATAAGTATCGTGAGTTTATTAATTTTGAATTTTAAAGTCCAATTTTTTCACTCATTCACACAACATATTAACCATTATAGCTTATTAGTGACATTTTGCTTTTGTAACATTATTAGTTATTTATTTACAAGTTTGTACGCGTAACAGTTCATAATTATGGTTAAAATAAGGCTTAAGCGTAAAGTTACAAGCTTATGCGTAAACATTAGTGATCATACGCGTAAACATAAGCTTATGCGTAGGAACTCCTCTTACGCGTAAGAAATATTACGTGTAAGAAAAGAGCCCTTGGCATAGATCTTACGCGTAAGCGAATGTGGGAGCTTATGCGTAAGGTTTACTCGTAAGAGTGAACCTTATGCGTAAAACTCAAGTTTACGCATATCCTTCACAGGATACGCGTAGTCCCCACGTAGAACCTTACGCGTAAGATTTCTCTTACGTGTAACCTTCTACGCGTAAGGTGATCCTTATGCGTAGAGTTCCAATTCTTAACCTTGATTCTGATTTTTCATGCATAAAAACCTGAAATAAGTTCATCATAACACTTTCATTAACACATTATTCAATCCCTTTCATCCTCACATGGAATCACACAAGATATCAGTTACGCGTAAGATTTGCTTATGTGTAAAACTTAAACCCTAATGATTCAAATTTTACGACTAAGAAATCCAACCATAATATTGGCTCCAAATTGATTCTGGCATGTCTTAGATGTTATGTGATTGTATTGCAACAAGTTTTAACATCCAATGCCTCGTGAATAAAAAATTCCCAATTCTAACGAGTCTTAAACCCTAAATCTCAATTTCATACAATTAAGCATGTAGCAAACATCATTCAACCAACTAATTACACAGAAACACTCACAAAAGAAAACCTCCAAAACACACGCATAAACCCTAATTCTTGAATATGATTAGTTGAAGTTTCTGGGTAGGTTTTCATGTTGGAAATAGTTATAGAATGATCTTAACAACGTTTTAACACACTTATTTCACAACAAACACCCCAAACATGATTGCATGTTCATATGCATACGCGTAGAACATGGAACCATGCCTAGGGTAAAATCTAACCGTTGGTTTTTCAAAAAAATCAAAACCTATGTTTAGAATATCACCTAGAATCATTAACCACTTACAAATTTGAGGTTTAAAGCACAGGTTTGAAGATTGGATCTTATGCGTAGGATGAGGTGATTGAAATATTAAATGATGGTAATAAATGTGAAATGAAAATTAAGTGGAAGGTTTTTGTAAAACATAATTTTTAAGCTTTTGACAACTTTGGTCCCTCTACCTCAACCAGTTTCATCCATAGCCCATAACTTCCATTTTTGTTAAGTATGAAGTGTAAATTTGGAAAGAAACATGATGACACTCCCCCTTGACTTTGAAGATAGTGAAGTTTTACAATTTTGGGTCTGAGGAGTGTCAAGAAACAAGAAACGTATCCATCATTATCAAAGATACACCCAATTATGGGTAACATGCAAGTACAAGGTTTTATGAAACATAAAATATTTACTTTCTCCCCCTAAACACTTGTTCGGGAAAATTGTGAAAGGTTTGATAGAACAAAGTGTTGACGGAAGTTTTGTACTTGCAATGTTGAAAGAAATTAAGATAGAAGAATATTTTTGAGTTTTATAAGTTTTGTATTTTGTTTTTGAAAATTATTTACAAAAGAGATTTTGGTGTTTGACTGGTTTTCAGATTGTTTTAAAAGTTTGTCCAGTTCCTCTAGAGTCAAACACCTCATACCAATCCGGTGGACCAACTCAGTAACCCTAGCAGGAGCTAAGGCTTTGGTGAGAAGGTCTTCCAGTTGATATTCAGTACCCACAAAATATAATTCAACGGTACCCTTTTCCACATGCTCCTTGATGAAATGTTATCGAAGATCGATGTGTTTTGATTTCGAATGTTGAACAGAGTTGCAAGAGATTGCAATGGCACTTCGATTATCGCAGTACATCGGGATTCTGTCAAATATGTAACCATAGTCTTTGAGTTGTGTTCTCATCCAAATGACTTGAACACAACACGCTGACATGGCTACATATTCTGCTTCAGTTAAGGACAATGACGTACAGTCCTGCTTCTTCGATTTCCATGACACCAGTTTATCACCAAGAAATTGTAGAGCTCCTGAAGTACTTTTCTGAGAATCTAAGAAACCAACGTGATCAGCGTCTGAAAAAGCTATTAGTTCAAAACTAGTATCCTTCGGATACCAGATTCCCAAATTAATGGTTCCCTTGATGTATCGGAGGATTCTTTTAGCCTTATAGAGGTGAGTTTCAATTGGTCTTGACTGATAACGGGAGCAAAGATATACAACAAATATAATGTCAGGTCTACTGGCTGTTAGATACATGAGAGACCCAATAATACTTCGGTACTTGGTAGGGACGACCAATTTCCCATGCAAATCAGTATCCAGTTTCTTGGTATGTGCCATAGGTGTGGCATAGGTATCACAGGTTTGCATTCTATTTTTGTTTAAAATTTCAAGAGCATATTTGGACTGACTTAAGAAAATACCACGGGGTGATTGATGAACTTGCAGTCCTAGAAAGAACGTAAGTTCACCCATCATGGACATTTCAAAATTTTTTTTCATAAGTTTTGAAAAAGAGTTTGAGTACTTTAGATGTGTTGACCTAAAAATGATGCCATCCACATAAATTTAAACGATTAAAGTGTGTGCCCCATGATATTGTATGAATAGTGTTGGGTTGACCGATCCTTTGACAAAATTATGAGAGATGAGAAAGGATGACAACTTATCATACCACGCCCGAGGGGCTTGTTTGAGATCGTAGAGAGCCTCGTTTAGTTTGTAGACGTGATTAGGGAACTCTGGATCAACAAATCCTTCTGGCTGACTAACATAGACCGTTTCTTTCATTTTACCATTCAGAAAAGCAGTTTTGACATACATCTGAAAGACCGTGATGTTCATGTAAGCCGTGACTGCCAGAAAAATCCGTACAGCCTCAAGTCTAGCAACCGGTGCGAATGATTCCTCGTAGTCAATCCCTTCTTCTTGTCTATAACCCTTAGCCACCAGACGTGACTTATTTCGGATAACCGTACCTTCATCATCCAAGTTGTTTTTCCAAATCATTTCAGACCAATAACATAGACCCCAGTTGGTTTTTCAACCAATTCCCATACTTCAAGACGTTTAAACTGATTAAGTTCTTCTTGCATGGATTCAATCCAGTTGTCATATGTCATGGCTTCCTTAATATTTTTGGGTTCAGCTTGGCAGACGGTAAGTGCAGAAATGCAATGTTCACCGTCAGTCTGAAGGCGTTGTCTAGTTACGACTGGTTGATTCGGGTTTCCAATAATGTTCACAAGAGGATGGTCTTTAGTCGAACGATGTATGGAGGGTTGATGTTGATATACATTCTGTAGATTAGGAGGATTCAAATGGCTTGTAGATGATTCCGCAACATCAGGTGTGGCAGTTTCATTAGCAAACGGATTGAAGAACGCATTTATATCATAATCTGCAGGTGGGGGTACTTCATTGTTCAGAAGATCAACAGCTGGTTCAGCGTCATTGAATGCGGTTTGTTTGACTGTTGTTGTAGAATGAATTGGAGGTGCTTCTTCAACAATTGTTGTTGTTTGAGGGGTATCAGGTATTGGATTATTATCAGGTTGAGCAGCGGAAACATTTGATACATCTGGAGCACGTTGATCAATATCATCACTAAACAGAGGAGCGAATAGTTGTTCCATTTGTTGACGAGTAAGCTGTAAGCTTGGTTCAGCTGATGATGGGGTTTGGGGGAAGTTTAGACGGTTATATCCGGGTTCCAAGCTGATTTGCTCAGAAGCCATTTTTGTAAGCTCATCGAAATTTGCATGAATCGTTTCCATAATCTCCCTTGTACGACGATTCCAGATACGGTAACCCTTAGAGTTTTCATAGTATCTAACAAATACTCCTATGTCAGCTTTAGCTTTGAGTTTACCAAAGTCATCACTATCATTATTTAGGTAACAAAGAGATCCAAAAACATAAAAGTGTTTGAGATTCGGTTTACGGTTGTGGATAAGCTCAAAACGTGTTTTGTTGTGGCGTTTGGTAATCATTGAACGGTTCTGAGTGTAGCATGCAGTTGACACGACTTCATCCCACAAGTAATCTGGAAGTTTGGCATTTATCAGCATCGTTCTTGCTTCTTCCACTAACGTACGGTTTCGTCTTTCAACCACGCCGTTTTGTTTTGGTGTCCTAGCAATGGATGTTTGATGCTCAATTCCCACTTTCTCATAATATGCACGAAGAGTTTGATTCACAAATTCAGTTCCTTTGTCTGTTCTGATTTGTCTGACTGTGTTCCAGAGCTGAACTTGAGTTTTCGTAAGAAAGGTGATGATCATCTGTGGAGCTTGATCTTTACTTCGAAGAAAATAAACCCAAGTTCATCTTGAGTAGTCATCTACAATTACCAAGACGTAGCTTTTGCCGTTAATCGTCTGCACATGCATCGGGCCACACAAATCCATGTGAAGAAGATGAAGCACATGCTGGGAGCTGTGTTCCACCTTTGAAGGAATGTGAGCACGAGTGTTTTTCCCTTGTTCACAAGCTGAAATCTTGGGTGACCTTCAACAAGTTTGTATCATGCAAGATTGGTTATGGTTTGAAAGTTTAAGTGTGAGAGTCGACGGTGCCATAGCCAAGATTTTGTAGATGTTGCCTTTTAAAGTAGACAGATAGGAGATGAAGCAATCATGTCTTGTATTGAGATTGTATAAATACTTGATGTGCGGGTACCAAACATAAGATCGTTTCCTTGTAGATCACGAATGAAACAAGTTTTCTCCCTAAAAGCAACTTCCAAATCTCCATCACAAAATTGACCAACTGAGAAGAGATTGTGACCGAGACCTTCCACATAATAAACCCTGCTAATTTTGATGTTACCATTGATGTAATCTCCGTAGCCCATGATAGCTGCGAAGTGATCATTCCCGAACCTGACAGTGCCAATGAACTTTGAAACAAAGTTGGATAACAGTTTGAGATTGCCTGTCATGTGTCGGGAACATCCGCTATCAACAATCCAGAGGATGATCTGTATCACCTGCATTACACACAGACGACACAGATGGAATAGAAGTATATGTAGAACTCGAAGAGTTAGAGGGTTCTGATGCAGTTATAGTTGAAACACACATGTTTATGATTTTAGGTATCCATTTAAAGCCAAGTGTATTATGTAACCATTTCTGCCATCTCCAACTAGTCTTAGCTTTGGTCTTAGTAAATGCACTAGGTGATAAATTCTTCATAGGAGGAGAAGGGGTTTCTATGGGTACATCAATGATCGTTGCTGGAACACTAGATGGTGGTGTACCTAACACAAACTTAGAAGCATTAGTGGGCCTAGAGGTATTCCGTTTTCTGTTATTTCGCTTACGAGATAAGATAGCATTAGCAACACATGTATCATGACAACCATGAAAACATGCTTTTACGACAACCAACACAAGAGGCTTCAAACATAACTTTTAAAGTACTTAAAGGTTCATTATTTGTTACATCACTTTTGCTATTACATTTGTCTAACGCAATGTCTAAAGTAGGTGCAAATTGAGTCTTATTCAAAGTCCTAAGGTGTTCTTCTACTTCAGAGGTCTTTATTGTTCTTTTCTTACGTCTTAACTTCCTACTCTTCCTTGTGGTGCTCTTAAGCTGTGAAGTGCTAGCGTTGGGAATAGAGGCAACTATTCCTGTTTCAGTAGAGGCAAGCACATTAGTTTCTTATAAAGTGTCATTAGGCAATCTAAGAATTCCTGGTGTAATTACGTTTGTGTTACTATTCCTATCTTGCTTAAGTTTCACCAACTCTGCTTTTAGATCATGGATAGTGTGTAACAAATCTTGATTTTCAAAACGAGTGTTTCCATTTTGTCATAAAACATCTTTGGTATATACAAGATGATCATCAAGATCTTTTGACACTTGAGCACGAGTCTTTTTGAATAAATCAAATATGACACTATATTCCTTTTTAACTTTTGAAATTTCTTGTTCATATTTTGAAAATTGACATTTCAAAGACACATTTTCATCATCCAGTTGCTCAAGTTTTAGATTAAGAGTTTTGGTATGCAACTGGTTGATTTTGTTTTGCAAAGTGAGTTCTCAATTTTGACAATCTTTTTGACACCATTGAAGACGACGTTTTGCATTTGACAGCTCGTTTAACAAACGCTCATTTTCAACTTTTGTTAGGAATTAGAAAATTCCATAGTGAAGAGTCGGTCACCCCAAATGTTATCTGGCTTAAGTTAGCTCGTAGACTTGTCGTTAGTCACATTATTTAGTAGTTTATTTATTAGTTTGTAGCGTAGTATAGCTTAGTGCAACACCTTGGAGGAAGGACGGGTCTTTACCCACTGTATCCCTGATCCACAGGCCGATAGGAGGTCGTTATGTTTGTAAGTATAAATACCCCTTCCATCCATGGAAGGGGTGGTGCTTTCAATCTAATATTCCACTTTTTGTATACCAACTCTCTACCAAGAAACACCCAACTCTCTAACTTTCTCTCTCTAATGGCTAACATGTATTTTGATCTCCCAAGACCACCCGAATCATCAAACACAATAAAATAACGATCCTACAATTGGTATCAGAGCCAGGTTATGTTGCTTGTGGTGATTCTCGTGGTTCGATTCATGGTTTTATGTGCGGTTTGTTTGTTTCTTAGAAGCGGGTTGTGTGCGGGTTTGTATGTTGTTTATTGGCTGCGGTTTGAATATGGTTGTGTGATGTTTGAGTGACTCAATCTTGTTTTACTGCTGATTAATGTTCAAATATGGTCGTTCTTTTTGTTCTAAAGTTCTTAAGCAGTTTTTAAACTATTTTGAAATCATACACACATGTGTTCAATCTGTTTAAATCTGGTTGTATCCCGTTTTTCAAGTCCAAACTACGTTTTTTATTTTGTTTGTTAATACTTATATGGGTTGATGTTTGAACTTTGTGTCTGGTCTGATTCGAGCATGCTACTGATGTTGTTCTTCTTAACGAGTTGTTAGTATGGTCATGTTCTAGATAGCGACTTGTTCTAATTTCTGTCCAGATTCATTGTATGGTCAACAGGTCAAAAGCGAGTTGGTCTAAATCTGCATAGCGAGTTGATAATTGAAGACAGTAGCGACTTACTTTGAAAAAAATCGTGGCGACTTGGTTTGGAAAATAATGGCTAGCGACTTGGCTACTTGTTATTTAACAAGTAGCGACTTGTGACTAAAAGGGTTAGCAACTTGGCTATACATAGCGACTTGACTCCTAAGTGACCTAGCGACTTGTTATTTAACAAGTCGTAGCGAATTGGCTAGCAACTTGGCTAGCGAGTTGGCTAGCAACTTGGCTAGCGAGTTGGCTAGCGAGTTGTCTAGCGAATTGGCTAGCGACTAGACTTGACAGAAAGGAAGAAGAAAAAGATGAACTTGAACTCGACCACATGACCAACAAATACCAAATTCCAATCAATACATCACATGACTTCAGGGTTAAAACCATCATCAGCCCATTCCAATGACAGTTATACAAGACCAAAGATAGTGAATTGATTCAAAGTTGTCTCAACAGATCCAAAACAAAACCACCATCCAATATCTTATAACCTATTTCTTAACCAAGACTCAAAGATCAAAAACAAAATTAAAGCATGATCTCAGTTTCAATCTTCGTGTCTATCTTAGGTTCATCATGACTCGAAAGTCTTGTCACACGAGAAAGAAATACACATCATAGATCTAAGTAATGAAGACACTATTTAAAGACTAAGCTTTTTGGTTTTGTTCGAACATCACATGAAAAGGAAACAACAAGAATCTGTTATCTCCTTCTCACTCATTCGTTGGTACAAATAAACGTTTCACAATAAATGGATCTCAGTAATAAATTTCGTGTATATCATATGATGTCGAGACCTTCAAAAGGATCCATATCACGAAACATTATTCATCATAGATCTATGATTGTTTCAATATACGAATAAGTTGAAGAAAGAACAAAACCATAAGGGGTCTCATCCTCTCTTCATGATTCGGTCATAGATAAAACGTATATCAAACAATTTAAAACCTACCTTTGTTATGATCTTGAAGCCTTTGTCAAAAACCTGAAACCATCCCTGTGGTTTTATGTCGAGCTAAAGACCCTACCTCAAAGCCATCTCTGTGGCGAGGACTGGTTTAATCCGATTCAAAAAAGGATTAACTTGTTTTCCTTCGGATTTAATCTTTTTAAGTGGTGGCTGATGCTTGTTGAGGTGAGGTTAAATGTATTATCTGTGAAGGAGGGGTATTATCATGAGTGAGATGAGGATTTGATAAATTATCTGAGATTTAATTTTGGGAGCAGTTTTGATAATGGGGGCGCAGGAGTTTATGGGAGAGTTTTTAGGGTTTGAAGCAGTAAAAGGGTGGATTGGTTTGAGATTTATTAGGGTATGTGAGTGGTTAAGTAGAGATATATATCTCGAAATTTTAGGGTTGAGAGGATTTAGATGTTGGATCAGGTATATGGGCCCAACGATTAATGTGTGTTAAAGCGCTTGAGTGGACATGATCCGGTTACTATTTTTTTTGGGCCAAACGAGTTTATTTGGAGAATTAGGCTACTTCTTGTACTTAGTGATCCAATAATATACGATGTATATCATTGATTGGGTGGTATTTTTCTCACTTGTGCCAACATGAATTATTATTGGGTGGTAGTTTATTGTTGGACAAACGGTTTTAAAAGGTATTACGGACATGCGCTTTACATTGTATTGGGCTTGACTGATGTGTCAAGTGAAGATTTGGTTCCGGGATAAATATTTGGATACATTGAATTGATCGGGTTCAAAGTTGTGATTGGGCTTCTCAATTTTGAATCATATATATGAGATTTGATAATATGGGATAATATGATACTTGGATGATTTGATGATTAGATTTGAGATTTGGTATGATGATGAGATTCGTCATGTTGATTGGTTTGGTACTTTGGTGAATGCATTTTCACGGAATATATTATGTCTCGGCTTGAGTTAATGGTTGAACAAAATGGACTTCGGGGGATTTCTTATTTGGCTTTGCAGTAAGGTTTTTCCGGGCATGTTTACTTATTTCGTCTTCTTTCGTTCTACCATTCCGCGAAGATGACTTGTTTGGGCTGTTATAGAGTGTGATAAAGACTTGGCTATTTATTTACGTTTGTGATTCTTTCTCGCTTAACAACGTTGCTATCACTTCGGTGTCTCATTTTTTTGAGAATGTCAAGAGGTTTTGTACATTGGGTGCACCGTTTCTTCTTCACAAGGATTAGTACATGGTTAAGTAACAAATCTGGGAAATTCTACTTCATGATCAAGTTTGGTATATCGGGTTTACTTCTCCATGTGGTCATTACAATAGCCGACAGATTGCGTGATTGATGTGTTTTCCAAAGTGTTGATTGGATGGTTGATGTTGTTGATGATGTTGGATAATGAACCATTGATAAACCGCTGCATGTTCCCCTAAAACAGATATTCACCGAAACCAATGTTGTCATTACACATTCAAGCTGACATTGTTTACGGTTTTGTCTTGATTTTGTAAAATCCCGCGAAAGAAACTATTTCTCGGTTTAAATCATGGACTTGTAAAATCCCGTGATAATGGAAACATCCTGGTATTAGTAAAGTGCATTTCCGGATCTATCTTACGGTTTATTCTTGGTTTTGTAAAATCCCGCGAAAGAAACTATTTCTCGGTTTAAACCATAGAGTTGTAAAATCCCATAATGATGGAACCATCATGGAGAAGAGAAAGTGTAATTCTGGATCTTTTGATGCTGGTGCCACGGTTTCTGCTTCGAAGAAGGGATAAAAGGGTGTACTTCATGAATTGGATGTGTGTTTGGATATCCGTCATGGCGGGTTGGTTACTTCAAAGTTTTACGGGGTTGTGCTCTTAACCATGGTCGGGATGAATACCATTATCATAGTTCACTTTAAACGTCAAAGAAGGCTAGATTTGGGCTTTTAATCAGAAGATGTGACACCGGGGTTAATTCACTATCATTTGTTTGAGGTTGAAGTGAAATATCACGGGCAAGTGTACTTAGTATCTGAAGGTATCGGGGATGGATGGATGAAGATTCTTCATGATCCTTGTTCAAGCTTATTATCAAAAAACGAAGACTTGGAAATCTAGTTATTGTTGGGTGACTTTTACCTTTTTCTTTTACCACTTGGGGGAATTGGGCTCTTATCATCTCAAAATAACTATCACTTTAAGGAGTTACGTTGTAGTGCTCAGTGTCACATTCAATTGTGGATTTTCAAGAGGTGATGTACGTCTTATACTTGATGGTTGGTTGGATGAAGAGTATAGAGTACTTAGAGATTCAATGGAGGATGAAGTCTTGACACCGCTCTTTGTTTCCTATGTGCAAGTTTAAGTCACGAGTTCGGGTTAGTTTATTTCGGGGTCAAATTCTTCATATTGGGTTTTCTCCATCAGTTGTCACGACAAAGAGCCTACAGAACGATAATGGGGTTGATTACAAGTTTTGCCAAGAGATTGAAAAGAGAGAGAGATTATGACGTCTGTTCACTTCAGTTCAGGCCTCGTACCCTAAAGAAAAGAAATGTGTACGTTTCAGTGCGCATTATCTTCCGAAGAAGAGAAATCTTCTTATGACGTATGAACACATCAGTTCATGCCTCGTTCTCTAAAGAAAAGAAAAGTGTACGTTTCAGTGCGCTTTATCTTCTGAAGAAGAGAAATCTTCTAATTAATGACCATTCTCATCAACATGCTTCATGCTTTTTCCATGCGCTTCAGTCATAAAGTGAACCGGGCTACCACTGATTGTTTTCTCATTCCACTTGCTCGATTATAATGAAGATGGCGACATCTCGTGCTGATTTTGCGGGAGAGAAGTGTGAATAGAACATTCGGATGACTTTCACTTATTTAGTCAAGAATGGCATCTCCGTATGCAATTCTTGAGGGGGAGAAGAAGTGTGAACTTTTTGCATTGCTGATTGATATTTGAGTATATAAATGGTCATACGGCTCTAAACTCATGTAAGAACAGAGCTTCTTCTTATCGGTTCATCTTCACATGGTGTTTTTCTCTTCTAAGAGCCGTTGGTTGACATCTTCACTCGGATTGATGAGTTTATCGACAAAGTGCTTCCGGTTAATGCTTCACGTATACATCAACATGATGATTCCGAACAATCTCTCTGTTCTTGTTTGATGTGATTGGTAGTTTGGCGTTACCATCTTGTGTGTTCGTTGCGGCCTGATTGCTGATTTTCATGATGAACATCTTTCTGTTCTTGTTTGATTGGGAGAGATTTTAGTTAAGGGGATTTGCAAGATGTAAGTTAATTGGGATGCCTTTTGGTGGGATGCTTTTTGGTGTGAGTTGAAGATGTTAACTATCTATTCCCCAACTAAACAATCTTGAAGAAGGTCGAGTCTGCAGTCTGTTCTACATTTTCTGCTACATGTTAGAAGACTAAAGACGAGTTGCATTTAACGATCTAAAGACTTCTTCTTAATCTGGGCATCTATCAAACAGATTGTCGGTTTAGGGGAGAGCACTAATTGGGAGAAAGTTATAAGTCAGATTCAATTCCCAATTAGACTTGCTCATATTCTTTAGCAGCGACTACTCGAGACGTTGATATTGACTATTGTTGGACATTTGACACAAGGTGATTACTTCGGAGTTAATCATTTATCACTTATTTGAGATTGAAGTTGACTTTCACAAAGGCGTGTTCTTATTTGATAACTTGCTCGGGCTTAAGAATTTGAGTTGAAGACTTGGCTTATCTAGTTACCAGCAGTCGAGGTGGATGGTTGAAGACCTGGTTAACTATCACTATTAGGAGTTACTTTGTTTTACTCAGTGTCACATGCTTATGACGGTGTGGATAAACGCAAGAGGTGTTAATGTCTCATACTTTGTTTAGGTAGTGAGTACTTAGAGATTTGCTTAAAGCATAAATTCTCTACACCGTTCTTCCATCATTAGGTGCAAGCTTAAGATACAAATGTGGGGAAGTTGACTTCAGTTTCAAGTATGGTATAGCGGGTTTTCTTCTTCAGTGGTCACTTCAAATTGTCTACAGAAGGGTTGATATAAATAGTCAGAGAGAGTCTTCAGCAAGTTGATTCTCACAAAGAATTCAAGTGTTCTTCTCAACAAATTTCTAGTATACGGGCTTTCAATGAGTTGTTGATTCTGAAGCATCAAAACCAGCAAGGGGAAAGGAGACACGCATCTAAACGCGAGTAATCTTGATGAGCTTAATTCTTCTAAGTGATTGAAGATATCCCGGGAAGACAAATGTTATTACCGCAGAGAAACTCAAGGTTTGACTCATGGTGAGTAAACTTGATGAACTTAACTCTTCTAAGTGATTGAAGATATTCCGGGAAAACAAATGTCATGACCGCAGAGAAACTCAAGATTTTACTCATCAAGGCGTTTAGTGTTCTTATTCCAACTATGTGGGGGAAGAGATGTTAGAGAAAGTTTCTGAAGATAAAAGAGGTACACAAGTACGACATATTCAGGGAAGATAAATGTGTAACATGAGGGAGGTGTTATCAGTTATTCTCTCATTGGGAATGTGTGTACTTCGGATTCTTGGGCTTAATACACGTTCATCAGGGAAGAAAAATGTGAACATGGGAAGGTGTTCTTCATTCCCCTCATGAAGTGTATTTGGGAGAGTTCTAGAGCATTATACAAAGAGGCTGACTGCAACAATTCAACTACTTGGGGGAATTGCTCTCTTGACACCTTTTGGAATGGATCGCTTCAGACTTCAGTGGTTATGAAATTTGAGAAGATTATTTATGTGTGGGATGATACGTTGCTGTTCTTATGGATGATATAACCCCGAACGGAGATTCTCGATTATCGGTCTTAAAAGGAGCAGCGGGATTTATGATAATGGTGTGCTTCTCTGTCCACCTGGCTAAGGAAAGCTTGATATAGAGCTTCGAATCTGCTCATCCAAAGGATTTTCGGTTTGGGGGGAAGCTGCCAGAGTCTCACTTTCAGATGGTTCAATTTCTTTCTTCGATTCAAGAGCCCTGGAAGCTTTGGTGGTGAATGTTTAAGAGTTGATGACTTCTATCTTCTACGACGTGCTGCTCGATATCCTTATCTCGGTACTCGTATCATCATCCTCTTTAACTATATCATCTACTCTATCTTTGTATATATTTTTCAGAAAAGCAAATACAAAAATATAAAACCAACAAAAAGAAAATAGAAAAATATAAAACCAACAAAAACCCATAAAAATCAGAAAATTTGAAAAATTCCAAAAATATGTTTTCTCTAGACATGTCTTCTGGTATCGATAACATCTACGGTCTTAGAAATGTCATTCAATAATGACACGGGACTTTAGATGAAGTTCGAGCAGGAGGTGTAAATATTTTTTTTCATAACATGTCTCAAATTATGGCTTGCAGTTACTTCAGACTGTAACCCGTGCTTAAACAATGGCTTGCTATTATTTCAGATAGCAACCCGTTCTTCAAGAAAGGAAAGTGTTGCGCTAAACCAATTTTCAAATATTTCGTGCACTTATCCTAAAAACAAAACAAGGAAAGTATGTCGAAGGACTGCTGTTCCTACACAAATGTTTTTCCGTCTAAAATTCTTCAGAAAAATATTTTGTGTTATCTAAAATGGTGGTAAATGAGTTGCTTTTAAAACAATCAGATTCAGAATTTTCGTTAAAATTGAAAAACTCAATCAATGACTTCAGCGCCTTTAAACTTTTCAGAAATTTAAGTCATTGATTGAGGGGGAGAATGTTTTCAAATCTGTATCATCTAACGAGATTATCTTATTCATCCTACGTGCTTATCTGAAAAAATATAATTGCCTATGTTGAAGGACTAGGTTTCTAGGATATGATTGTTAGGTTTAGATGATTAGAGTTTGAGTAACACATTATACCCATACCTTACATGATCTGATTGATATGTTGGATTGACTTTTATTAGTCGATTGTTGTTTGGGTGTTGTCGACCACCATATATTTGTATGTGTGTTCACTAACATATGCAGGTATATTGGTATATAAGAATGTTCCCGATCCGGATCCCACTAATGAACATGATCGGATGCCGAAAGGAAAGGGTAACGATATCTTGGGTTGACAAATGAAGAAACGGAGCTTAACTGGACTTCAATGGAGAGTTGGCATGAAATGCAACGTAAGAGGTCTTACTGCATCAGCAGATGGTTTTCTTCAGCAAGTGAAGAAACGGAGCTTAATTGGACCTCAGTTGGCATTCAAAATGCAACGTAAGAAGAAGTCTCACTGCATTTGCAGACGGTTTTTCTTCCAACCCTACAACAACAACAACGGAAGCTTCTCAACCACTAACGTATCTTTGTGCAGGATACCATTTTTAAACAATTTTTGAATAAATTTGAATAAAATTGTTTTGAAAATGGAAAAATATTGTTTTTTGAAAATAAATTGAACTAAAATTTGAAAATCACCGGACATCTTTTTATCAAAACATATGTCACTCAATTATCGACTTCGGTCATCGATTGAGGGGGAGAGTGATTTTATTTAAAGTATTTTCAAACAATATATCTTCAAAAGAGTCCGTGTGTACGTTAAAATGTGATGATCTAAAGATTTAATGTTATGTCATGGTATGATTTTCTTTAAAACTCAAAGATCTGTCAAAATGAAATTTTTCCTGTTCTTGTTTGATTGTGAAATTGTTTTATTTTACTTAAAGGTCTCTTAAAACAAATCATACCTGACACTAACAATCTTTAATGTCTAAATATGTTCCTATCTGTCATCTTTCAGAATTTAATCTTGCCACGTCTTTCCCCTAAAATTTTCTAAATAATTTAAATCTTTTGGGATTACAAATCTCAAATGGTTTGAAATTTTTGATCGCGGGAGAGATCGTGATTTAAATCTCAAATCTGTTTTAATGGAATTGGTTTTAGTCCTTCAAAGGCACTCCTGCCTCCATGTGCCAAACGATTTCAATATACATAATGCACATGTTGAGGAGGAGGATTTATCCAAAAACAAGATGAGTATTTAAACAAGGCCACATTTTCTCCCATGTTTTCTAAACCTAATTAAATCACTTGGGATCCAAAATCTCAAAGGGTTTGATATTTTTGATCGGGGGAGAATTTGTGATTTAATAATGAAATTTGATAAAAGTTGATCGTTTTGATTCAGTTGTGCAGGCTGCTCTCTCATATGTGCTAAACGCTTTCGAATCTCGAAGCACATATTGAGGGGGAGCAAAACCATCGAGGTACAAAAGTTTTTTTAAATGAGATTTTAAAGTACCTTGATTGTGTTTTCAAATGGTTTTCTTAATGGATTTTGTAATCGTGGATGTGCTTCAAATTAACTCTTGCCTCTATGTGATAAAATGTTTTCAAATATCCTATACACATATTGAGGGGGAGAATTTTACCATGAAAATCAAATGGCGTTTTCGTATGAAAATTGTGATCAAAGAAAATATTTCAAAGTCCTCTTGCCTCCTTGTGCTGAACAATTTTAAATCATACGCACATGTTGAGGGGGAGGTTTTCTAAATGATCAAAACTATTAAGGTACTAAATGCTTTGATCTCGTATCACAAGTACCTTGATTGTTTTTCCAAATGATTTTTCAATTGGTTTCAAAGAAGAATGAACTGTACCAATAGACCGACCATTTTACTTTATACATGGTGTTATAAGGATGGTTAGGTTAGGTATTTGTTCCCACGATCCGCCAGAACCGGAGGGATCTACCCAGGGACAATCCACTAGATAGTGTAGAGTCCTTAGGTATATTGAAAAAAGGAGAAAAATGAGAATATGGGAAGAGTGCGGACTGAGACAGAGCTAGTACTGGAATAAACCCAACAAGGTTCTAGTTATGAAGTCTCGGTAAGCACTGAAGGGGTTGAAGAATGAAAAAGAACTGAATGTGAAAAAGGGTGAAAAGAAATAGCCCTCCATCAATTCAACCTTAGGGCAGAAACCGGGTTCAATACATATGCTACTGGTTGTTACTAAGGTAACACTGGTATTGAAGACAAGACATCATGGACCCAGTGACGCACTGCACTAAACTTCCCAAGCCACTCAAGTTCCTCTTAAAAGGGCTTGTTTCATTCTCACAGGGAACCGACATTATCTATCGACTTTCTCTTAGAGATTGTTGATATTGAAGAAGGAGACCCTCTCCCTAGTCTCCGACACAGGAACCAAATGTGCACTATTGAGTCTAGAGCCAAGAGATCATCCACAATATCTCGTTAGGACACTAAATTCTTGAAGAC
Source organism: Chrysanthemum seticuspe (assembly GCA_019973895.1). NCBI lineage: Eukaryota > Viridiplantae > Streptophyta > Magnoliopsida > Asterales > Asteraceae > Chrysanthemum > Chrysanthemum seticuspe. The sequence goes on from BPTQ01000004.1 coordinate 227,098,929, forward strand.
TTGCTTTTTCACACAATGTGGAAAGTAAGTATATATTAAGAGTCCTACGCATTATCCTTGTGGTATTGCCAGAACATCTGAGTGGTATGTAAAAGTATTCACGGTGAAGATGGAAATCCTTCTAGAGCCAACATCAAACAAGCTCTTGGTGGGTGACATTTAGGATTTTGCAAAAGATCAAGCTTGTGACAACTGGATAGAAACAATGGGGAGATTCACTCGTGAATCAACCTTGGTCCAGGAATGGAATTGACGAATACTTTTGGAAAAACCGTTCGATGTGCAAATCTTCTTTTCTCTAGCACGTCGAATGTGTACTTATGTTTTCAAATTCAAAAAGTATCTCTGATTGAAAAAATACTTTTAGAAAAACCGTTCGATGTGCGAATCTCTTCTTTTCGCTAGCACGTCGATTGGGTACTATTTTCAAATACAAAAAGTGTTTTTATTGAAAATTGATCTTTCTCATAAAACCTTCGTCGTATTGCAAAACTCTTTATTCTAAGCAATACGCGATTGTTTTCAAATCAAATTTTCATCAATCAGTGAATCTCAATTCGCTGGTTCACTCACTCCGTGTTGTCTTCTTTGAGACGTTCCGGTTTGAGAACAGCTAGAACAGCTGCGAAACCCTGTCAAGGAGATTCTTAGGAATCCTACCTGATCACAGGCAGTACTTGTACTGATCAACGGGGAACCGTGGGCCGTGTACCTCAATTCAGCGAAAGTGATCAAAGAAACTTTCGTGTGTTTTATTGCTAACTGTTGTTTGCAGGTACACTTGGACGGTTGCAGCTGATCAGAATTGAGGAGTCAATCCAAAGCCGCATGCTCACAACATCCACACTTAATTTGAAGAAATCATGACTGGTGCATATCTACATAACCTGGCTCTGATATTTCATTCTATGCTTCTGCTACGCTGCTGCAAATATCATGAACCAGTAAGGCTTCCGCTACTCTGATGGAAAGATGTCATGATTCAAAAGTGTGAGCATGACGGTCCAAAAGTCACAAATTCACATGATGGCAACACAATAGAGGGTGATCCAGAGATTTACTGTGGCTGATGATCTCAATGAAAGCTCGAAGATCATCAAAGACGTGGATCAGTTAAAGGCCTCCACTGAATGTACAAATCAATGCGGACTTTGAAGAATCACTACTAAAGCACAAAGATTGTTGAAATGAAGAATTGAATTCTACGAGCTCAAGAACAAAGATAAAATAGAATGCTAGGATTCGAAATGTAAAACATGGGGTGACCTCCCTTAGGGGGAGATTGTTAGGAATTAGAAAATTCCATAGTGAAGAGTCGGTCACCCCAAATGTTATCTGGCTTAAGTTAGCTCGTAGACTTGTCGTTAGTCACATTATTTAGTAGTTTATTTATTAGTTTGTAGCGTAGTATAGCTTAGTGCAACACCTTGGAGGAAGGACGGGTCTTTACCCACTGTATCCCTGATCCACAGGCCGATAGGAGGTCGTTATGTTTGTAAGTATAAATACCCCTTCCATCCATGGAAGGGGTGGTGCTTTCAATCTAATATTCCACTTTTTGTAAACCAACTCTCTGTCAAGAAACACCCAACTCTCTAACTTTCTCTCTCTAATGGCTAACATGTATTTTGATCTCCCAAGACCACCCGAATCATCAAACACAATAAAATAACGATCCTACAACTTTTAAAGACTTGATTTATGAAACATTATCGGTATTCTCAACATTTTCAACAGTATCAATAAAATCAGCAGTAATGTAATCAAATGCATATGCAACATAATGAAGTAACACAACATTAATGGTGTCAACACAGATAACATCTTCCAAGAGTCGATCAACATCTTTTCTCAACATTTTAGTTTTATGTTTAGTATTTGAAATCGTTGTTTCAGTTTGTTCGAAAACTCTTTTCATAAGTCCAAGATCCTTGTGAAAATCCCTTTCCTAATATATTGCACACATTTTCAAATTTCGAACATGAGGTAAAATTCTTTTCTGAAAAATATCTCTTTGGGCTTGCAATTGAGGAGATTGAAAATGTTCAACTTTTATTTCAGAATTGATTTCAATTTCACGTTCCAAAAGTTTGATGTCCGATAAGTATGTTTCAAAATATTTTATAATTTGACATTGTTCAGCTAATGGCTTTATTTCATTAAATGAAGGTAAAGGACCATTAATTTGTGCAGCATTGGAAAGGGGATCATCATTAGAAGACTCAGAAGTAGGTGTGATAACCCAAGGTGTGTTAGAATGATCCTGTTGTGTGACGAAAGTGACGGATTTTGAATAGTTAAATGGTTTGTTATAAACAACACTTTCCAATTTTGACCGACTCTCGTCTTCTACATCTAATTCCTCCATGCGATTATATTCAACAACACTCATAATGGAATCATCAATTCTATGTTCTGCACTATAAACTTGAGGATTTGGTTTGAATGCTCTATGTGAAAACTTAGGTTTGTAAACAGCAAGATTCAGTCCATATCCGTTTGGATTTGGCTTAAAAGTAAACTTTTGAATAGTTGTGATTGACTTACCATATTTGTAAACAATATTTCGAAACTCTTTGATTTTGTTTTGTAAGTCAACAATTTCTTTGAGATAGTCATCTATTTGTTTACTTGAATGCTTTTTGTATTCACAAATCTGTTTTTGACAAGTTAACAACTCAGACTTGGCATTTTGAGTTTCCGAAGTTAGAGCGTTAAGTTGTTGTTTATGATCATATTTCAGTTGTTCTATTTGAGACAACAAAGCATTCTTGGATGCAACTAGATCACATATCTGTTTTTCCAAAGATTTTTCATTTTGGTATGATTTAGCAAATGCGACTTCAAAATCTTTTTCACGGTTTTCTTTAGTTTGAAAAATGTAGAGATGGAATTTTAAGCTTTCATTATCCTTAGTCAACAGTGCATTTTTATCTTTTAGTTTAGCATTAATCTCTGTGCACGTTTGTAATTGAGATTCAAAGAAGGTGATGAGCCCAGGATCTGGATTGGACAATGACTCATTTTGTTCAACCGGAGTCTCCACATAGTTATCATTTGGGTCCTCAAATGAAACCACAGGGTCAATTTGATTGTCAGAGGTAACCGTGAGGTCATCTTAATCGTCAAATGTGACAACGGGATCCATTTGATTTTGTTCATAAGAAGATGTGAAAGATTCATGTTGAACACTCTGAATCTTGTCAGATGCAGATGCCGGTAGAGATATCAGATCATTAATGAGAATAGTTTGATCCAGTACTTGAGATAAGCCGTCAGTGTCATACACTAGGCCTGTGTCACTCATATGAAGTTCTTGCATGTTTTCCATTAGCATCACAGCTGCATTAGCCTGGAAGTCCTCCATTTCATCATCAGAATCTACATTTGCCATAAAGCTTTATTCCTTGGTGGTAAGAGTTCCACCAGCTTCATCCTTGAGAGACAAGAGTAAAGCCTCTTTATGATAAGCGCTGCCTCTTGTCCTCGGCTTTGGGCATGCATTGGCCAGATGACCCTTCTCATTACAATTATAACAACTAAGACCATTAACCCCAGTTTGAGCATTTCCCTGATCATCCACTTGATCCCGTTGTAGTGGAGCACCTATGTAATTCCTTCCAGGAGCACTAAATCCTTGACCACTACCCATCTGACAAACATTACCACGATTCTGAACTTCAACACCTCCATTGTTAATAATAGCATGATTCCTTCTGTTTGATGAGGCACGAATGCGATTGTTGGATTTGTTGGAATATCGGCCGAAGGCTCTAGCAATCATGACAAACCCTTGTTGCAATGCATCGAAAGCTTCAGCATCCTCATTAAATTCACTGTATAGTGCTTGATCATTGTTGTTGTATGGAACCAATTGAGTTTCTTGGGATTGTTGATGTGACGGATCATATGGGGTAATAGTAGCAGTTGGGTGTGGAGGATTTGTGAAGACAATTTGCAAAGTAGGAAATTAAGGATAACAAGCTTGAGCCCACAAAGAAAGAGTTTGATTATCCGGGAGTGAAGGTGAAGCAGGAGCTCCACGGATGACTCTTTCTCTGTCAACTTCCTTTTGGTGGGGCTTCAAATAGTCGTACAACAATCCGTATGTAGCATGATGAATATTCTTCGCTTGACGGATGAAAATGACATACTTTTCCCAATCAGGACCAAGACTACTCAGGAACTTTGTGTTGACAGCAATTCTTGGCATAATGATGTTATGTTTTTCCAAGTCATTGATGATGTCTGAAAATCGATGATGATATGACTCTAATTTTTCCCCTGGTTCAATCATGAAGTGTTCATATGCTAAGTAGATTTTTGATTCCATATCCTATTGATTGAGTTTTGTGCCTTCCATGAGAAGATGAATATGCTCCCACATTGCTTTAGCAGTCTTCTGAGCATCAACACTACGAAGTATCGGATTGGGTAATCCAAAAAGGATATATTGCATTGCAAGTTCATCGGCTTCTAAGTGTAGAAGTTGTTCAGTAGTAAGTTGATCAAGACCGACAACGTTGGTGATATCATCTCTTGGTGGATTAGCGTAGAAAACCAGCTTATGCAAAGGAAATACCTTATGCGTAGAAAACCAGCTTATGCAAAGGAAATACCTTATGCGTAAAAACACCAACTTACGCGTAATAATAGCTTACGCGTAGACTTGAGAAACACTTAGCTTAGGCGTAAACCAAAGGCTTAGTAGTAGAATGCTAATGCATAAGATTAGCTTATGCGTAAGACAGGCTTAGGCGTAAGAAAATGCTTATGCGTAAAGAATTCTACGCGTAAGTGATTAGCTTAGGCGTAGAACTAAGGTTTTGCCCAAAAATCCTTTACACTTATTCCAGTGTTAAAGATATCTAAATTCGAAGTGTTTTCAGGCTTATCCAAGAAAGAAAACACTGAGTAAACCAGTAGCACTAAAGATAAAACGTTGAGAAGATTATGCGTAGACTTTGAATTCTTACGAGTAAAACTAGGGTTTTACTATGCGTAGGATTAACCAAACTTTGCCAAAACTGATTTTTCTGCCCAAAAGTGTTTATAAACCATATTTTTATGATGAAAAAGCTTCAATATCACCAAAAAAACACAAAAGTGTGAAACTTGATGATCTAAAACACGTTTTCACCCTACGCATAGAAATGACTAGACGAATGAAACCAAGCTCAAAAACAATGAAACACACGTAAAGTTTCAAACTTTATGCCAAAAACTTAAACTTTATCACCAAATAACCTTTAAAGTACAATAATCTTGAGTTTTAAAGTGTAAAAATTAAAGCTTTTAAGCGTTTGAATGTTTATAAACCGAAACTTACGCGTATGAATGAAACTTCAAAAACAAAAGCCGTTTCGCCCAACTATATGGTGAATGATACCACTGTTAGGTCACCATATTGTAACACAAGCATCAATATGTTAGAAATAGATGAAGGAAGGATCGGATGAACACAATACACACACACGTTAAAATAGTATAGAAACGATAAGCGTAAGTATAATATGAAAGTGAACAACCAACTCCCAAATGGGAGTTTACAACATTATTTATAGGGGAAGGGAGCTAGGGCAATACATCTAGTCCCCTCCTTCCTTATGGGCTTGGACCAAGGCTTATGGGCTTTCTACATAAGCCTTGCCATTAATACTAACTTAAAAGCCTAATTAAGCTAACTATTACATATTGATTACTGACACTTGAGAAATAGTTTAGGAGTGATTCCAATAGATATTTCAGCTGGGGATATCCGTACTGTTGATGATTCGAATTCCAGTTCTTCGGCTGATATTTATGTTCCCCAATGGAACGTTACCAAGAATTCGCTTCTTGATGATGTTGATGAATTCCGCGTTATGGTGGATGAGTTTTCCCCTCCTAATTATTTTTTCTCCGTTCGTGAAATGGGGTATGAACGTTTCCTTGCTGAAATCAATGTTGCTTCGGCACGACATGTGTGCTTTAGCTCTGAGGTTCATCTATGTTTGGAGTATAATATGATGGAGCGAAAAAGCTTATTATCTTTGTTGGAGAGTAAGGACAAGGATATTTGAGTTCTTAAGGCTAAGGCTGCTGAAGTTATTTCTTCTGAGCTGTCTTCCGTTGTTACATCCTCAACAGCTTCTGCTGCAGAACTTATGTCATTGAAGGGTCAAAATTCTACCCTTGAGCAAGAACGAAATACTCTTTGGGTTAAGGTCGCGACACTTCGATCGTCTCTTGATAGGAAATATTCTGAGTCGTCTACTTTTAGGGCTGAAGTTGCTGTTCTCAAATCTCAAAATTCCAATATTTCCAGACAGGTATGCGTTCGTGCCTTTTTGGTTAGTTGTTCCGCTTGCTCGCTTTTTTCGCTATCTCCTGGCTTTGTTTTGTTTACAGATATGCACCATGGAAGAGTCATGTTCTGACCTTCGCAGTCGGATTCTTTCTCTTGATGCTTTGAAAGAAGAATTTTGCAAGATTCAGGATGCTAAGTCAGCCGCACTTATGAAAAAAGTTGATTCGGTTGTTGCTGACTTATATGCGCTGGCTAGTCACCTTGATTAGGGGTTTTATCCTTGTTTTCTTACTTTACTATCTAGTCGGCGTTGGTTGTTGACTAATGGCATGAGCCTTGCTGTGTTTAAGTGTTTGAATTCTCTGGAGTATTCTACAGCAATGGCAGAGGTTATCAGTCGTGCTATTAATAAAGGTATGCAAGATGGTTTAGCAGCGGGTATTGTTCATGGCAAGGAGAAAAAAGAGCTTGTTGATCTCGCTACGTATGACCCTTCTGCGGAGGCTCACTTTCTTTCTGCCGTGAAAGCCCTTGCGAATGTGGAATTTTCCTTACTTTCCGCTCTTAAGTCTGGCAAAGATGTTGGTATTGCGGATATTATGGATCTTCTTCATGTTGAGGGGTCTCATGCGGATACTCCTATGATTGCTGGGTTACAGCCTGATCTTGAACATCTTGTGGTCCTTGTTTATGATAGGGATGATAACGCTATTGTCGGCACTAGTTCTTTGTCTCGTTCTCTAGGAGTAGTTCAGAAGAGAGTTGATCAGGTCAGGAAGCGCCTTGCTACTCATCGTCTATTTGTTGCTGATGTTTATAGCTCTTCCGTTGATCCTTTGTCCTCCCGTAATGTTATAGATGTGGAAGTACCTTCAACTGGTGAATTGGTTTTAGCGTGTACTACTTCTTTGCCACTTGTGCTTCTTCCTACCAGTGTCTTTGACGTCCCTGCGAGGCCCCTTTCCATTGATGATTATGATGTTGGGGGGGTCTAGTGCCCTTATTGATGTTGCGGATGATCTGCATCCTGAGGTTAGTGAATTCCCCTCTGCACTGTCCGAACCTGAAGCGAGTGTGACTGCCTTTGTGCAGACTTAGTTTTTCTTATTTTTCTGGATGTTTGCACTCCTTTGAATAATGTTTATCTTTTCTTTTCTTGTAATGCCTATGGTAGCTTCGTGCAACTTTTTGTTTTTACTTCTGCACGTTGTTCTTTGACTTTGTGCTTATGCTGCTATCTTTCCTTTATTCTGACATGCACGTTCTAAAACTTTTGTGTGTATTGTTTTTCATTTTTTGTGTTGCTATTTTAATGTTATACGGATATGAACGTTGTTAACAGTCTTTTGTGCACACATTTTTTATTTGTGCGGTGCTATTGCTTAACGTTATACGCATATGCACGTTTGTAATAGTCTTCGGATAATTTTGGGCTATCCTCCTCGTACTGGTCTTGCAATACCTCTTATGTACTTTGGTTATTACGTTGTTCACCTGTTGGTTATACGTGATAACTCTTTCTTATTCGGAAATAACATATTTGGGTCGTGCCCCATTTTGTGCTTGCACGTCTTATGCACTTAATGAAAATGAAATTATTTGAAAAATAAAATATTGAAGGTATCCAATCTTCACTTTTTATTTATTTGACACATTTCAAAATATATTACAAAAAATTAGTAAATTCAAATATGTTGTACATTTTTCATATTACCGGGTTTTCTTACCCTTTTTACTTTTAGTTTTATGGCTACTGGAGCCTTGCTTCCTTCGGAACTTTGGTGATGATGGGCATCACTTTTCGATCCGCTTCTTGAAAGGTTTCCTCGTCTATTTTAGCGGTTGTCGGCAATGGGTTGTCTTGCTTGTGATAGCTGTAATTTTCTTTCTTGAAGAATTGTTCTTGATGAACGTGTTGTTGCTGCCTTTGTTATCTTTCGCTGGCTTTCCCGGTGTGGGTAACGTCTTTGTAAGTATTCTTGCTCCTTTTATGGGCTAGAACCTTTCCTTGCCTACTACCTTTTTCTTTGGGTGAATCTCCCGTCACTCTCTTCTGATGGTGATTCCCGAGGAGCTACCAGGTTTGTTATTTTTATTTGAAGGGCTGGAATGCTCGCCAAGCATGCTTTTACTTTTGTAGCGGCGAGCTTGCGATGCTGTAGGTCATACAACAAGTGTGGTAGACCTTTCAAGGATATTTTCCAGATAGTTCCGTCTTTTTAAAAGTGTAGCCTGTTGGGGTAGCTTTTATACACGTATCCCGGCACCCGCAACCTGGTCATCTTTACCTTACATTCAGTCTATCCAACCTGAATTACTTGGGCTGGTAGACGTGTGCTTGTCTGGGGGTCGGGATGCAACAACAATAGGATGAAGGTGTAATTTGCATCCTTTGTTGCTTGCCGTTGTAAGGGAAGCTTCTTGATAGCTAGGGACTATCTGATATAACTCATTACCCCTAGCATTCTTTCTTATCCTTCCCTAAGGACCCATCCTTTTCCATGCTCTATCACTCCATCCCTTACCATTTCACTTCCCTCGTGGCTCCTTGCCCTAGCCGCCTCCGCATTTGACTTGTGAACACCTGTACAATCTTATTTCCCAATGGCTACTGGGAGTCTAATCGACAGTATTGCTCCAGTAGCGGGTGTCATCGTGTTAATTGGCAAGGTATTTGGAAATGCCATAGGAGTAGGTTTGAGTGAAGGGTGTTATGAGGTATTATGGTGGTGGGTGATTAGTCATCATTTTAGAATGACTAAGCATTATTAGTAGTCATTTAAGAACATTTTTTGGTTTTCGCCATGTTTTTTTTGCACTTTTCCTTTGAGGGTGGTGAAGGTTTAGGCTATTTTGAGTTTTGCTACTGTCGTACGGACGACATGTTGCCATGGGAAACTTGTTGTATTTCTTCTTTCTTATGTGCCATCGTACTCTTTTTCTGAATAACATCTTCAGCTCCTTGCAGAATGAGTTTCTTCAGATTTTTCTTGTTAGGATGTTTGATTCTGGAGGACAACGGTTATTTTTTTCTTTTTTTGCATTCCCCCTTTTTTACTTCACGTATTTATAGCGAAGATTTTACTGTTTTTTCATGTGCTAGCGTTTGCTTTTTTCTACTATTTGGTAGGTTAGCACGTGTCTAGGCTCGTAGCCTGGGCGTCTGTTCTTCTGCTAGATTTGACATGATATTTCTTGGGAAGGAACGTAAATCTATACTTACAGAATTTCTCTCCTTCTTGGTTATCTGGATAAGGTTTATCTTTTTGCTTCCGCCCTTGCTTGTTTATTGTCGAGGACTTTCCTTCCCAAGGCTGTATCCTTCCCTTAGTTTTGTTATTTCCCGTATTGTATCCTTTATGTCGTGTCTGCTGCGACTTCTTGCGTGCTTCCTTTGGGACATTACTTCCTCCGAGGTTTATTCTTTTTTAGTCGCAGGTCTTTGTTCCCTTTTATTCTCTGGGAATAATTTCCGTATGGTTTTTCCACATACATCCGTAGCGTGTTTCAACCTCTATTTTGGCTCCTTTTCGCATGATCTTCCCCGATCTGATTATTTTGAACTAACAGGGCGCTTTTTCAACTTTTGTACTTGCTTCCTGAGTCTTCTTCAATTGTTGGCTCTTTTTATTATTTTTAATTATTCGCCTCCTTACTTTGTGTTTGTCTTGAGCCTTTTGAGTCTTTATCTATTGAAGTTTATAGGGTCAGGATCTTCATTCGCTCTGTTAGGGATGTCCTGATCCATGTTTATTTTGTTGGCGTTCGTGCTTTCCTTCTTTTATTGAAGTTTCGGTTTCATTTTTTCCCAGATGTGTGTGCGGTTCCATTTATTCTACTTTGAGTGTGTGTGTTTTTTTTGTTTTTTTTGTTTAGCGGTTGGTTTTTTCCCGCTGCTCTTCAACCTCTATCGTTGGCCCTTTCTTCCTTTCTTCCCTTTGCTTTTTCAAATGCAGACATTCTTCTGTGGTGTGTCTTGCTTTTCCGTGAAATTCGCAGAACTTTCCTTCAGTTCTTTCCTCGAGTGCAGTGGTTGGGAAAAGTTTTGGGGACCTTGCTTTCCTTTGTGCCGATATTTACCCGAAAGGTTTTCGTGGGTTGCGGAAACCCTTTTGCCTTTCTCTAATTCTTGGTTTGTTCTTAAATTCTTTTTTGAAACTTTGTCGATGCTTGACTGCTGTTCTTTCCATTGGTTTTTGTATCTAGTGCCTTTTTCTTTCGCGACTTCCTGCGGCTGTTTCCCCTCTTAGGAAGGAGGTAATTGTATTCATTACTTCGCTCATCGACTTTGGGATTCTGTCGTGTAACTGCTTAATCAGCTCCGGATCGGTGATTGCATACATGAATCCTGAGACTTTCATAATTTCTGGGGCTCCCTTTATGTCCCTGGTTTCTTCTTTAAACCTTCTTACAAAGTCTTCCGTTAGCTCTCCATCCCTTTTCTTGATATGGTGAAGTTCTACGGGATCTTTGATACACTTCTTTTGCTGGAGGAAGTTAGTCAAGAAAACCTCCTTGAGTTTATCATAGCTGTCTATTGACTCGGGCCGGAGATTGTCAAACCATACCCTAGCGGATCCAGTTAGTGTGGAGTTGAACATGTGGCACCAAGTTGGCATGGCCCATCGCTCTACCTTTGCCGCTGCCTGGAATATTTTATGATGATCCTCTAGGTCTCCACTCCCATCATATGTTTTCACGTTGGTTGGCATCCGCGTTTTCATTGGCATCTCGAAGTTGCGGATACTTGGAGTGAAGGATCAGTCTCCTTGCAGACCCAGGGTCTGGCTAGGTCATAGTCGTTGCTATCACGTGGTTTCCGCTTTCTGACTTCAGACCTCCGACATTCACCTCCATTCGACCCATTTCCTGAGCTGCTGTCCACTTTCCGTGATCGAGCTCTTTCGGTTCCGTGCCTTCTGAATCCGGGTCTTACCGGTTGTGATTGGGAGTCTTTGTGGCTGCTCTCCTCTTTACTTTCAGTAACATGGCGGACTGGCTGCCTGGGGTCTTTGGAGTTGATGAGTGTGTAAATACTCATCATTTTTATACAAAATAAACTGCAAAATCATCTGAAAATACTCAGAAACACATCTAAATGATCAAAATATCACAAATCAGTGTTTTATGTGTTTTAAATTCAAAAATATCAAAATCAGATGAAAAACATATCAAATTTGCAAAAATTGCAGTTTTAGTCCCCCAAGTCTATAAAATTGTCAAAAATAGTCCCTGAGCCAAAAATTCAAAAGAAAAATCACCAAAGGTCTTTTTAAAATCATAAATTGTCATATTTAGTCCTTTGGTGAGAAATCTAAAAGTTTTGAGAGAATTGCAATTTAGTCCCTGAAAATCCAAAATGTTCAAAATTAGTCCTTGGGATTTTCAAAAATGTTAAAAATTAACCCTTGGACTATTTAAAGTTGGCAACATCAACCCTTGGCTAATTTTCATAATTTTCATGTTTGGTCCCTGGGAATTTCAGTTTTACAAGATTGGTCCTTTGGTTTTGAGATATTACATTTGTGGTCCTTTGTATTAATAATCAAACAAACCAACCGGACCCTAATATCTACCCAAGCCCAATTACTAAACCCCCAGCCCAATCCCTTTACCCGGTCCATAACCACAACCCGACCAACCCATTTCCCAAACATTTAAATAATCAAAACCCGCTTTCCCTGTCCCCCCCCGACACCATTGTCTGCTACCACCACTAGCCACCAACAGCCTCCCATACCCACTCTAAACCACCCTTTTGTCTCCCCCCTCCTCACCAACCTTGCAGAAGCATTAAATGCTACCCTTTCATGTCCCAAATTTCCAAACCAGATTTTGGCGCCAAAATCATCAAAGGGCCAAGATTAATTTTAAGACATCCAACGGTTGAGAATTATGGTGGGATTTGATGAGAAGGAGAGAGAATGCATTTTGGAGCATAAAAAGAGGCATGATGAAGCAAGTTGAGAGTTAGTTTTTAGTTTTCTTAAAATATATGTCGTTTTAATAGTTCTGTGTCTTAATTAGCTTCTCAAGTGTATTTTAAAGTTATTTTGTACTCAAATTAGTAGTTTCATTGTATTCAAACTGTTATCAAGTTCTAATTTAAAAGTTTGTTCAAATTTCTAGTCTTATCTCAACTGTTGAAATTTCCATTATTATATTCTGTTGGTAAAATGTTAAAAGGTTGAATTACAATCTCAAACAAGTATCTATAAGCTATTTATAGCTTTTCACAAGCCTGAGTTTAAGTTGCAATCACTTTGGCACACTGGTCAACAAAAGTCAAAGCCAGAAGCAAAATGGGTGCAGACATGATTTGGGTTGATTCAGCATTGGAAATGGGTTGAAATGGATGCATTGGGTGGAATTTGATAGGGTAGTGTTCTTGGTTTCATGTGTGGCAGGCCATAGTGGTCTTGGACCTTTTGTAAGTGATTCTCTAGATTATTGCATACACTGTGTTAGTAGGTATAACCTGATAAAACTTGCTCATTCTGTGTTCATTAAGTGAGCATAACATAGATTGATCAATAAAGTTAGTTATATTAGAGATTAGAGTAGATTTGATTAAAAATTAGAAGTTAAAGGAGTGTTTGTTTTGTAGTGTAGCTTGTTTAAAAAGTCTGTTTATTGAATGATAATTGTTGGTTTATGTTTGTGAGATTCAAAATAGTTCATATCTGTCCAAGCTTTTGCATGTGAAACACAAAAAAGTCAAAATCATTTGAAACTGTTTCAACAGTTCACTGTGTGGATTTTTAAAAGAGCAAATCATCATTTTGTGTTTAAAAGTCATTAACAAAGGTTGGTATAGCTTCATTACATCATTTAATATCAACATCAATCATAAAATTTGGATCAAACTTCACCAAAGTCAAAGTTCTTAACTGTTTTAAAAAGTCAAAACTTGTCAAAAGTTGGAATTGAGCAAAACTTGCAGCAGTTGCACAGGTGCCATTAAAGATTTTCAAGGTCTGAGTTTTTGGTTACAAGTAGTCCTCTAGGTGGTTTATAAGACCTAGTATCTGTTTTTGGTTCAAGCCTTTTGGATAAGCTTCTGCATAAGCTCCAATCAGGACTCAGGTGCCCTGCACCAAACTCAGTATCAGCTGAGCTTTTCCTCAGTTCTTGTGTAGCTTGCACAGGACTCATATAAGCTTGATAAGGTCTGGTCCTTTGGTTATAATTAGTCACCTAGGTCTAGTTTAAGACTCAATAATTGTTTTTTTAGTTTACAGCTCATTTAAGTGCTTATTCTGGTCTGCAAGTTAGCACCCATTTTCTGTTTTTAGCTTATTCATAATCATCAAATCTGTTTTAGTGTGCTAATCAGTAGTTATAACTTGTTGAATTTAGTTTCATTTGGTCATCTTTAGTGCATCATATCCCCTGTTTTCAGTGGATAGCTTGTTTGGCCCATTTGCTTAACAAGTGCTTATTTCAATAAGCACTTGATTGAGCAGTTTCATTTTCTCCCACACAACATACTGTTTTTCCATTTTTCCCAGCTTCTTTATATTATTTTAGAGTTTCCCTGAAATTTTCAGATTTTTCTCAACTGTTTTGCTATTTTTCTTAATTTAATCTAGTTTTTAAGCATTTTTAATTAGCATTTAATATAAAAAATTCAGAAAAGGTTCCAAAAAATAAATTTTCATTTTTCTTAGACTTAGATAAATATAAAAAGTGGAAAAAGTAATTTTCTAGATTTTTCATAGTTCATTTGGTAATTTTTAGTGATTTAATTAGTTTTTAATAGTTTAAAATTCATAGAAAATAGAAAAATAGTCACAAAAATACAAAAATAGTTTTGAAAAGTCTATTTTGATATTTTAGACTTTTCCAAGTCTTAATCTTATTTTTCTAGCTTAATTTCCTATTTTCTTGTATTTTAGATAATTAATTAATAGTTAAAAATAGTTTTTAATTAGATAATTAGTTTTAAAAATAATTTTCTTTTTCTAAATATTTTCTTATATCATTAGGATTGTAGAAACATCATTTTCATATTTTTAGGGTTAATATTGACTTAGTTTCACTTTTTTATTTTGTACGTCACGTAGATTTTAATTTAAACGTACGTTTTAGGTTATAAACGTTCATCACTTTAAAAATAGTGATAGCGTTTATTTAATAGGTTTTATCTTTTTAATTTTCCTCTCATTTGCATTTTAGCCTTTGTATTTGTTGGATAAATCTGTAGTTTTGATCACAAATTCATAATCCTTTTTCGTTCAAGCTCCTCGATCACTATACGTAGATTGATCCATTGCACAGCTCGCTGGGACATAACGACCCGGGGAGACCCTATACTCCTCTGATCTTAATTGCATTGGTGCTTGAGCAGTTTTTAGTCTTTTAGACTTGACTGTTTAGCACCGATCAAAATTTTTGGCGGGGAGCTGTGCTGATTTATCTCCCGTTTTAGCAGATTAGTTGTTTGAATCCTCACTCATTGTTTATATCATCATTCTCTGTATATATATATATCCATATTTTCTTCTAAAAAATCCAAAAACCCAAAAACAAGCCAAAAACGTATAAAACACAAAAATATTTTTCTTTTGTTTCTATATATGTATCAAAAATAAAAATACAAAAAGAATCGTCGTTTTCTCTAATAATTAACAACTTAAAAGATTACCACCGAAAACCAAGGCAGTGCACTACCTAACTGGGGGTGCGACCATAATAAGTTCCCGAACTAAAGATATAAAACTTGCCTTTGTGTCCATTGTGATTGGTGTACCTTTTTCAAAGAAGCCATTCATCTTGGATTATTGGTAAAGTTCACTGTTGTTTTGCCTCGATTTTGTGTTAATTGATTTTGTTGTGATCTCGACGTTTCAGAACCAGAA
The DNA here is from genome assembly GCA_019973895.1 of Chrysanthemum seticuspe. Classification (NCBI taxonomy): domain Eukaryota; kingdom Viridiplantae; phylum Streptophyta; class Magnoliopsida; order Asterales; family Asteraceae; genus Chrysanthemum; species Chrysanthemum seticuspe. Next base: position 227,114,079 of record BPTQ01000004.1, read on the forward strand.
AACCCATAAAGATTCTTCTCACCCTGATTTTTACAAAACGTCTTCATAATTCTCATTCTCATCTGAAAGATCTTCATAATTCCGTTTCTCTCCTTAGCTCTGAGATCCCTTAGAGTTAACTCTAGTGCATGCGCACTCGTTCTTCTAGATCATTGAGTCCTTTGCGTGATCTAGCAGAAATTCCAAGGAGACGTTCTCGTAGACGTGCTGCCCAAATAGTCGAACCCGAGATTCGCACTATTTCGAACAACACCATGGCAGACGAACGTACTATGGCGGAAATGCTCCAGGCACCCACCGAGGGTTATGGAGATGCCATTGTTTTACCCGTTATCAACTCTGATCACTTTGAATTGAAGACACATTTGATCCAACTTGTGTCTACAAATCAATTCCGCGGGTCTGATCGAGAAGACCCGTATGCACACATCCGTTGGTTTAACAAGTTGACTTCAACTATCAATTACAAGGATGTGCCACAAAAAGTCATCAAGTTGATGCTTTTCCCATTCTCTCTTGAGGGGACAGCCCGGATTTGGCTGGAAAAAGAACCCCCTCGATCTATCGAAACTTGGGAGGATCTTGTTCAAAAGTTTGTGAACTACTTCTTTCCTCCATCAAAGACGACTAATCTTAAAAATGAAATTTCTGGATTTCGTCAAAATTTCGATGAAAATTTTGGAGAGGCATGGGAGAGATTCAAAGATCTCCTCAGGAAATGCCCCCATCATGAATTCACGGAGCTTCAACAAGTAAATATCTTTTACAATGGGTTGAACGGTAATGATCAAGATTCTTTAAATGCAGCCGCAGGCGGCAATATCTTGAATCGTAAACCTAAAGATGTGATTGAGATTTGCGAGCAAAAATCAAAAGTTCCTATTTCTCGCAACAAAGTCAATGTTCCGAACACTCCTGCTTCTTCATCCGGTAACTCTTCCGAGTTAGCCGCTCCATTAGCCGCTCTAACGGACATCATCCATTGTATGATAAAAGAAGTAAAGGAAATCAAAAGCGAAATTCATAAGCCGGAACCAATCAAAGCCGTAAACAAGGTGTGTGAAACTTGTAGTGGTCCACATGCGTATTATGATTGTCAAGCAACCGATGCTTCCTTTTACCAAGCTCCCGTAGCTTCGGTAAACCACAATCAATACCGACCACAGGCTGATCCTCATTACCGTGCGCCTAGCGGTATGACACCACCTGGTTTTCCTCCTGTGCAAAACCATGGCAATCAGAACCATGGTAATCAAAATCGCTTTGTTCCGAATCAAGGACAAAATTTCAATCAAAACCGGAACAATTTCAACCAACCTCAACCATATCAAGCTCCTAATCAACAAAGCTATCAACAACCTCCTCAAGCTCCCATACCAAATGACTTCATGAAAATGACTGAGGCAAACATGCGATCAATGCAAACTCAGATCAATAACATGAGAGGTGAGCTAAAAAGGGAAATTGATACCACATTATCTCGGCAGACAAATGAGTTAAAGAATATGATGAGCAGTTTCATGAACATGAATATGAACAAAGCTTCACCATCTTCTGGAGGACTCCCAAGCAATACAGTTACCAATCCAAATGCCGAGTTGAAAGCCGTCACCACTCGTAGTGGTAAGACGCACAATGGACCTACGACTCCTATGCCCCCTCCTCCTGTGGCATTTAGTCAAGTTACCAAGGAGACAACGGACAAGGTGCATTATTCAAGCCCACGAAGTACCGCACACGTCCCACCTTCGGTAGTCCAAGCTTTAAGTCCGGAACCCGATGTTCCGAGGAAAAATCTTGAGCCAGAAATCACTTCCATCCCGGCTCAAAAGTCTAGTCAGCTTCCCTACCCATCAAGAATGAATGATGAAAAGCTCAAAGACAAAAACAAAGAGCAAATGGAAAAGTTTTTCCAAATCTTCAATGAGCTTCACTTTGATTTAAGCTTCGTTGATGCTCTCGTTCTAATGCCTAAATTTGCATCCACGCTTAAAGGCTTACTCACCAACAAAGATAAGCTATCAGAGATGGCGAAAACCCCTCTCAATGAGCAATGCTCAGCAGCCATTCTTAATAAGCTTCCCGAAAAGCTTGAAGACCCTGGCCGGTTCTTAATCCCGTGTGATTTCTTGGGGATGTTTCAATGCTCCGCCTTGGCCGATCTTGGCGCTAGCATTAACCTCATGCCACTCTCAGTATGGAAGAAACTGTCTCTTCCTGAACTTTCATCCACTCGTATGACACTCGAGCTAGCGGATCGTACCGTAACTCGTCCACTTGGGATAGCCGAGGATGTCGTGATGAAAGTAGGAAAGTTTCACTTTCATGCTGACTTTGTTGTAGTAGACTTCGATGCAGATCCTAGAGTTCCCCTCATCTTAGGGAGAGCTTTCTTAAGAACGAGTCGTGCTCTGATCGATGTGTTTGCTGAAGAGTTGACCATTCGGGTTGACAACGAGGAGCTCACGTTAAATATCAACCAGAACTCCAAACCTCTGTACAAACAGAGTGTTGCCACAATTGATCAAAAATCTGAAAGATTCAATGCAACACTCTCAAACTTCACGGTTAAGAGGAGTTTTCAAAAACGTGCTGAGCTCAAAGCTTTGAAAGTTACCCCTGGTTCAAACAAATGGTTTGAAAGCTGTACCAGGGAAGTCAAGAGTGTTCTTGATGATGATGACGATGATCTAGATTCGGAGACTTCATCGGAAGTGGTGGAAACTGCTAGCTCTAAGAGCACACCACTTGTCCCACCTCCGGCATCAGTTTGTCGCATCGAGTTTGTTAAGTCTGTGGATGAAACCAAACTCTCTTCTGTTTCATCTGAGTTGGATGATGATGTTTGTGATCCAATGGGAGACATTCTTCCCATTGATGAATTGCTCAAAAATGATCCATCATCTTCTAGTCCTATTCCCGACTCTTCCACCCCTTCTCTCACTCCTGATGAGGAAGAGGACAACTTTTGGAATGAAGTCGATGCATTTCTAAGTGATGAATCAATTCCAACGGGAATTGATAACACTCACCTTGATCCGGAGGGAGACATCCTTTTTCTGGATAGTCTGTTGATTGAAGAACCATTTCCCATCCTCCCTCCCGGACATCTTCTTGACAATCACCATCTAAGCTTCAAGTTTAAGCTTAAAGATGTCAAAACTGGTGATTTGCTTCTCTCTGCTGAGGAATGGACATGCATTCTCATGTACGTCTTTATTCCATTCTTCACAGATGGTGTGGTTGCTCTTTCCCTTTTCTCTTTCGGGAATGAGGACACCATCTTTGACCCCGGTATCATCCTTTATAGTGTCTACTATTAAACAATACCGCGGTTATATCTCGTCGGTGTGGAACTTTCTGATGTTCATATGTTCATTAACATTGTGAACGAAAGTCCGATCGAGATTGGTTTTCCACGTTACTTTCCCCATGAACCAATGAATGCGGGGATCGAGTCAAGCTAGCGACTCGGTAATCAAAAACAGTAGCATGCCATATGGGTTCTCACCCATATTTCTGTCTTCTTACCTCTTTCTACCACCCTAGTGTGGGGGGGTTGCCCACATGTTTCAAAAAAAAAAAAAATAAAAAAAAAAAAAAAATAAAAAAAAAAAAAATCTTCTTTCTTAATAATGGCCTTAGTATTTCCCTTTCACGTTCTTTGTTTCGGCATAACTGCCGGTACTTTGAATATTGAGGGCAATATTCATTTCTAAGTGTGGGGGGGATTCTCACGAATTTTATCATGTAATTATGCCGCCTAATTCCCCCGTTTTTGGCCAAAATTTTTTTTTTGGAGTAAGTGTTCTACACTTTCTCATCAGGTTATCAGTCCGCCTTGTCTGTAAGACAAAAGGATTGGCTAATCCAGGAGCAAACGGCTCTTGGTAAAGATTTCTCAAATCCGTTTATATGGCTTGCAATTTGCCCAAAATTGTATGGTTCTCAACTCACCATATCCTAAAAAGTGAAGAGTTGGCTAGCCCGCAAGTTTATGGCTTGTGGTAAAGGCAGTTGGAAAACCATAATTGGTAATCAGCTCACCAAAGATAATCCTGATAATTTATCTAAGAGTTGGCTAGTCCAGAAGGGTACGGCTTCTGGTAAAGACAAACCAAATCCGTTGAAAGCTGGTGGTTTGCTCAAAATCACATGGTTATCGGTGTACCATGGTTCTTACTTGAACTGAAACATTTGGCTACTCCAGAAGTAATGGCTTTTGGTAAAGAGTTTAAAATCCATTATGTTTTCTCAAATCATTGCTAGGGACTACACAAAAATACTTTCTTCTTTGTCTCTGAGCCGGTGGAACACACTTTTGCGCAGCCTTTTGAACACCGTTTCCCTTCCGTCTTCTTTCCTTTTGGGTGACCTAGACCGGGTGCGTCTTCGGCCACTACCACTTTGCGTGTTCCGCCGATTTATTGAATCGAGCTGTTTCCGCAAGTCTCTCCTTCCCCTTGGTATTTCCGATTCATGATGATGCGGGGCCTCACGGTAATCCGTCCGGATTTTAACTGCTTTGGCTCTTTCTTCCCGTTTTTGAACTTTCTCCGTCATAATAGGTAAGATCTGGTCGAAGTACTTATCATAATACTTCCGGAGGGCTGTATCGAACGCAGGCCCCTCAAGATCTGTTGAGACCTTGTGGTTTTCTCCTTCCACTGTACTTAGCAATGTGGACACGAAGGCGGGAGTTGGTCCGAACCGAGTGCTCATGGTGAGTATTTTCTAGGACGCAGTTATGTACTGGGTCCCACGGATGGCGCCAACTTGTTAGTACAAAAAGTGTGACGGGTTGTAATGGATATGAGTGTAGCTTGTCGGACTGGGCCACCAAGCTATTAACAGGCTGGTCTTGTACTAATCCAAGTAGTTTGATGGGTTTCCCTGCACAAGAAGAGTAAACCGTTAGCCTTACCGTGGGGACAGACCCCACGATTAGACTCCAGCGTGAGAGTAAGTACACATCCTTGTCAGAGAAAGTAATAGTTTGTGTGTAATTATGAGAGACAAATTTATATCTTGTATGGGGATTAGAGCCCCTTTTATAGGCGAGGCTTAGTGTAAAACCTGAAAATCTAAAATCTGAATAAAGACTAAAATACCCTTGGAACTAAAATTTATAAAATACGTAAAATATATTTATAACATTTAAAGAAATTAAAAGATTTACTTGCGAATATTTAAAAACCTAACTAAAATATATTACGTAATTGATTTTGGTACGACGAAGAATTAATGTTTCGTAAATGATTTGGGCCGTGATTGTTTGTGTTCGTGAGCCAAGGGCTGAAGCCCATTGGGTGCGTGGTGATGGTGTGTTCGGTTGGACCCAAACCCAAACCCAATTACTTTCCTAGTTTAACTCAAATACTACAACTATATATACCATACATAATCATAAGTTTGGAACCCTAGTTTATTTGCCTCTTTCTTTTTCTTTTTCTCCCTATTCGGCCGAGACTCACAAACACCCTTGGTGTTGAATTTTGCTCAATCAAGTTAAGGTATAACGTTTATTTGTCTTCCTTTAACGTACCTTGCATGTCTATGTCAAGTTATATTTTGTTTCGTCGCGTTTTGTTTTGTTTCTTTTGTGGCCGAGAGGTGTGAACCGAAACCAAGACAAACCCTAACTAATTTAACCTTGTAACTAATAAGAGACATGTAACGTAAGATGTAATATTGAATCGGGTTATGTTTGTGTCGTTTTAATGAGGGCCGAACCATATGAATTAGGACCGAACTATGTTTAATTATCGAATAAGGTTTATAACTTAATAACTTGAATAAGTGAAGTAAGAAGATGAGTAAATACTATTGTAAAACTTAATATTCGAAAACCCTAGATTGAAGCGAAACATATAAATAGTTTTGAAGATGCATTAATTAAAGTAAAGGTTATGTTAACATAAACCCTAGTTTTGATATGCTAATTTAGTAAGTTATGCTAAACCCTAATAGTGTAAACGTGTAATTAATACGAGTAATGAGTAACTTATATGTCACATAAAATCATGAAAGTATATGGTGAAACATAAAAAGGAAAGATTATTTTGTGACATGTTAGGTTAAGTAACGAGTCATTAAAAGACGTAACATGTAAGTTAATGCATATTAAGGAGATATTAAAGAATGAGAAACCCTAAACTTTAATAAAAGACATATGAAACCCTAATTTACGATATTAATATTAAATCATTTAAGTCTCATTTAATTATAGAAACCCTAAAATATTAAAAGATCATTTTGACGATTATGGAATCATTAATAATATATACAACATTAATGTATATAGGTTCTGTGAAGAAGGAGTAATTCTTTGCTTTCCCTTTTTCGACTTTTGATCTTTTGCTTTCGAATAAGGTACGGATATTTTGTCTTACTTAAGACACTTACGTTATCGTACAAACATTCTGACCTTTTCAGTAAAGGTTTCGTATAATGTTTTCTTTTCGCTTTCATATTAGGATTTCCTAAGCCTTTGCTATGAACCCTAATGTGTCTATTTGAGCTGCTGCTTATCTAAACTTTGATTTCTGAATTATAAAACATTTGATTTTGAACTATATGATATGAAGACTTTGATTTTGAAAACATGATTAAACGTTTGATAAAATATGATCTATGTCAGTTATGACATTCTTATTTGACCTCAGATAGTTTGACACCCGAGCCAATTATTAACTAGTCATGGGGGTTCCATGTCCGTGTCAGCAAATGCACTTCTGACATGACTCTAGGGCAGTAGAGTGAAGTTCTGCCACGTCCCTTATCTGTTATCTGTTATGAGCTCAGTTTGAATTATATTATTAAAGTATGTCTGTGGGGCGTATGGGTGCATCCTAGATCTGTTATATGCTATATATTATATGTTTATGCTATATGTTGTCTGATGATTGATGCTGCGTGCATGCACGTCCTTCATAACTCTGGTAGGTCTCCCCTACAAAAATGTTGCCTTATGTGATTATGATATGTTTCTGATATGGCATATGTGTCTGGGCTCGAGGTAGTTAGCTATAAAACTTATTCTTATATTCTGAACTATCTTTTGAAATGAATATGATTTCACTATCTTTCTTTCACTTTATTTGGTATTCGTTATCGTTTCGTATTCATTTTGCTTGTATATCTGTTCACTGGGCTTTTGAAGCTCAGCCGCACTTTTCTTTTCTTCCGCGGCAGGTATCTAAGCATTGGAGCTGGGTATTGCTTTGGGATGAGTGCTGAGTGGACTTACCTTAGAGATTTTAGCTTTGATCTTATGATGCCATTTAGACTTTATGTTTTAGACATTTCATTTGGAGTTTATTTTTCCGCTGGGACCTATGTATTGAAGTCTTTTTGACTTGGATTATTTCCATTTTTATGATGAGATTTCTTTTGGTTTATATGTTTGCTTTGATATGACACCATTACTTGTGATTCCTTTACCCTTGTGGGGTCGGGGCGTTACAATTTATGGTATTAGAGCCCAGGTTTATGACTTGTAGTCAGGACCTGTGACATATGGAGCCTAGGTTTTGAGACCTTAGAGCTTAGGATTTGACCTGTGAGGATTTGGGTAGACTTTAGGATTCCTTCGTACTTCCATTTCGTATCTCACCTTTATTCATTTTGTTAATCGTTTAGATGGTTCGAACTCGTACTACTGGTGGCGCGGATGGAGACGATGATGCTGTTAACATGGATGCTGCGATTGCGAATGCTCTCAACTCTCTTTTCCCTGGTTTGACTACAACTGAGATGATGGAACAGGTGATCAACAACATTCGTAATCAGAATGGTGCTTCAGGTAGTGGTGGAGGAAATCAACCCGTCGGTATTCATACTTGGCTCGAGCGTTTCGGTAAGCTGAAGCCTCTTTCGTTTAGCACTGCTGCTACTCCTACTGAGGCTGAGGACTGGATCACTCATATTGAGAAGCTGTTTGAAGTACTGATTTGTGGAGACGAGTTTAAGACTCGTTTGGCTTCATTCAAATTGGAAGGTGATGCTTTGAGTTGGTGGAAGGCGCTCAAACAAGCAAGAGGAGGAGACGCTTTTGCTGTGACTTGTACTTGGACTGAGTTTCGGACTATCTTCTATAACCGTTACTTCCCTGATGCTGAGCAGCAAAGGTATGAGAGGGATTATCAGGCGATTTACCAGTTTGATCATGAGAAATCTAATGAGTACATGAGTAGGTTTATGAGGTTGGTGAGTTTTGTTGGAGTGATTGCTGGAGATGGTAGGCGTCAAGCTAAGCACTTCAAGTGGGGACTGAAGAAGTGGGTGTTGGACCGACTGCTTAATATTGAGTATGAGAATGTGTCGGCCTACAATGATGCAGCTCGTAACATTGAGATCTTTCATGAGGTTTCGGGTTCTAACTAGCGTAATCGCGATGGTGATCGGATTCAAAGTAGGACTCAAGGCAATGACTATAAGGGAAACTCTGGTAGGAGTTATGATTCGAGAGGTCAAGTGGATAGGAGTTATGATCAGCGGGGTCAGTCGGGAAGGAATGTTGACACTGGGCGCTCTGAGACGAGGGGTCAAGATAATAGAAATGCTGGTAGAAATGGAAGTGATCGTCAGAACCAAGGTAACAATAACCAGCGTTACAACAGGGATCAGCCAGCTCGAGGAACGAATCAGGGTCGTGCTTCAGGATCTTCTAGTCAGCAGAGGACAGCTGAGGTTTTGCCACCCCCACCTATTTGTACTACTTGTGGAAAGGCTCACCAAGGCAGTGTTTCAAGGCCACTGGTGGATGTTTCTCTTGTGGTTCCACTACTCACAAGATTAAAGATTGCCCTAAGAAGAATCCGGCAGTTCCTGGAAACTACATCAAGCCGCCGACTACTACTGGACGTGTTTATGCTACTACTCGTAACCAGGCGGAGCGAACTTCAGGTACCATTACGGGCACTCTTTTCATTGATGATTTTGCTGTCTTCGTTTTATTTGATACTGGCGCCACACACTCCATTATATCTATCACATCTGCTAAGAAACTTAATATGAAGCCCAAACCATTAACAAATCACTTATCGATTTCGACGCCTATGAAAAATCATGTGATCATTGATCATAAATACGTTAAGTATCCTCTTCGTTTTGATGATCGTATTCGCTTTGCAAATCTGTATCCTCTCAATATGGTCGACTTTGATATCATTCTAGGCATGGATTGGTTGGCTTACCATAGAGCTTCAATCGATTGCCATGCTAGAACGGTGATCTTTGGAGACGTAAAACATCCTGAATTCATTTATCATGGTTCTCAACCCCTTAAATCTGTTAAGCTCATTTCCGCTATGAAGGCACGGATCATGATTGCTCATGGGTGCCAAGGTTTTCTAGCATCTGTTAAGGACACATCTTTGGAGAGTCCTAACATTGAAAATCTTTCGGTTGTTTGCGAATTTGCTGACGTTTTTCCCGATGAACTCCCTGGACTTCCCCCAGCTCGAGAAGTTGAGTTTAGCATTGAGTTAATTCCTGGTGCTGAACCGATTTCGAAGGCTCTGTATCGTATGGCACCTGTAGAACTGAAGGAGTTGAAAGAACAGCTGCAAGAGATGATAGAAAGTGGATTTATTCGCCCCAGTGTTTCTCCATGGGGTGCACCTGTCTTGTTTGTGAAGAAGAAGGATGGAAGCATGCGCCTATGTATCGACTATCGTGAACTCAATCGTATTACTATTCGTAACCGTTATCCTTTGCCGCGTATAGATGATTTGTTTGATCAACTGCAAGGAGCTAAGTTCTTTTCAAAGATTGACCTGAGGTCTGGCTACCATCAGTTACGTGTGAAGGAGCAAGATGTTCCTAAGACCGCGTTTCGTACCAGATATGGTCATTACGAATTTCTCGTTATGCCTTTTGGTTTGACCAATGCGCCTGCTGTGTTTATGGACCTGATGAATCGTGTTTTCCATGAGTTTTTCGACAAGTTCGTTATTGTTTTCATCGACGATATTTTGGTTTACTCTAAGTCTGAAGAGGAGCATGAAGGACATCTTCGTATAGTTTTGGAGATTTTGAGGAAGAAGAAGTTGTACGCCAAATTTTCGAAGTGCGAATTTTGGTTGAGACAAGTTGCTTTCCTTGGTCATATCGTATCAGCTGATGGTATTACCATGGATCCGTCTAAAGTTGAGGCTATCACTAAATGGCCAAGACCTACGACAGTAACTGAGGTCAGGAGTTTTCTTGGACTTGCTGGTTACTATAGACGTTTTGTTGAAGGTTTCTCTCGCTTAGCTCTACCCCTAACCCAACTGATGAGGAAAGGTGAAAAGTTTGTATGGACGGATGAACGAGAGAAGAGTTTTGAAGAATTGAAACGGAGATTGGTGTCAGCTCCTATTTTGACTCTTCCAACTGGTTCTGAAGGATTTCAAATCTACAGCGATGCATCTAAGAAGGGATTAGGCTGTGTTTTGATGCAACATGGAAAGGTAATAGCTTATGCTTCAAGGCAGCTAAAACCTTATGAGGAGAATTACCCAACTCATGATCTTGAGTTAGCGGCGGTGGTGTTTGCGTTGAAGATTTGGAGACATTATTTGTATGGAGAGGCGTGTGATATATTCACTGATCATAAGAGTCTCAAGTATATTTTCACTCAGAAGGAACTTAACATGAGACAAAGAAGATGGTTAGAACTTCTTAAGGATTATGACACCAACATTCAGTACCATCCAGGTAAGGCTAACGTAGTTGCTGACGCACTTAGCCGGAAATCAGGCATTCTTGCGAGTATCAAGATTGAGCCTAGGATTTTGCGTGACTTAGAGAGTTTGGATGTTGAGTTGTGTGTACGAGGTTTTGATGGATATTGGGCAAGTATGAAGGTGGAGTCGAACCTTATACTGCAAATTAAAGAAGCTCAGAAAGATGACGACGAGCTGTGGGCCGTGGTGCAAAATATTGAAGAAGGTAAGCAGAAGGAGTTTAAGGTTGATAATGACGGTATTGTATGGTATGAAGATAGGCTTTGTGTTCCCAATGATCAGGTACTTCGTGAGAAAGTTATGACTGAAGCTCATAGTTCTCCTTTCACTATTCATCCTGGTTCTACCAAGATGTATAGGGATTTGAAACAGTACTTTTGGTGGAACGGCATGAAGCAAGATGTGGCGACATTTGTGTCGAAGTGTATGATTTGTCAGCAGGTTAAGATTGAACATCAGAGGGCTAGTGGATTGTTACAGCCATTGGAGATTCCAACATGGAAGTGGGATAAGATATCTATGGATTTTGTGACTGGACTACCTCTTACTAGGAAGAAGCATGATGCGATTTGGGTGGTTGTTGATCGGCTAACCAAATCTGCTCATTTCTTGCCAATCCGGAAGGATTATGGTATTGGTAAATTGGCGGATATTTTTCAGCAAGAGATAGTTAGACTTCATGGTACTCCGGCATCTATTGTGTCCGATAGAGATCCGCGTTTTACTTCTCGTTTCTGGAAGGGTTTGCAGAAAGCTTGGGGTACTCGACTTAACTTTAGTACGGCATTTCATCCTCAAACAGATGGTCAGTCAGAGAGGACTATACAGACTTTAGAGGATATGCTCAGGGCTTGTGCTTTAGAATGGACTGGCAGTTGGGACGAATATTTATGCTTAGTGGAGTTTGCATATAACAACAGTTGGCATGCTAGCATTAAGGCGGCACCGTTTGAACTTCTTTATGGAAGGAAATGTAGAGCACCTATTTGTTGGGATGAAGTAGGTGAGCGTTTAATTGAAGGACCGGAAATGATCGAGATCACTAATGAGAAAGTAGCTGTGGCTAGAGAGAAATTGAAGGAAGCTAGGTCTCGTCAGAAAAGTTATGCTGATAAGCATCGTCGTGATTTAGAATTTCGGGTTGGAGATCGTGTGTTTTTGAAAGTTTCGCCGTTTAGACGTGTGAAACGTTTTGGAATCAAGGGCAAGCTTAGTCCTCTATTTATTGGACCGTTTGAAATTCTGGAACGTATAGGAGAAGTTTCGTATCGTTTAGCACTTCCGCCTCAGTTATCGCATGTTCATGACGTTTTCCATGTATCACTCCTAAGGGGATACAACTATCATCCGTTACATGTTGTTTCTTATCCGTTTGATCAAATTCAATCCGATATGTCTTTATCTGAAGAACCAGAAGTTATTCTGGAAAGACAAGAAAGAGTTATGAGGAATAAAGTTATTCCATTCGTTAAGATTCTTTGGAAAATCATCCTGAACGTGAGGCTACTTGGGAAACCGAGGAGTCGATGCGTGCTAGTTACCCTCATTTCTTTGAATAGTTTGGTATGTTCTCATTTCGTTTTCGTTTTCATTTTCATTTCGTTTCATTCAATTTTCGAGGACGAAAATTTTTCTTTAGAGGGGAAGAATTGTAAAACCTGAAAATCTAAAATCTGAATAAAGACTAAAATACCCTTGGAACTAAAATTTATAAAATACGTAAAATATATTTATAACATTTAAAGAAATTAAAAGATTTACTTGCGAATATTTAAAAACCTAACTAAAATATATTACGTAATTGATTTTGGTACGACGAAGAATTAATGTTTCGTAAATGATTTGGGCCGTGATTGTTTGTGTTCGTGAGCCAAGGGCCGAAGCCCATTGGGTGCGTGGTGATGGTGTGTTCGGTTGGACCCAAACCCAAACCCAATTACTTTCCTAGTTTAACTCAAATACTACAACTATATATACCATACATAATCATAAGTTTGGAACCCTAGTTTATTTGCCTCTTTCTTTTTCTTTTTCTCCCTATTCGGCCGAGACTCACAAACACCCTTGGTGTTGAATTTTGCTCAATCAAGTTAAGGTATAACGTTTATTTGTCTTCCTTTAACGTACCTTGCATGTCTATGTCAAGTTATATTTTGTTTCGTCGCGTTTTGTTTTGTTTCTTTTGTGGCCGAGAGGTGTGAACCGAAACCAAGACAAACCCTAACTAATTTAACCTTGTAACTAATAAGAGACATGTAACGTAAGATGTAATATTGAATCGGGTTATGTTTGTGTCGTTTTAATGAGGGCCGAACCATATGAATTAGGACCGAACTATGTTTAATTATCGAATAAGGTTTATAACTTAATAACTTGAATAAGTGAAGTAAGAAGATGAGTAAATACTATTGTAAAACTTAATATTCAAAAACCCTAGATTGAACCGAAACATATAAATAGTTTTGAAGATGCATTAATTAAAGTAAAGGTTATGTTAACATAAACCCTAGTTTTGATATGCTAATTTAGTAAGTTATGCTAAACCCTAATAGTGTAAACGTGTAATTAATACGAGTAATGAGTAACTTATATGTCACATAAAATCATGAAAGTATATGGTGAAACATAAAAAGGAAAGATTATTTTGTGACGTGTTAGGTTAAGTAACGAGTCATTAAAAGACGTAACATGTAAGTTAATGCATATTAAGGAGATATTAAAGAATGAGAAACCCTAAACTTTAATAAAAGACATATGAAACCCTAACTTACGATATTAATATTAAATCATTTAAGTCTCATTTAATTATAGAAACCCTAAAATATTAAAAGATCATTTTGACGATTATGGAATCATTAATAATATATACAACATTAATGTATATAGGTTCTGTGAAGAAGGAGTAATTCTTTGCTTTCCCTGTTTCGACTTTTGATCTTTTGCTTTCGAATAAGGTACGGATATTCTGTCTTACTTAAGACACTTACGTTATCGTACAAACATTCTGACCTTTTCAGTAAAGGTTTCGTATAATGTTTTCTTTTCGCTTTCATATTAGGATTTCCTAAGCCTTTGCTATGAACCCTAATGTGTCTATTTGAGCTGCTGCTTATCTGAACTTTGATTTCTGAATTATAAAACATTTGATTTTGAACTATATGATATGAAGACTTTGATTTTGAAAACATGATTAAACGTTTGATAAAATATGATCTATGTCAGTTATGACATTCTTATTTGACCTCAGATAGTTTGACACCCGAGCCAATTATTAACTAGTCATGGGGGTTCCATGTCCGTGTCAGCAAATGCACTTCTGACATGACTCTAGGGCAGTAGAGTGAAGTTCTGCCACGTCCCTTATCTGTTATCTGTTATGAGCTCAGTTTGAATTATATTATTAAAGTATGTCTGTGGGGCGTATGGGTGCATCCTAGATCTGTTATATGCTATATATTATATGTTTATGCTATATGTTGTCTGATGATTGATGCTGCGTGCATGCACGTCCTTCATAACTCTGGTAGGTCTCCCCTACAAAAATGTTGCCTTATGTGATTATGATATGTTTCTGATATGGCATATGTGTCTGGGCTCGAGGTAGTTAGATATAAAACTTATTCTTATATTCTGAACTATCTTTTGAAATGAATATGATTTCACTATCTTTCTTTCACTTTATTTGGTATTCGTTATCGTTTCGTATTCATTTTGCTTGTATATCTGTTCACTGGGCTTTTGAAGCTCAGCCGCACTTTTCTTTTCTTCCGCGGCAGGTATCTAAGCATTGGAGATGGGTATTGCTTTGGGATGAGTGCTGAGTGGACTTACCTTAGAGATTTTAGCTTTGATCTTATGATGCCATTTAGACTTTATGTTTTAGACATTTCATTTGGAGTTTATTTTTCCGCTGGGACCTATGTATTGAAGTCTTTTTGACTTGGATTATTTCCATTTTTATGATGAGATTTCTTTTGGTTTATATGTTTGCTTTGATATGACACCATTACTTGTGATTCCTTTACCCTTGTGGGGTCGGGGCGTTACACTTAGCGCTAGAGTTTCCTAGTTACTCGCATATAGTGGTTAGTCGCCGGAGCCGGACCCTTGTTGGACAAGGTTCTGTGTTAATCGCGGATGCGGACACATGATACCTTCAGCGGCCGATGGCTCGGCCTGCTATGTATCTTGCTTGCGTCTTTTGATCTGGACTATAGCCAATTTCGTCATTGGGCTTACTGTTGGTCCAGAGTTCGTAGTTATTTTATCGTTATTGGGCTTGGACCAAGTATGTGTAGAGTGTGTATTTGGCCCAGTGGGTTTGTTATACATACTATACGTCATCACATATATATAGTTTTTGGAAAAATATTGTCATTTGAAATTCGTCTTGACATAATCGTCAATAGTCGTGTTTTGGAGTAAAAATATTTGGTTTATACTCGTATATTTCATGGTTTCGAAATCTATTTTATAAATTTTGTTTTTCCAAAATATTTCTAATATAGATGCTATCTAATTTATAACTTTGTATCGTGATGGAAAAATATAACGAGTCGTGAATGACGGGAAAACACGTTCTAAAAATTATAGTGGAATGTCAGAACGACATCGGGTAATACATTGGGGCGTGACATGATGAGTCAGAAATTAAGTGGGTTGTGGCCCGATTATACAAATCGGACGGACCCTTAATAGATTTTAAATGGGTTGCGGCCCAAGTCTGATCAAACCAAACGGACTTAATGAAAAAAATAAAAGTGGACTAGTAATTGAGATGGGTTGTGGCCCATAAATAATGCCAAACGGACCCTTGATTTACCAGGCCATTTGGTCCAATTAAGCAAAAACCAAACACACCTGATATTATAGGTAAACTCATTTGATATGTTTTTAGCAACGCACTCTTGAAGGAAAATGGAAACATGAAAAGAGACTACAATTTGAGACAAGTAGTCGACTCGGAAACAAGACACGATGCGAGACTCAAACTAACGAGACCCTCTTCTATACACCTTATGTCTGGACAGATTATCCACGAGTCAAAGACTCATGTCAAGGGACTGCTCTTAATCTCAACACAACAAGACTTATGGCACATTGCTTAGGGTCGAGTGAGACTTAAATCAAAACCGCAAGCTACTTAGGATTTTTCTAACCATTCATAAGTCACGAACCAAATACAAAACGAGTTAACAATAGACAAGAATAACTAGGAGGTACATATGTTGTGTGATGCGTGAGTTCGGGGTCAAAAGACTTCCTTTTCAACGAGCAAGCTTTACAACCCACTAGGCAGTGACCTAATCATTACAGTATAGTATGGGTAAGCCCAGGGGGTTGATCGTTCTCTAGGGGAATAGAGATGCTAGTAGAGATGTATGACGAGAAGGTGAGGTTGAGGGTGATTCCTGTTAACTTTTTATATTTTTTTAGGAAAACAAGTAAAATCTCGCGGTATAAGAGTGGGGGTTGTACTTCTACCAATTTTAACTAATGAAAAGAAGAAAATAAACTATGAATTGTAGGGTATGTTCTAATAAAGATTAAAAACTAATTAACTAATGAAAAGAAAAAAATAAACTATGAATTGTAAGGTGTGTTCTTATGATAATTAAAAGCGTGTTTACTTAGATGTTCTTACTCCATAGTTATCTCTTATTTGTTGGTTGAATTGTCACATCCTCATCTTAATTGGTGCATTGTATTCCGTGTTGGTCATAGGGGGTGCCTAATTCCCTAGTTCTATGAATCGCAACTCTCCTCTAGACTATCTAGGATCGCCAGGTACCGTAGTATCTCTCCCAAATACTTTATTATCCTAAAGCTACAACTTACGCAATAAACAAAATGATGGCTCAAGTGCACTCTCAAGCTTTTTACTATTTAAGACGTTCAAGCTCGCAACAATTAAAGAAAAATCCAGTTTCCTTACTCCAACGTCTACCAATTAAAAAAAGAGAAAACCTAACAATAATCAACAACTAGGTTTCATAGATCTAAGCAAACACAATAGTAATTTAGCTACTCATGATAGATAAGCATGCATACACACAAACAATTGAACATAGGATAAACATGGTGATATAATGGATTAACAAACTTATCTTTGAGTGTAAAAAAGGGTTTGGAACCCTAAAATACTGCCCAAGTCAGACTATGCATGAACTAGAAGTCTATATATAGATATACAACTGAGACGACATCACCTTTTGATGGTGACGATGTCTGGTGGCCATCATTAGGGTTTTGTTTGAGACAAGTCATCCTTGGGACGGCGTCATTTGAGGAAGTGTGACATCGTCTGGCTTCATAAAGGACGTCGTCTTGGAATGGGTCTTGGTCGTCTGATGTAAAATAAAGGGAGACACCCTCCAGAAATAAGGCATGACGTCGTCATGCTGTAAAACCAAAAAGTGACTTGTGTCGTCGCTTAAGACATTTTAGAAAAAATTGTGAGCGACGGCGTCGCCCTATGAGTTGGAACACCGTCAGGTGCATAAAATAGCCTTGGATTCTTGACTTTGTCATTTTCTTCTTGTTTTCGCTCCTTTTTGTCCAAATATGCTTGTTCCAGCAATTTGCTTCCAAAAGACCTAAAATATAAAAAGGAACGATTTTAAATAGTATGGGATATAAAATGTGTCGATTTAGGTCTTAAACAACTCCCTAAAAACGTATGTTTTAAATCTTTATCATTGCGGCATCAAATCTTCCACGCAAGATTCTAGTCGAACAAATAAGCTTTTAACACGGAAAATAAGCCGAAAATAATAAGCTGTTAAGCAAATATAAATAACCCGAAATCGAAATAAGCTAATGAGCAATTTAAAGATAACCCAAAAATAATCAAGGCAAAATTTATCCTTTTAAATTTTCTGTTTCTTTCTCTTGTTTTTTACAACAACAACAACATCTTAACAACATCAAACTTTAACCAATCAATCAAATACCATTTGTCATACTCACAATAAATTCGACATATACAAAAATTAATTAAAAAATTAATAAAAATACGCAAATAACATAGGTATTATCCTTACAAAAATCAATTGATGGGTCGAGTATGATGAAGAACCAAACACCAAAAGCTTTAGTTGGAGAGACTCGGGATCAATTGGGATGAATTGAAACTTGATTTGTATTCCTTATACCTTCAATTACAAAACCCCTATGGATATTTTAAAAACCCCTTTACTATTTGAAATCCTAATTTTCGGATTTGATGAAGAATGTATTAAAACTCAGTGAAAATTTGACCCTTTTATAGATGTAAAGGTAGCATGCATGGTGATGGTAACACTTCCCAAAAATCTTGAACTTGGTCTCTACCTCTTTCTAGATTATGTCTTCTTCCTTCTAGCCACGTATGCCGTTTCTTGTGACATCTAGGGAGTAGGCTTGATAGTTTTAGAGTGGTGACAAGATGCTTTCATAGCTAAAAGGTATGTTTCATCTAAAATGATGAAAGAAAGTATTGGTATTGGTTTTGTGCTCACAGGAAAGAAGAGAGAGAGAGAGGCGAAAGAGATGGGTGAGAGAATAAACTAGAACCGATCATTAGTAAGTTTTTTTTCCCTGTATTGTATAATCTGTACCTCGTGTGATAACGTATCTCCGCGTAAACGTACCTTCCCGATATACGGCAATTATAAATATAATATTTTCGGAAAAGTTTTGACGAGCGTAATAACATAGTACTATTATTAATTTATTTTTTCAAAAATAAATTTCACATTGATACTAATTAATTGTCAATATGCGTGTGGTGCCGGGTTTTCTGAAAACACGAGATAACTTTTCGTTTTTGTGTTCGTGAAACATCGGGTGAGTGCCAAAAAGTAATAACTTTACTTACTTCTATACAAAATACTCAACCAGTGTGTTACTGCGTTTTGTAGCGTGCATGATAACTTCTCAAAACAACCAGTTAAGCTCACGTATGCTTAAAAATAACATTCCGACAATAATAGACTCATATTTATTATTAAGATAATCAGAGTTGTGTGCGAGATAATTTCTCAAAATAATAGTTTAATCTCCTATAAATTTAAATTTTCAAAGCAAGCAAATAATAAATTCATATTTATTATAAAAAAAATAGCGGAAAATTCCCTTGTGTCACACATAAACTTAGAGAGAGAAAGTAAGAAAGAGAGAGTGTGTGGAAAGAAGTTATGAATGATAAGTAAAGTTTATTTCACAAAGAACCAACACCTTCTCCTTTGAAGGGAGGAGTATTTATAGTGTTTACACAATAAGGGGTGTTGCCCTAGGTTCTAGAAAAACCTTTTATTATGGCTCATTGGCTTACTACATGAGTCGGATATTTAGTTACAAACAAATATAAACCATATTAACGAACGACCTACTACAAATATAATGACCGATACTTCATAATAATAATGTGTTCCTAACAGTAAAAAGTAGTTATAGTCTAGGTTTAAAATGCAACGTGGTTCTCTATAATTGTAGCTCTGATACCAAACTTTAACACCACCAGTTTTGAATAGCAGCATAAGCTAGA
This sequence comes from Chrysanthemum seticuspe, assembly GCA_019973895.1. NCBI lineage: Eukaryota > Viridiplantae > Streptophyta > Magnoliopsida > Asterales > Asteraceae > Chrysanthemum > Chrysanthemum seticuspe. The sequence goes on from BPTQ01000004.1 coordinate 227,133,339, forward strand.
CGAGGTTATTACTTCATAGCACACTGTGCAAGTTACAGAAAACGACTCTAAATGAGACATTTTTACAAAGAGGTCCCAACAAGTTTACAGTACATAAATAGTACAACATAAAAGTTTTTAAAGTTTATCGAATGATAATGGTATGCAGTGTCTTCAAAATATCTGTGCGCCTTCACATGCCAGCTTATACCTTAAGAACCCAAGATAAAACATACTAAAAAGTCAACACAATGGTAGTGTGAATCATTGGTTTAAGTATGTAAAATCAGTAAGGGTTATGTTACACAAAAGTTACTAAAGTTTACAAAAAATTTGTCCTAAGGTAATATAGTTTCATTTTGTTCATCCAGGTTACTGAACTTTGAAACTCTGTTCACTCAGGTAACTGAACTTATAAAAGTGAATGTTCAGGTTATTGAACTTTAAATTTTGTTCACTCAAGTTACTGAAGTTATCAAAAAATATACATCCAAGTTACTCGGACTAACACTGAATTTTCGAAGTGTATGCTTACCGAAAGTTTAGTAACCTAACTGAACAAAATGAAACTATATTACCTTAGGACAAATTTTTTGTAAACTTTAGTAACTTTTTTGTACCATAACCCAATCAGTAATCACAATATTTCAAGTTGTAGTGGTGCTAGTTGTTATACACCCATAAACAAAAGTAGTTATTATTTCACTAAACTCATGACACTTAAAACGTTAACTAAAAGTATCAATAAATTGAGATAGTAATTTGCCCCCAAGTAGGTAATTTGCCATTTACCTAGCACTTCAAATATAGTGTGTTTGTTTGCCTATCCGGTCAACACAAACAGGATTTGTCTATCCCGATAGACCTATCTATAACACCCGCGCTTATAGACAAGTGATTAATGGTTCATGATTAGAGGGCTTCTTGGTAATAATGGTACTTAGGCAATAATATTTTCAGTTCAGAATACAGTTTTCAAGCAATTGTGATCATAATAAAAGAAACAAGCATGTATCTCCCCAACGGAGTTTGTAAATAGTTAAACGAGTAAAAAGTGGGGCTACGAACTCACTGTCAAAAAGTAATAAGCAAAGTGCAAGTACGTGATGAATAAACCGAAAAAGTCCTACGAGCAACCTCAAAATATACGTTGCGTCTTAGGTTCTAAAATGGTAAAGTAAATATGCAAATATGCTTTATAATAATATTATATTAATTATGATTTGGTACATAGTGTTTGTAAAGTCAAATAAGTGTTAAGGTTTGGTTTTGACCAATTTAAAATAGTTATTAATCCAAATTTACAAGTTATTCGGTATTTGGGTTTTATGTCATTTTTAATAGTCCATATGTTTTAAATTGTCAAATCTAAGTTTATTAAGTTTATAAAAAGGTAAATGAGTCCATTTATCTGATAGTGGGTCCTACTATCTAGGTTTTCATGAAAAAGTGGTCAAGTATTAATAATCGTCAAGTTTGAGTTTCTAATTATTTTAGTTATCCCGACTTAATATATACGTCATTTCTAAACCATAAATTGTTATGATTTATCCTTACATCCTTGGAAAGATTTTTAAGTGAACTACACATATTAGTGGGTTCCATTGTGTCAAAAATTATATAACCTAAGTGAAATTACTAATTTACACTTGAGTATACATGTCTAATTTTTGACAACAACAAACAGTCTTGGTAAAATAGATAAGTTGAGTTTTAAAAGTCCGTTTTAACCCTTTTTTGCAGACACATTCAAGTTAAAGTGTTTTCTACAGCTTTTGTTCATTGACCAACAGAATATTCTATGCAAAATTTAAGAGATTTAAGTCATTATATTTCAGTGTGCGAGTTTTGACAACCTTTACCGTTGTGGCTCTAGGTTAATCATCGTGAGGTGTTACGGAGTAAGCCACCCGGAAAAATAGCCACAAAATACAGATCTAACTCCCTATATTTTACTCAAGTCCAAAAGTCCACTGATTTTTCCCAGCAATTCCTTTTATACCCATTGTTAGAATCTACTTTTGCAAATCAAGTCCTTTTTATGTTGTCTAGTGATTTAGCCCAAGTACCAAGCCTAATTAAGTCCAATAATCATATAAAACATATAAAATAACTAAAATATGAATAATCACAAAATTGAAAAGAAAGGAGTAATGGTTCCTTACAAATATTTGAAATGAGAAATGATAAGAACACAAGAAAACTAGTCCTAAAAATCACTAATCAACAACCCAAGCTTCAATATTTTTACCCAATCTTTATAACCCTTAGTAACGTTGATCAACCCTTGAAAATACTTTAAAATTATCAGCTCCTAACACTTGATTAAACCCTTATAACCTTTCAATAAAACCTTTGGAATCAACACATCAACCCAAGAACTAACCTAGCTTACTAAACCTTCAAACTAAGTACCAAATAAAACCAATAATCAAACAACAAAGGTGTTGTGTTTTGTGAGGGTGTACGGAACCAAATGGAGAGGGGAGAGACAAAGAAGTGAAAATTTGGATCTAAAATGTAGGTGATAAGAATTGGTGGTTTTAAGAAGTGAAAGCATGTATTTTGTTAGGATTACGAAAAGTCATTTGAAAGACTCGGTCACCCCAAGTTATGTCTAGCATAAGTTAGCTCGTAGGCTTATTAGTATTAGACTAGTTAGAGTGTAACACCCGTGGAGTCGATTCGGGGCTTTCCCCACTGTCAGCTCGCTACGCAGCCCAAGTAGGGGCGTTTTATCTAGAGACTATATATACTCTCTTCCACCAAGGAAGAGGGTTGGAGCTTCTAATTATATGACATATTTCTCTTTCACTTTCTCTCTCCATAACTCCCACTCTCTCTTTCTTTCTCTCTCTAAACCACACAACCAAATCCACAAGATTCATGTATGTTTATGTTATTTAGTATCCTACAATTGGTATGAAGAACCATGGTTTTATCTTTTAGTTCTTTTGTACTCGGTTTCAAAAATTGGTTATTGTGTTAGTTTGTGTGGTTCGAACATTTAAGCATAAAATACACTAGTTCGAGCTTATTTTGTGGTTAAATTTGCTTAGTGTTTGTACTTTCATGTTTAGGATTGTTATATTTGCTTAGTTTGGTTCTTGGATAGGTTTTTTCACCATGTTATTGAAAGATTTGAGTGTATTCGAGTAGTTTTAAGTGTTGTTCTTGGTTGAGGTTTGACAAGTTCTTGATTGTGGTTTGACATTTCTTTGTTGTGATTTGACACCTTCTTCATTGAGGTTTGAGGTTTAAAGTGTTAAAGGTGTTAATACAAATAAAACATAAAAAAATTTATTTATATGTTACGATCTTCTAATGTTTTGTCAATAACAAACGTAAAATCATTTTAACAAAACAAATAAAATACGTAAAAGGTTTGAGCCAATAGTTTACTAACACACTTATACTAAACATATTAAAACCATATCAAAACATGTTTAGTAAATAAGTTATATAAAACAAAAGACATTTTCATATAAACACTAAACAAGTAATATTGTTTACATCTTATAGAAATGCATATGTATAACAACTAGTGTTTACATAATATGAAAACGTACATATATACATAGTATATATATTGTAATGGGTAATGTAATAGGTAAAAATAAAAGTCCATGACCCATGACCCACAACCCATGATCTATTGACAAGGTATAATGAATTTCATTGGGTAAAGACCCAAGTCCATAACCCATACCCATAGAGCATGATCCATAACCCATGACCCATTGCATGACATCATGCATGAATTCATGTTGGGTATTATCCATGATCCATGAACCAAGATCCATAACCCAATGTCTAGATACATTGCAACTTGGTGGGTATCCATAATCCATTACCTATAACCCATGGTTCATAACCCATAACCCAATTTGCAACCTGAAATCCGGACTAAACTTACCCAGTAGCCGGATCCCCAGAATTGCATTAGTCGGATCCCTCTAGGGAGGGATCCGTGGGAACCGTAGGACAGTAGACAATTTTGTCTATAAATAGTGAGCCATTTCTCTCTTGCTCACTACCACTTTTACAAATACTCTGTCTTAGTATTGTAACGTCTCTAACCTCTGATCTAAAGGATCATTCTATGTAGTTTTATGGTTGTGTGATTCTCTAGGTTCCTTTTAAAGGCAAGATCACCGCCTCTTGAAGACGTGCAAGATTAAGGTCATGAGTTGCTAAGCTTCGTCATCATCAAGACCACTGAAGTGTATCTTGTTGATAGTTATTTTCTCCCTCTATAGAAGTGTTGTATTGAAGGCATTAGTGAATGGTGCCGAATGGTCGTGTTGAAGGCGTTAGTGAAAGGTGCCATAGGGTCATGTCGAAGGCATTAGTGAAAGGTGCCAAGGGTGTACATTTGATATGGTGCATCGATGAACAAAATAGATAGTTTGGGTTAAAGAATATTGATATCCTTCTAGTGTTGTAACAAAGAGTGGGTCTCCGTTGGGATAGTTGTGTTGTGGTGTAGTGTTGGGTAGTAGTTCCTCCTTTGTAATGGAACTCGGTATCTAGCCTTGTACCGGATAAAGTGTAGGCGACGTTGTGATAGGTGTGGTTCTACCTCATGGAAGAACTCGGTGTCTAGCCTAGTACCGGATAAAGAGTAGGCGACGTTGTGAAGGCTTCTCCGCCACATTAAGGAGCTTGTGTTGTGTAGTGCTTACGAACTCTCGAGTGGGGTACTCAGGGAGTGGAGTAGGGTAAGGAAGGTGTCCTTGTAGCTGAACCACCATAAATACTCATTTTGTGGTTTTGTGTTTCCTTACTCTTTATCTTTTGCATTACTTACTTATATCCTTAACTATCATTATCCAACACACATAATATATAGATTGACATAAGTCGATCTAAATAGTTTAAAATGATGTTTTAATCGGTAAAACTATTCAACCCCCCTTCTGGTTTTTTACAATTGGTACAAGAGCTTCATTACCAAGTTTCTTAGAGTATATTTTACTTTAAAAACTTGATACGATCTGTGTATAGTTGAAAACTACAAAGAAGGAAATTTCTAAAAACAAAATGTCATGTTTAGAAACTCTTATACTTTAAATGTTGGATAGTGATAGATCATTCTAACATTTTCTTTTGAGAAATATTCATGCTAGGATTCGTTTAAATGACTTCGCTCCATCCAAAGAAAAATGAAGTCAACACCCAAAGAAGAATCCAAAGTAGTTACTATTTGCTTTTACAAAATACGATTAGGTATTTTAAAAGCTCATGAAGTATTTCGTGTCTATGATTTTCAAAAATCATAAAAAGTATATATAGCAAAGGTATGCTCTTCTAACTATAATACTATTTGTGTATAGATTAAATAGTATTATATGCTTCCTAATTATATTGGATATTATTACAGTTGTATTACATATAGTATGGAAAGACTCGTACACTTAATGCTTAAACTTCAATATTACAAACCTCCAGAAGGCCGTTTTTCATATTAAACACATCATCATGAATAGTATTCATGGTTGATTTCCATAGACAAAACTATATATTAGTCAGTATACATCTTTACCTCGTAAAGAAAACTTGACTAATCAAAAGTTTTGGCTTTTCTTTTCTCACATGGGGATATTGGCATTACATTAGTAATCTATGCCAATAGTTTCAATTCGAAACTTTCCATATCATGATAAAATAGACTTTTGTCATGATTCTAAAACTTCCCAACTTATGACTTACTCGTAAAAGGGAACTTCCTCAAAAATGTTTTGTAAACACGAAAACTCGTCAAAAACCTTGAACCTTAAACAAACCCTAATTTATAGAGCAAGACCATTGACAAAAATCAAAATCAAAACTCCCTTGTCAAAATTATCAAACTCACTCAATTGTCTTTCTGCTGAATTGCCGGATCCCCACGTTCTAACTAGCCGGATCCCTTTTTCAAGGGATCCGTGGGAACCATCACATCAGAAGGCAGAATAAGTGCTTGATGATCACCGTGTACTTCTACTTCCTACTTTACTCTTCTACATACGAACATAAACCTAAAATTAATGTTCATAGGATATCCTTCCTCATCATTCCAAGGAAAGCAATCACTTGTGTAAGTATTATCTTTACTACATTGTAATTTCCATTCTCTTGTTCCTAGTAGCACAATTTTTCATCTTGAGAACTTTGGTTCAAGTGGGTTTATCACAATTTGCTATCACATTGTTTTCTAAGATTAACTAATCAAATAATAAACATTGTTAATACAAATTAGAACTCATATTGAATTCAAAAGAGATGTGTTGAGCAAAAATTGTGATGAACCTTAATAAGAACCTATTCGCATAATTAACACCACATTGTGGTTTTGGTGTTTAGGATCAATCATGCTAAGCTCTAGGCAACAAGACTACCAAGATACGGCTCACTACATAACAATGTACCATCGAAAGGAAGGTCTTAGCCCCGAATACTGAAAGTCTTTCAAAATGATACAAAAGAGGTTGTTTCATAAAGGTCGTGTAATCGAACCATCCTTTCTCAACAATACCGACATTCCTGAGGTCTTTGCTGGAATCAACTTTCAATGTCTTCTAAACATCAACGAACAAATATGCCCCATATTTATTCTTGAGTTCTACTAGAGCATTAGGATCATAAGGAATGAGGACGGAACCATCTCAATTTCCTTCACCATCAATGAACACAACTATACCTTGACCCTTGTTGAGTTTGCTCGGATACTTCGTATCCCTCACCATGGAGTATGCTTATATTCCAATGAATGGTCACTAGCCAACCTTCATGACATGGTCAATGAGCATGAGATCTATTTCACACCCCTTCCGGAACCGGCTATGGTGAGAGATACCATTTTTATTCAAAGAGCCTTCCCATCTCGGGTAAGTAGGAAATCAAAGGTCATCTATCAGGATCCCTTCCAAAAGGAACTTTCGAAGATGTTCCCTCTATACAAGAAATGGGAACAAGTTCTTAGGGAGAATTTCCTTTGCTTGGTATGAAACAAGGATCATCCCAACGCATGTCTAGTTTACATGATCTATTACCTTGTCAACTCAACTGCTTTCAACCTCACCTACTACATGATCAAGCGGATGGCAAGTGTTTCAAAAACGGACAAGATGGTGCAACCTTATGCTATGCTCCTCACACGCTTAGCTAAATGTGTCTTTACCCTAGAACCATCTCCCTATACCGATGGCCACTTCTTCTGCAACAAAGTCATGGTACCCCTATCCGATAAGAAGACAAAAAGGTTCATGGTTGAAGGTAAAAGACCTCATCCACCGACGGTCTTGATTCGCTCTCAAACCGTCAAGTTTTATCACTCAAGCCGGCCACTTGTGAATGGCCGACCGTAACAAACTTAAAACGGCTCAAGCACGAACTCAATGAAGATCTGAGGAGTATAGGGTTTCCCCGGGTCGTTATGTCCCAGCGAGCTATGCAATGGATCACCAAACGTATAGTGATCGAGAGATTTGAACGGAAAAAGGAGATCTGATTTATTATAACTAAGGAAAAAGCTCATAAACTACAAGGGCTTAAATGCAAATTAAAGGAAATTAAAAAGATAAAAAATATTAAATAAACGCTATCACTATTTTTACAATGATGTTTTTGTGATTTTATAAAACAAAATAACTTAAATAAACTATTTTAACTAAAACGTAAACTTAAATTATCTAAAAACATGATTTAAAATAAAAACGTACGTTAAGTCTAAAAATTACGCGAGTGCGCAAGCAAAAACGTAAAATTTATGAAATAAAAGTCCTACAAGTGTAAAAACAATTTTATTACGTACTATATGACAAAAGAAAATTTTAGAAAAAAGATTTATATTTTTTAGACTTTTATATTTTTTATTATGAATTAAATAACATTTTACACTAATTAAATGTTTAAAAATACTAAAACTATTTAGAAAAATCTGAAACTTTTTTATAAAATACTTATTAATAATACAAAGATAAGAAAATCGCAAAAGAGGAAAAAGCTGGCTTAAATAAGCTACAAATAAGCTAATTAGTTCGTATAAGTTTAATAGACAAAATGGGGTTATGTATTTAATTGTGCAAAAGATAACCAAGACAAGTCCCAAGGGCGCTGGCTATACAGGTACACATTAACACTCTCAAAGGTGGGAGGTCTCAGGTTCGAGCCTGCCTCCCCACCTTTTTGCTAACTATTTTTTTTTTAATTTTATTTTACCAACTTATTAAACACAATGAGATAAGCACTTTTTAAAACTACAACTTTTCACAAAAACCTCTAATAAGCACTGAATAAGCTTAATATCTTAACAGTTAACAAGAAATGGAAAATAAGCACAAGATTTTAGCTAAAATGGCTATTAAGCTAAAAAATAAGCAAGGTGTAAACTGAAAATAAGCTAGCCAAATGGTTATAAGCTAGAATGACAACTAAATAAGCATAATAACTGATAATAAGCACTAACAAGCTACAATAAGCACTGGTCTATCTGTTGCACAGGGGACCTTTTTGAAACAGGGGTCAAAAGAAACTAATTAAAAAGCACTTTATAAGCTAATAAGATACAAGCTAGTATTTTTCTAATTTAGTTAAGCAACTAAATATTACTACCCCAAAAGGACTTAAGCTAAAACTTAATATTAACTACACAATAAAATTCTAAGTTTTATTCAAAAACTGTATTTAGAAATTTTGACTTTTCAATAGAACATGTAGCTTTGACTTTTGTGAGACTTGGATCAAATTTGTGAATTGATAATGTTGTTTAGTGCTAATATGGACCTACTACAAGCTAGATTAACTAGTTTAACACCTATATGAGAGAAATAATTAACTGAATTACACAGGTTTGGAAATGAGAACTGATTAACTATGATCTTGACTTCTACTGATTGGATGTGCAAATAAGTGACTCAAATGATCCTAAATGTACCTATATAAGACTGTAATGCAGTAGTTTACCACTAAACCAACCTACAATGCCAGTTTAACACTTGTTCCAAACACACCTTAATCTTAGCTGTTGTGAGATTAGATGCAACTAAACTCGAATCTACCCCATTACTAGCTGCAAATCATGTTTAACAAACCAAATGACATCCCCAAGAAGAGATTAAAGTAACAAAGTAGCACAAAAATCTCAACTATCAAAATATGCAATTTCAACATTTATATAGAAAAAAAGAATTAGATCTCACAGATGGTCCAGCTGGTGTTGCAGGCTAAACCAGACCCAATACTACTCTAAGCTAATCTAATCCAACCCAAATCCAAGCTGCATCAACCCCATTTCATCACCATGTCCAATTATGCATCAGCAGTTGACTTTGGTTGACCATCATTCAAAATTATTTGAAACTGAATTTAAAGCTTATCAAAAGCTAAAAGGAACTTATTTAAGCTTATTGGAACTGAATGATAAGCTATTTGAAGCTTAAATGCAAGAGTTTGAAATTAAATTTCTCAACAGTGGACTTCAAAACATGAAATGTAAATGAAACCTGAAATTGAGACTTGAAATGAATTACAGTGACAAAGTAGATTAGTTTGAGTACAATGAAACTTAAAATTACATTCTAATACACTAATTTAGATAACTTCATAAAAAACGACATACAAAGAAAACTTTAAAACTAACTACCCTCTCTCTAGCCTCTTTATTCTCTTATTTATGCTCCAAGACACCTTCTCTCCTCTCTCTGGACATATCCCAGCAGTAATAATGGCCATTGGATTGGTTGGATTGATTTTGGCCATTGGATGGCTTTTGGCGGGAAATTGGTTTTTGACCTGTGGGGTTGAAACTAGCAACTAGGGGGGGGGGTTGGAGGTAGGTATGATGATGAGGAGGGGGGTTGGAAGAGATAAGGTGAGAGGATGATGTGATGGTTGAGTGTTGCAGGAGTTGCAGAAGATGGTGATGATGGAGGGAAAAGAGGGAACCCGTGAGGGGTTTGACTGGTAAGTTTGACCAGAGGTTTAATATCACAGGGGTCAAAAATGTGAAGGGGTCCAAAGGTTATGGCAGGGGTCACATTTGGGTTGACATGGTACCAAGGGTCAAAAAGGTTTAATATCCAAGGATCTAATGTGTAATTTCTGGAAATTCAGGGACCAATCCTGTCAAATCTGCAAAGTTGCTCCAAGGACTAAAAGTGACAAGTTTCAATAATGCAAGGACCAAACTTGACATTTTCCAATTTTCCAAGGACCATTTTTGCCAATTTTCAAACTTAGAGGACCAAACTTGTAATTTCTCAAAACTTTTGACATTTTTCACCAAAGGACTAATTTTGACAAGTTATGATTTAAAAAGGACCTTTGGTGATTTTTCTTTTGAAATTAGGACTCAGGGACTATTTCTGACAATTTTAGAAACTTGGGGGACTGAAACTGCCAATTATGCAAATTTAGCTCATTTTTCATCTGATTTTAAACATTTTGCATCTGAAACATATAAAATACAATTTTGAGATATTTTTAGTATTTTGATACATTTCTGAGCAATTTTAAACGTTTTGCAGTTCAGATTTGACCAAAAATGATGAGTATTTACACACTCATCAATCCCCCACACTAAACTATTGCTAGTCCCTATCAATCTTTTGAGAAAAACTTAATGGATTTGAAACTCTTTACCAAAAGCCATTACTTCTGGAGTAGCCAAATGTTTCAGTTCAAGTAAGAACCATGGTACACCGATAACCATGTGATTTTGAGCAAACCACCAGCTTCCAACGGATTTGATTTGTCTTTACCAGAAGCCGTTTGCTTCTGGACTAGCCAACTCTTAGATAAATTATCAATATTATATTTGGTGAGCTGATTACCAATTATGGTTTTTCCACTGCCTTTACCACAAGCCATAAACTTGCAGGCTAGCCAACTCTTCACTTTTAAGGATATGGTGAGCTGAATACCATACAATTTTGGGCAAATTGCAAGCCGTCAACGGATTTGAGATATCTTTACCAAGAGCCGTTTGCTCCTGTATTAGCCAATCCTTTAGTTTATGTTAGGATCCAAATATTATTGTGTTGATGATTCGGGTGGTCTTGGGAGATCAAAATACATGTTTTCCATTTTAGAGAGAGAAAGTAGAGAGAGAGGGTGTTCTTGCTAGAGGTTTACACAAATGAAAGGTTAGATTAAAATGAAGCACCACCCCTTCCATGGATGGAAGGGGTATTTATACTTACAGACTCAACGACCTCCTATCGGCCTGTTGATCAGGGATACAGTGGGTAAAGACCCGTCCTTCCTCCACGGTGTTGCACTACGCTAAACTACGCTACAAACTAATAAATAAACTACTAAATAACGTAAATAACGATATGTCTACGAGCTAACTTATGCTAGATAATATTAGGGGTGACCGACTCTTCACTATGGAATTTTCTAATTCCTAACAATCTCCCCCTAAGGGAGGTCACCCCATGTTATACATTTTGAGTCCTAGCATTCTATTCTTGTTTTTGTTCTTGAGCTCGTAGACTTCAATTCTTCATTTCAACAATCTTTGCGCTTTTGTAGCGATTCTTCAATGTCCGCATTGATTTGTACTTTTAGTGGAGGTCTTTGAACTGATCCACATCTTTGATGATCTTCGAGCTTTCTTTGAGATCATCAGCCACAGTAAATCTCTGGATCACCCTTAGTTGTGTTGCCAGCATGTGAAGTTGTGACTTTCGGACCGACATGCTCACATTTTTGAATCATGACATCTTTCCATCAGAGTAGCGGAAGCCTTACTGGTTCATGATATTTGCAGCAGCGTAGCAGAAGCATAGTAAAGAAATATCAGAACCAGGTTATGTAGATATGCACCAGTCATGATTTCTTCAATTAAGCGAGGTTGCTGTGAACATGCGTCTTTGGATTGACTCCTCAATTCTGATCAGCTACAATCGTCGGGGTGTACCTGCATACGACAGTTAGCAATAAAGCGCACGAAAGTGTCTTTGATCACTTTCGTTGAATTGAGGTACACGGCCCACGGTTCCCCGTTGATCAGTACAAGTACTGCCTGTGATCAGGTAGGATTCCTAAGAATCTCCTTGACAGGGTTTCGCAGCTGTTCTAGCTGTTCTCAAACCGGAACGTCTCAAAGAAGACAACACGGAGTGAGTGAACCAGCGAATTGAGATTCACTGATTGATGAAAAATGATTTGAAAAACAATCGCGTACTGCTTGAAGAAAGAGTTTTGCAATACGACGAATGTTTTATGAGAAAGATCAATTTTCAAACAAAATACTTTTTGTATTAGAGAATGAGTACACATTCAACATGCTAGCGAAAAGAAGAGATTCGCACATCGAACGGTTTTTCTAAAAGTATTTTTCAATCAGAGATACTTTTTGAATTTGAAAGCATAAGTACACATTCGACGTGCTAGAGAAAAGAAGGTTTGCACATCGAACGGTTTTTCCAAAAGTATTCGTCAATTCCATTCCTGGACCAAGGTTGATTCACGAGTGAATCTCCCCATTGTTTCTATCCAGTTGTCACAAGCTTGATCTTTTGCAAAATCTCACATGTCACCCACCAAGAGCTTGTTTGATGTTGGCTCTAGAAGGATTTCCATCTTCATCGTGAATACTTTTACATACCACTCAGATGTTCTGGCAATACCACAAGGATAATGCGTAGGACTCTTAATATATACTTACTTTCCACATTGTGTGAAAAAGCAAGTCTTCAAGAATTTTGTGTCCTAACGAGATATTGTGGATGATCTCTTGGCTCTAGACTCAATCGTGCATATTTGGTTCCTGTGCCGGAGACTAGGGAGAGGGTCTCCTTCTTCAATATCAACAATCTCTAAGAGAAAGTCGATAGATTATGTCGGTTCCCCGTGAGAATGAAACAAGCACTTTTAAGAGGAACTTGAGTGGCTTGGGAAGTTTAGTGCAGTGCGTCACTGGGTCCATGACGTCTTGTCTTCAATACTAGTGTTACCTTAGTAACAACCAGTAGAATATGTATTGAACCCGGTTTCTGCCCTAAGGTTGAATTGATGGAGGGCTATTTCTTTTCACCCTTTTATCATTCATTTCTTTTTCATTCCTCAACCCCTTCAGTGCTTACCGAGACTTCATAACTAGAACCTTGTTGGGTTTATTCCAGTACTAGCTCAGTCTCAGTCTGCACTCTTCCCATTCCTCACTTTTCTCCTTTTTTTTTTCAATATACCTAAGGACTCTACACTATCTAGTGGATTGTCCCTGGGTAGATCCCTCCGGTTCTGGCGGATCGTGGGAACAAATACCTAACCTAACCATCCTTATAACACCATGCATAAAGTAAATTTGGTCGGTCTTTTGGTATTGTTCATTCCTTCTCGAAACCAATTGAAAAATCATTTGGAACACCAATCAAGGTACTTGTGATACGAGATCAAAGCATTATGTACCTTAATAGTTTTGATCATTTAGAAAATGCTCCCCCTCAACATGTGCATATGATTTTGGAATTGTTTGGCACATGGAGGCAAGAGTTCTTTGAAATAATTTCTTGATCACAATTTCCTTAGAAAAAGCCATTTGAATTTCTTTGGTAAAATTCTCCCCCTCAATATGTGCATAGGATTTTTGAAATCATTTTTATCACATAGAGGCAAGAGTTCTTTTGAAGCACATCCACAATCACAAAATCCATTAAGAAAACCATTTGAAAACACAATCAAGGTACTTTATAATCTCTTTTTAAAAAAACTTTTGTACCTCGATGGTTTTGCTCCCCCTCAATATGTGTTTCGAGATTCGAAAGCGTTTAGCACATATGAGAGAGCAGCCTGCACAACTGAATCAAAACGATCAACTTTTATCAAATTTCATAATTAAATCACAAATTCTCCCCCGATCAAAAATATCAAATCCTTTGAGATTTTGGATCCCAAGTGATTTAATTAGGTTTAGAAAACATGGGAGAATATGTGGCCTGGTTTAAACACTCATCATGTTTTTGGATAAATCCTCCTCCTCATCATGTGCATTGAGTATGAATTCGTTTGGCACATGGAGGCCGGAGTGCCTTTAAAGGACTAAAATCAATTCCATTTAAACAGATAAGAGATTTAACTCACGATCTCTACCCCGATCAGAAATATCAAACCATTTGAGATTTGTGATCCCAACTGATTTAAATCATTTAGAAAAATTTGGGGAAAGACGTGGCAAGATTCAATTTTGAAAGATGACAGATAAGGACCATTTTAAGACATTAAAGATTGTTAGTGTCAGGTATGATAGTTTTTAAGAGATCTTTTAAGTAAAACAAAACAATTTCACAATCAAACAAGAACAGAAAAAATTTCATTTTGAAAGACCTTGATTCTAAAGAAAAAATCATACCATGACATAACATTAAATCTTTAGATCATCACTTATATTGTACAATCCGGACTTTTATGAAGCAATATTGATTGAAAATAATTTATTTTAAATCACTCTCCCCCTCAATCGATGACCGAAGTCAATAATTGAGTGACTTAAGTTTTGATAAAATGAAATCCGGTGATTTTCAAAATTTAGTCCAATATATTTTCAAAACAATATATTCCATTTTCAAAACAATTTATTCAAATTTATTCAAAATTGTTTAAAAATGGTATCCAGCACAAAGATACGTTAGTGGTTGAGAAGCTTCCGTTGTTGTTGCTGTAGGGTTGGAAGAAAAACCGTCTGCAAATGCAGTGAGACTTCTTCTTACGTTGCATTTTGAATGCCAACTGAGGTCCAATTAAGCTCCGTTTCTTCACTTGCTGAAGAAAACCATCTGCTGATGCAGTAAGACCTCATACGTTGCATTTCATGCCAACTCTCCATTGAAGTCCAGTTAAGCTCCGTTTCTTCATTTTTCAACCCAAGATATCGTTACCCTTTCCTTTCGGCATCCAATCATGTTCATTAGTGGGATCCGGATCGGGAACATTCTTATATACCAATATACCTGCATATGTTAGTGAACACACATACAAATATATGGTGGTCGACAACACCCAAACAACAATCGACTAATAAAAGTCAATCCAACATATCAATCAGATCATGTAAGGTATGGGTATAATGTGTTTCTCAAACTCTAATCATCTAAGCCTAACAATCATATCCTATAAACCTAGTCCTTCAACATATGGCAATTATATTTTTTCAGATAAGCACGTAGGATAATTAAGAAAGTCCGTTAGATGATATAAATTTGAAAACATTCTCCCCCTCAATCAATGACTTATTTTCTGAAAAGATTAAAAGCGCTGAAGTCATTGATTGAGTTTTCAATTTTCACAAAAACTCTGAATCTGATTGTTTTTAAAGCAACTCATTTACCACCATTTTTGAAAAACAACAAATATTTTCCTGAAGAATTTTAGACGGAAAAACATTTGTGTAGGAACAGCAGTCCTTCGACATACTTTCCTTGTTTTGTTTTAGGAAAAGTGCACGAAATATTTGAAAAATTGGTTTAGCGCAACACTTTCCTTTCATGAAGAACGGGTTGCAATCATAAATAATTACAAGTCATAGTTTTAGCACGGGTTACAGTCTGAAGTAACTGCAAGCCATATTTTGAGACATGTTTAGAAAAGAATATTTACACCTCCTGCTCGAACTTCATCTATGGTCCCGTGCCATTATTGAATGACATTTCTAAGACCGTAGATGTTATCGATACCAGAAGACATGTCTTGAGAAAAACATATTTTTGGTATTTTTGAAATTTTCTGATTTTTATGGGTTTTTTGAAGGTTTTATATTTTTCTATTTTGTTTTGCTGGTTTTATAATTTTGTATTTTGTTTTTCTGATAAATATATACAAAGATAGAGTAGATGATATAGTAAAAGAAGATGAAGATACGAGTACCGAGATAAGGATATCGAGCAGCCCCGTTGTAGAAGATAGAAGTCATCATCCCTTAAACATTCACCACCAAAGCTTCCAGGGCTCTTGAATCGAAGAAAGAAATGGAACCAACTGAAAGTGAGACTCTGGCAGCTTCCCCCCAAACCGAAAATCCTTAAGATGAGCAGAATTGAAGCTCTATTTCAAGCTTGCTTTAGCCAGGTGCACAAGTAAGCACACCATTATCATAAATCCCGCTGCTCCAATTAAGAATGATAATCGAGGATCTCCATTCGGGGTTATATCATCCAATAGAAGAACAACAATGTTTCATCCCACACTAAAATAATCTTCTCAAATTTCCTTTTCCACTGAAGTCTGAAGCGATCCATTCCAAAAGGTGTCAAGAGAACACTTCCCCAAGTAGTTGAAATTATGCAGTCAGCCTCTTTGTATAATGCTCAAGAACTCTCCCGAATACACATCATGAGGGTAATGAAGAACAACTCCCCAATGTTCACATCTTTCATCCCTGATGAATGTGTATGAAGCTCAAGAACCCGAAGTACACCAATATCCAAGAACTCTCCCAAATACACATCATGCCCGGAAGGAAAACACTTCCCCAATGTTTGTGGTAAACAATGGCTTTGTTCCCTGATGATCGTGTATGAAGCTCAAGGACCCAAAGTACACACATTCCCCAAAGAGAGAACAACCAATAACATTGAAGAAGCAGGCCGAATCACTGATTATCTCTGCGGGTGACAATCTCTGCGGATGTCAACACCGGAATAAGTGATTATATCTCTGAATCACAGATTAAGCCCTCAAGTAAAACAGCTGAGCATCCCCAATGTTCACAATTCTCTCTCCCCTGATGATTGCGATAACATCGAGATTATCACACACCAATGTACCTCTTATATCTTCAGAAACATTTTCTAACATCTCTTCCCCCACATAGTTGAAATAAGAACACTAAACGCCTTGAAGAGTAAAACCTTGAGTTTCTCTGCGGTCATGACATTTGTTTTCCCGGGATAACTTCAATCACTTAGAAGTATTAAGTCCATCAAGTTTACTCGCCATGAGTCAAACCTTGAGTTTCTCTGCGGTAATCACATTTGTCTTCCCGGGATATCTTCAATTACTTAGAAGTATTAAGTTCATCAAGTTTACTCGCGTTTAGATATGTTTCTCCTTCCCCCTTGCTGGTTTTGACACTTCAGAATCAGCAACACTTTGAAAGCCCAAATACAAGAAATCTGTTGAGAAGAACCTTAGAAGTCTTTGTGAGAATCAACTTGCTGCAGAATGTGAGCAAGTCTAATTGGGGATTAAATCTGACATATCACTCTCCCCCAATTAGTGCTCTCCCCTAAACCGACAATCTGTTTGATAACAGCCCAGATTAAGAAGAAGTCTTTAGATCGTTAAATGCAACTCGTCTTTAGTCTTCTACCATATATCAGAAAATGTAGAACCGACTGTAGACTCGACCTTCTTCAAGATTGTCCAGTTGGGGAATAGATAGTTAACCTCTTCAACTCACCAAAAAATAAGAACATTACCAAAAAGCATCCCAATTAACTTACATCTTGCAAGTCCCCTTAACTAAAATCTCTCCCAATCAAACAAGAACAGAAAGATGTTCATCAAGGAAATCAGCAATCAGGCCGCAACGAACACACGAGATGGTAACACCAAACTACCAATCACATCAAACAAGAACAGAGAGATTTTTCGGAATCATCATGTTGATGTGTACGTGAAGCATTAACCGGAAGCACTTTGTCGATGATCATATCAGCTAGTGAAGATGTCAACTAACGGCTCATAGAAGAAACTCCATGTAACGATGACCCGATAAGAAGAAGATCGGTTCTTACATGAGTTTGTAGCCGTTTGACCATTTATTCTCAGAAATCAATCAACCATGCAGAAATTTCACACTTCTTCTCCCCCCTCAAGAATTGCATACGGAGTTGCCATTCTTGATTAAATAAGTGAAAATCATCCGAATGTTCTATTCACACTTCTCTCCCGCAAAATAAGCACGTGATGTCGCCATCTTCATTATAATCGAGCAAGTGGAATGAGAAAACAATCAGTGGTAGCCCGGTTCACTTGATGTCTGAAGCGCATGGAAAAAGTATGAAGCATGTTGATGAGAATGGTCATAATAGAGAAGATTTCTCTTCTTCAGAAGATAAAGCGCACTGACACGTACACTTTTCTTTTCTTTGGAGTACGAGGTCTGAACTGAAGTGAACAGACGTCATAAGAAGATTTCTCTTCTTTTTAAGATAAAGCGCACTGAGACGTACACTTTTCTTTTCTTTAGAGTACGAGGCATGAACTGTTGTGTTCATACGTCATTAGAAGATTTCTCTTCTTCGGAAGATAATGCGCACTGAAACGTACACATTTCTTTTCTTTGGAGTACGAGGCCTGAACTGATGTGAACAGACGTCATAAGAAGATTTCTCTTCTTCGGAAGATAATGCGCACTGAAACGTACACATTTCTTTTCTTTGGAGTACGAGGCCTGAACTGAAGTGAACAGACGTCATAATCTCTCTCATTTCTGCTCTCTTAGCAAAACATGTAATCATCCCCATTATCATTCTGTAGGCTATTTGACGTGACAGCTGATGGAGAAAACCCGATATAATGAATTTGACCCTGAAGTAAACTACCCCGAACTCATGACTTAAACTTGCACATATGTAACAAAGAGCGGTTACGAGAATTCATGCCCATTTGAATCTCTAAGTACTCTATACTCTTCACCCAATCAACCATCAAGTAATAGACGTACATTACCTCTTAAAAATCCACGATTGAATGTGACACTGAGCACTACAACGTAACTCCTTTAAGTGATAGTTATTTTGAGGTGATAAGAGCCCAATTCCCCCAAGTGGTAAAAGAAGAGGTAAAAGTCACCCAATTAATAACTAGATTTCCAAGTCTTTTTTTTTGATAATAAGCTCGAACAAGGATCATGAAGAATCTTCATCCAACCATCCCCTGATATCTTCAGATACTAAGTACACTCGCCCATGATATTTTACTTCAACCTCAAATAAATAATACTAAATTACCGCCGTTGTCACATCTTCTGAACTGCTCAAATCTAGCCTCCTTTGACTTATTAAGTGAACTATGATAATGGTTTCATCCCGACCATGGTTTAATGAGCATAACCCGTAAAACTTTGAAGTAACCAAACCGCCATGACGAATATCCAAACACACATCCAATTCATGAAGTACACCCTTTTATCCCTTCTTCGAAGCAGAAACCGTAGTACCATCATCAGATAAGATCCAGAAATACACCTTCCTTTCACCAGGATGGTCCATCAATACGGGATTTTACAGTTCTATGGTTTAAACCGAGAAATAGTTTCTTTCGCGGGATTTTACAAAACCAAGAATAAACCGCAAGATAGATCCGGAAATGCTCATTACTTTAACCAGGATGTTTCCATTGTTACGGGATTTTACAAGTCTATGATTTAAACCGAGAAATAATTTCTTTCGCGGGATTTTACAAAATCAAGACAAAACCGTAAACAATGTCAGCTTGAATGTGTTAAGACAACTTCGGTTTCGGTGAATATCTGTTTTAGGGGAACATGCATTGGTTCTTCAACGATTCTTCTCCACCATGAACAATTCTATACCCAAATGTAGACAGCTTCACAAACCATACTAAGTCATGTAGTATATACTACTTCCCCCTGGAGATTGACCGTAACACATCAGAGTACACATTTCTAACGTGTACGACTATTTGCACGACAAGTTCTTGTCATAAGCAAACATCTTGAAAAAAAATCATGACAGACGCTGACGATTCTTAGAAAGATTTTGCTTAGACTGTGAAGTATCATTGACATTTTGTGGCATCGAATATCTCATGGGAATTCCAGAAATTGAACCTCCATTGATTCACCGGCTAATAGTAATGACCACATATGAAGATAACGTCACTTCAATAAAACCGTACACAAACCCGGTAGTCATTTTTCACTTTTTCGCTCAAGCCGTGAATTTGTATCCTCCGTGAGAATATACCATACCAAAAATACCTCTCTTAATCCAATATTTATTAAAGCAACATGTGTTTAATTAATTGTTTTTGGATAAAAAGTAAACTTGTAAGCACAGTCCACTCTCAACCCATTCAGTCGAGCCAAGAACTCTATTTAGTACCCCTCAAGTCCAACCAAATTCAGTCCAAAAAATCATACACGACAGCCCAACAAAAAAGAGTTATACCCGTTTGGCCCATTCAAAATCCATAGAACCCGATCCATTCCCAATTCTATGAGCCGGATATAAAGAGTATCTCACAGTATTACCCAAACCCTAAAAACACTCTTGACTTAAACCTAAAAATATACTTCGTTCTACACAATCCGCCTCCCTCCAATCTTTTCTCCCAAATCAGATCTGGGAAAAACGCGTCTCAACTCCCATTCACAAATCTGACATCAACCTTCTCATATCAAAACAAACGCAATTAATCTCATATCCATCATTCATAACCGAGCAATCAACAAAACATCTCCATCCTTTATGTACCAGATTCGAAGACCACAAGTGAGATGGCTTCAAGATCTTTGAAAAAAAAAAAATGTCTCGGGTAGGTTTAAATTTTTTGTTTTTCATTTTTTAATTTGAGTCTAGAACGAACGAAAGAAAAGAGATAACATAATTGTTATAAACTTTTCTTTTTGTTCGGATAAATAATGAAGCATGTTCTTCTAAATGAATAGATCAATGATGATAAGTGGTTCAATTGGAAAATCTTTAACAGATTAAAAAAAAATTGTTCCTAATCTGAGATCTTTTATATTTAATTCCGTTATGAGTCATGCTTTTGATGGAGGGTTGGGGAGTGATTGTGAGGGTCCTTGGTGAGTCTAGGTTAGTAGTACTTGATGCTTTGGGACTGTCGAGATGGTTTCAATTTTCTACACGTGCTCGACCAATTTGAGTCGAATCTGATAATGGCTCTTTTAAAACCGATTGTAGTAACCCATGGACCGATGATGTTAGGATACTGAGGTCGATGGTTGAGTTTATGGTATATGGTATATTGTGGTCAAAGCTCTTGTGGTCTTTGGTCATTTAGGTATGTGGTCGTGAGGTCAAGTCTTCTCATTCATCCTTTCTGTCCAAGTCGCTAGCCAAGTCGCTACGGCCAACTTGCCACGGCCAAGTCGCTAGGCCAACTCGCCACGGCCAAGTCGCTAGGATAACTCGCCACGGCCAAGTCGCTAGGCTAACTCGCCACGGCCAAGTCGCTAGGCTAACTCGCCACGACCAAGTCGCTAGGCTAACTCGCCACGACCAAGTCGCTAGGCCAAGTCGTAGCGACTTGTAAAGACAAGTCGCTATAAGAGGTGCAATGCATCTGGTCAGTATTGTGTCAAATCGCTAGCAAGATTTTTTATGTTTTCCGATGAGTTTTCCGGTCAAATTCCGACCATATTCATGACACACCCAGAAAACTGCATAAAAACTCTTCATTGACCCGTTGACATCACTAATATGACCAGAATGATATGACTATGATATGACCATAACTGTTTGGACAAAAAGACTTGACACAAAACAGATGATAGACCAAGACTTTCAAGACATTTTGACTAACATAATATGAACAAAGAACACAAACTTTTTGACCACAGTCTAAAAGATGAAACACAAAGAATCCGTATAGACAAAAACTTGACACAAAAGATATTGTAGCCTTTTGAATATCTGGACTTATTATTTTTAACCAAAGAAAGGATACAAAGAATCAATAATAACTTGTTAAAACTAGTTTTCAGAAGTAGTAAGCCAAAAAGAATAATTTTTCAGACCATACATACGATGTAAAAACAGTTTAACAAAAACCAAAAAACCACCATAACCATGATACTAAACCACACAAATCAACACAATACAATAACCTTGGCTCTGATACCAATTGTTAGGATCCAAATATTATTGTGTTGATGATTCGGGTGGTCTTGGGAGATCAAAATACATGTTTTCCATTTTAGAGAGAGAAAGTAGAGAGAGAGGGTGTTCTTGCTAGAGGTTTACACAAATGAAAGGTTAGATTAAAATGAAGCACCACCCCTTCCATGGATGGAAGGGGTATTTATACTTACAGACTCAACGACCTCCTATCGGCCTGTGGATCAGGGATACAGTGGGTAAAGACCCGTCCTTCCTCCACGGTGTTGCACTACGCTAAACTACGCTACAAACTAATAAATAAACTACTAAATAACGTAAATAACGATATGTCTACGAGCTAACTTATGCTAGATAATATTAGGGGTGACCGACTCTTCACTATGGAATTTTCTAATTCCTAACAGTTTATTAGACAAGGCGGACTGATAACCAAATGAGTAAGTGCAAAAACACTTACTCAAAAAAAAAATTTTGGCCAAAAACGGGGGAATGGGCGGATAATACATATGATAAAATTAGTGAGAATTCCCCCCCACACTTAGAAATGAATATTGCCCTCAATATTCAAAGTACCGGCGGTTATGCCGAAACTGAGAACGTAAAAGGGAAATACTACGGCCATTATTTGAATGATTTTTTTTTTTTTTTTTTTTTTTTTTTTTTTTTAAGATAAATATATATATAACATGTGGGGCAACTCCCCCACACTAGGGTGGTACATACGGGTGAAAACCCATGTTTAACTACTGTTTTTGATTACCGAGTCGCTAGCTTGACTCGACCCCGAATTAATTGGTTCATGGGGAAGTAAGTGGAAGAGACAATCTCCATCGGACTTTCATTCAAGATGTTTGGACAAACATATGAAGCACGTGAAAGTTCCACACCGATGAGATATACATAGAACCGGCTCAAAAATGATAAATGAAAATGCCGGGGTCAAAGATAGTGTCTTCATTCCCGAAGGAGTGAAGATGGAGAGAAATCACCAGATATTTGAGGAAAAGAAGAAAGATTTTGATAACAATCAGGATCCATTCTTCATCCTCAAATGTAGACATATCGGGAGGAAGGGTGAGGGTAGTATCATTAATAAGCAAACTCATATGATAGAGTACACCTTCCTCCGAGCCAATATCATCCTCAAGATCAAAATAGAAATGATCATGTTCCGGAGGAGATATGTCATGAGAGAGTTCACCGGAGACCTCTTCATGAAGAGAATCATTCACATGAAGTGAAATTGTGAACTCTTGTTCCATTGTGGGCTCATCGTTATCCTCGGTCTGAGTATCAAAGAGTGGATTCTCAGAAATTGAAGTGAATTCAGAATCGAATTCAAATACAGGATTGGTGAAAGTAGCTTTGAATGTTTCAGGAACAAAGTGATCAACATTCTCGATTGGACCGTTGGGATAAGAAGTGAGTGAACGATCATTGATGTGAGTGAGTTCATCGGTGAACTCCTCAAGAAGGGGATCAGACTGTGGGAGTGATGCCTCAACATACTCGATATTTCCATAAGAAGCACAGTCTTCGCTACAATTGGAGAAAGTTTCAAAATGATCATTTGAACACTCAAGAGGGGAAAGAGAATCACACATATGATCAGAAGTTCCCTGTGACTCTCTCGGGATTGGGACAAGGTTCTCAACACTAGAATTTATGAATTCGTCCGATTCCTTTTTAGGAACAGTGTCAAGATGCTCATCCCCCATGTTTAGAGAGTGAGTGGGAATATCGGGTGTGATAGCAGTTGTTTGAGAATGAATCTCAACTGCTGGGATATCAACTGATGAACTTGATGAATCTTTATAAAATTGAAGGATATCAAGGGTATCTTCATCATCACTGTCATCAGGAATGAAACGAAATTGAGAGCTAGATCTGGCTGCTTTTTCTTTTGCAATTGATTCCCTAATAGATTTTTCAAAGGCAATTTGGGAATTTATTTTAGCAGCCCGCTCTTCGGCTAACAAAACTTCTATGGATTTCTCATGAGAGTTTTGAAACGACATAGCCAACTCCTCCTTAAGTTCTTTTAATAACTCCAGACTCTTCAGTAAAAGGTCTGTTGTAGTATCATGAGGAGTCGCTTGAATCATTTGGTACTGTGGAGGTTGGTCTTGATACGAATAGTCGTAATTGTTGCAAGGAAATGGGTTTCCTGTTTGACAATCAGAGCTGAAGTGTGGACCTCCACAATACTCACAACAGTAAAACTGAGGTGGCTGTGAGTCATATGTATTGTAGTCATAATTGTTATCAGGAACCTGCTCATAGACAAGCGTGTTTCCCGATTGACAATCAGAACTGTAGTGTGAACCACCACAGTACTCACAACAGTAAAACAGCTGAGTCTCACAGTGTGGTAGCTGATGGAATAAATCAGTTGTGTTATGGTAGGAATAGGGATCCTGGTTATAGACAGACCCGTTTCCTGATTCCACCATGCTACAACTGGGGCAATTGCTACCATTATAAGGACCACCACACCATTGACAACCAAGAGGGTGGGGATAAGACATAGAAAGAATCAAATGTTTTCAGAGGGGTAGGGATGAAGAATCAAAGATGTGAGAGGGTAAAGATGGATATTTTTGGATTTTTGGATAAACATTTTGCAAAAAAAAAGAATGAAAATCTTTTTGGGTTTTTGATTTTTATAAGAAAATATAAACACATACAGATGGTATAAACAAGGAGTGAATATTCAAATCACTAATCTGCTAAACAGAAGGTAATCAGCAGTGCTCCCCGGCAGCGGCGCCAAAAATTTGATTCGCTCCCAAACCGTCAAGTTTTATCACTCAAGCCGGCCACTTGTGAATGGCCGACCGTAACAAACTTAAAACGGCTCAAGCACGAACTCAATGAAGATCTGAGGAGTATAGGGTTTCCCCGGGTCGTTATGTCCCAGCGAGCTATGCAATGGATCACCAAACGTATAGTGATCGAGAGATTTGAACGGAAAAAGGAGATCTGATTTATTATAACTAAGGAAAAAGCTCATAAACTACAAGGGCTTAAATGCAAATTAAAGGAAATTAAAAAGATAAAAAATATTAAATAAACGCTATCACTATTTTTACAATGATGTTTTTTTGATTTTATAAAACAAAATAACTTAAATAAACTATTTTAACTAAAACGTAAACTTAAATTATCTAAAAACGTGATTTAAAATAAAAACGTACGTTAAGTCTAAAAATTACGCGAGTGCGCAAGCAAAAACGTAAAATTTATGAAATAAAAGTCCTATAAGTGTAAAAACAATTTTATTACGTACTATATGACAAAAGAAAATTTTAGAAAAAAGATTTATATTTTTTAGACTTTTATATTTTTTATTATGAATTAAATAAGATTTTACACTAATTAAATGTTTAAAAATACTAAAACTATTTAGAAAAATCTGAAACTTTTTTATAAAATACTTATTAATAATACAAAGATAAGAAAATTGCAAAAGAGGAAAAAGCTGGCTTAAATAAGCTACAAATAAGCTAATTAGTTCGTATAAGCTTAATAGACAAAATGGGGTTATGTATTTAATTGTGCAAAAGATAACCAAGACAAGTCCCAAGGGCGCTGGCTATACAGGTACACATTAACACTCTCAAAGGTGGGAGGTCTCAGGTTCGAGCCTGCCTCCCCACCTTTTTGCTAACTATTTTTTTTTTTTTTTTTTTCTTTTACCAACTTATTAAACACAATGAGATAAGCACTTTTTAAAACTACAACTTTTCACAAAAACCTCTAATAAGCACTGAATAAGCTTAATATCTTAACAGTTAACAAGAAATGGAAAATAAGCACAAGATTTTAGCTAAAATGGCTATTAAGCTAAAAAATAAGCAAGGTGTAAACTGAAAATAAGCTAGCCAAATGGTTATAAGCTAGAATGACAACTAAATAAGCATAATAACTGATAATAAGCACTAACAAGCTACAATAAGCACTGGTCTATCTGTTGCACAGGGGACCTTTTTGAAACAGGGGTCAAAAGAAACTAATTAAAAAGCACTTTATAAGCTAATAAGATACAAGCTAGTATTTTTCTAATTTAGTTAAGCAACTAAATATTACTACCCCAAAAGGACTTAAGCTAAAACTTAATATTAACTGCACAATAAAATTCTAAGTTTTATTCAAAAACTGTATTTAGAAATTTTGACTTTTCAATAGAACATGCAGCTTTGACTTTTGTGAGACTTGGATCAAATTTGTGAATTGATAATGTTGTTTAGTGCTAATATGGACCTACTACAAGCTAGATTAACTAGTTTAACACCTATATGAGAGAAATAATTAACTGAATTACACAGGTTTGGAAATGAGAACTGATTAACTATGATCTTGACTTCTACTGATTGGATGTGAAAATAAGTGACTCAAATGATCCTAAATGTACCTATATAAGACTGTAATGCAGTAGTTTACCACTAAACCAACCTACAATGCCAGTTTAACACTTGTTCCAAACACACCTTAATCTTAGCTGTTGTGAGATTAGATGCAACTAAACTCGAATCTACCCCATTACTAGCTGCAAATCATGTTTAACTAACCAAATGACATCCCCAAGAAGAGATTAAAGTAACAAAGTAGCACAAAAATCTCAACTATCAAAATATGCAATTTCAACATTTATATAGAAAAAAAGAATTAGATCTCACAGATGGTCCAGCTTGTGTTGCAGGCTAAACCAGACCCAATGCTACTCTAAGCTAATCTAATCCAACCCAAATCCAAGCTGCATCAACCCCATTTCATCACCATGTCCAATTATGCATCAGCAGTTGACTTTGGTTGACCATCATTCAAAATTATTTGAAACTGAATTTAAAGCTTATCAAAAGCTAAAAGGAACTTATTTAAGCTTATTGGAACTGAATGATAAGCTATTTGAAGCTTAAATGCAAGAGTTTGAAATTAAATTTCTCAACAGTGGACTTCAAAACATGAAATGTAAATGAAACCTGAAATTGAGACTTGAAATGAATTACAGTGACAAAGTAGATTAGTTTGAGTACAATGAAACTTAAAATTACATTCTAATACACTAATTTTGATAACTTCATAAAAAACGACATACAAAGAAAACTTTAAAACTAACTACCCTATCTCTAGCCTCTTTCTTCTCTTATTTATGCTCAAAGACACCTTCTCTCCTCTCTCTGGACATATCCCAGCAGTAATAATGGCCATTGGATTGGTTGGATTGATTTTGGCCATTGGATGGCTTTTGGCGGGAAATTGGTTTTTGACCTGTGGGGTTGAAACTAGCAACTAGGGGGGGGGGGTTGGAGGTAGGTATGATGATGAGGAGGGGGGTTGGAAGAGATAAGGTGAGAGGATGATGTGATGGTTGAGTGTTGCAGGAGTTGCAGAAGATGGTGATGATGGAGGGAAAAGAGGAAACCCGTGAGGGGTTTGACTGGTAAGTTTGACCAGAGGTTTAATATCAAAGGGGTCAAAAATGTGAAGGGGTCCAAAGGTTATGGCAGGGGTCACATTTGGGTTGACAAGGTACCAAGGGTCAAAAAGGTTTAATATCCAAGGACCTAATGTGTAATTTCTGGAAATTCAGGGACCAATCCTGTCAAATCTACAAAGTTGCTCCAAGGACTAAAAGTGACAAGTTTCAATAATGCAAGGACCAAACTTGACATTTTCCAATTTTCCAAGGACCATTTTTGCCAATTTTCAAACTTAGAGGACCAAACTTGTAATTTCTCAAAATTTTTGACATTTTTCACCAAAGGACTAATTTTGACAAGTTATGATTTAAAAAGGACCTTTGGTGATTTTTATTTTGAAATTAGGACTCAAGGACTATTTCTGACAATTTTAGAAACTTGGGGGACTGAAACTGCCAATTATGCAAATTTAGCTCATTTTTCATCTGATTTTAAACATTTTGCATCTGAAACATATAAAATGCAATTTTGAGATATTTTCAGTATTTTGATGCATTTCTGAGCAATTTTAAACGTTTTGTAGTTCAGATTTGACCAAAAATGATGAGTATTTACACACTCATCAGGGCTCATCCGAAGAAAGGGAGGGAGAAGGAAGCAACCCTACAGGCAACTACCATCTCGACCCCGTGGCTTACATTGAGCAATTACTGGACATCCCAAGCCCATCTCAAGAGTTCCAACAAATGAATGGGATATTTAAATGTCTTGCCAACTTTCTAATGGGGAAGAAGAAGAAGTAAGATGGAAGCTTTAAGGGTTTGAAGGTGAAGTTGGGGGGCTTTGGAGGAGAAGTTTGAGAGAAATGGGAGGTAAGGTCGAGGACCTTAATTAGAACAATTTATTGTAAACATCTTAAACAATATTTCTTTATATTATAACTTAGTAGTAGTAGGTGGTATGGCGAAAAACAAAGATACCCTAACCTAGGAAATCCAAAAGGAATTTTACGACTATTTGTCATAATATAAAAAAGTCGGTCTTCTTTAAAATTGCATGCCTATATGTCACTTTTACATGCCATGCTAGCTATGCTTTACTTACATACATGAATTCTTGATGTAGAAACGAATAGGTTTGAAATTTGATACGTGGTGCAAAATTTTACACGCGTTCTGTGAAGGAATTCGTCCCAGTTGCCGGATCCTTAGGCTATAACTAGCCGGATCCCTCAATTGAAGGATCTGTGGAATCCGGGTGGACAAATATGGAAATCCTACACTTTCACATCAATCTAACCTTCCAGACCTTATTAGATTAGTTAAATATGTTACATTAGGATCAATTTACCTATCCTTAAGCTCAATTGATCCCTCATTTACTCATAAATGACTTTAGATCATGATGACGTACAGTCTATATTCAGGTCACGAACCCGACCAAAGCCCAATACTAATAAGCCCAACACGAACTGGGCTACGCTGATAAGGGTTTAGGCCCACGAAGGCCCAAACGCAATATTATTTATGTAACACGATAGCGAATATCTCCTAATGATGGAGATAATCATTCCCCAACCGACTTAGGCGGGATACGCCGAAGGTTAAGGAACACGGAACCAACAAGGATTCCGTGTGTATATAAAGGGAATCCCATCCCTCGTTAAAGGTACGATTTACAAAACCCTAACTCTCCTTTAACCCAAACTGATTACTTACTCTCACGCCGGAGGATAATCGTGGGAGACAATCCCACGATAAGCCTAACAGTGTTTTCTGTCTTCTTAGTGCGCAGGTCTCAAGCAACAATCATCAATTGATACGAGAGCCGGAGCCCAAACAAGGAATGCCCAACTTTTGTATCAACAAGTGGCGCCATCCGTGGGACCATTCACTAATAACTAAGAACTAGAATGACGAAGCATGGAAATCAGCGATCGCAAGCAGATCTTACGGGAAAGAAGCTGCATGTCGGATCAGCTTCCAAACAAAGGTCTGGGACAACCAGTGTTGCTAAAAACCAGGGATCAGGCCAAGATTTGGTCTTCCCTCTGGTAGAACCACGCTCTGGGACAACCCAGGCCACATCAACCACCTCTAGCGTAGGAGACCCACTGCGCACTCCTTTTGCCACTCCATTCCAAGTGGTGGTAGAGACAAACTTCACAAAAGCACATGATGCACCCGATAAAAATAAGAGTATATTGGTGGAAACTGATACTCCTACTCTAGAAGGGGTTGTGTCAGAACTAGCGCCAGACGAGTTCGTTTCGCAAAACTACGAAACCTTGGCTGCTCTCAAGCAAAAGGAAGCAAAGAAGAGGTCAAGTCGGAGTCTGCATGCCCGGCTCGATTTCGGCCCGGAATTTGGGACATCCCCACCGCGCCGTCAGAAGGAGAAACGCGGGAGGGATAGTCGCCGACCCCCAGTGTTTAACAGAATTGGTAGGAGAGTTGATGACGATGAGACATCCAACTCACAGCATCTGGAAGGAAGTGAGGAGGATGAACAGCGCACCAGTGTCCATGCCAGACTTGGCGGCCGGAGAATTCATGACAGACTTGGGCGACAATATTCCCCAAGTGAAAGCCCTTCAAGTCCAGATTCTGAGGACAGTCGGCGCAAGCGCCGAAGAAAGGAAAATTCATCCTCTGATAATTCCTAGGACAACGAGGATAGCGATACAGGACATTGGAAGTCCAGAAACAGATATAATGACCAAGAGGAGGAAGATATATCTATCCCATGGCGCCATCAAAAGATGGATGCGTTCACTCGACGCATCAGTGATTTATCAGAGAACAAAAGGAGGCGCATGCCTGCCAACGTGAAAACCTATGACGAAACAGGTGATCCTGATGATCACCTAAAAATTTTTGAATCAGCCGCTACAATTGAAAACTGGCCACAGCCTGTATGGTGCCACATGTTCAACTCCACACTAGTAGGAAATGGGCGGAACTGGTTCAACAAGCTTCCACGCAGAAGCATTAATGGTTTTGAAGAATTGAGAAAGGCGTTCCGCCTAAACTTTACTCAACGGAAAAAGTGTGCAAAAAACCCCATTGAACTCGCCAGGGTCAAATAGCGCCAAGGGGAATCCACAAGCGCTTTTATGGAGCGCTTCAAGAATGAATGCATGCAAGTTAAAGCGTGTCCTGAGATGCTCAAAATCTCAGGGTTCATGAATGGGATCAGCAACTCAGAACTTATCAAAAGGTTAAATGACAAGATTCCCCAATCCTTTGATGAGGTTATGAAACACACACGCTCCTTCGTCCAAGGAGAGGCCGCTGCGGCGGATAGCAAGAGAAACTACTCGAACTACCGGTCACAGGAGCAACCTGGGAGACAATCCACTGACCGGAGTAATAACCGTAACAGGAATTATCGCAACCAGGGGTGTGGGCGCGACAATGACAAGTATACCCCGTTGACAAAGACTCCAAAGGAGATACTTGCAACAGAAGGAGCAAACTTCCCAAGACCTCCACCCATGCGCACCCCAGAGGATCGACGCATAGGAGGTGGGTATTGCGACTATCATGGACAGAAGGGCCACACTACTAATGAATGTGTCCAGCTGCGCCAGCTCATCGACAAACTAGTCAAGGAAGGTAGACTGGACCATTTGGTCAAAAACATCAAAGAAGGGAAAGATAGACAAAAGACTGGGAATAAGAAGGACGAACCCAAAGATAAAGCTGACACCATTTACATGATATAGTCATGGCAGCGAACAACGAGGCAGAAGGTCAGCCAGAAGTTTTCCCACGGAAATGCAATCACTTTCCCTACCTTAACTACGCATAACACAGAGGTAGAGGCGCTCATCATCGAAATTAATGCGGGGGGTCACGACATCCACCGCATGTATGTTGATGGTGGAGCGTCCGCAGATATCATGTATGAACACTGTTTCAAACGATTGCACCCGGAGATACGCAGTCAATTGAGCCCGGTCACAACGGCGCTGACTGGCTTCACAGGCGAAAAGATATGGCCCATGGGGCAATTACAACTACTAGTCATAGTGAGTAATAACTACCACTACACAACAGCCTGGATGAATTTTATGGTGATCAAATCCCCCTCTCCATACAATGGCATTATCGGACGACCAGGGATATTAGCCATGTGCGCAGTACCATCTACAACACACAGGATGCTTAAATTCCCAGTGGAAGGAGGAATTGTTACCCTCTACAACACCGCTGCACCACCTAAAGAATGTAACGCCATCACATGCGAAACCGCACCTATTACAAAATAGTGCGCGTCTAAAGTTCCAAACCTAAAGGTCGGAATTCATCCCGAATACCCTGAACAGGAAGTATCGATAGGCGGATCACTGTCAGATAGCGGTAAAGCAGCTGTGTGTGCACTCTAGCAAAAGAACCTAGATATCTTTGCATGGGAACCAAAGCACATGACTGGGGTACCACGCTCAATCACAGAACACAAGCTACAAATCCGACAAGGATACGCACCGATCCGCCTGAAGAAGCGCGGCCAAGCTCCAGAGCGTGCGCAAGCAATACTGGCAGAGGTACACAAGCTAGTAGAGGCAAGAATCATGCGGGAAGTCTACTACCATGACTGGCTTTCTAACACAGTTATGGTAAAGAAAAGTGATGGTAGCAGGCGGATGTACGTGGACTTCACTGATCTTAACAAAGCATGTCCACAGGACTGCTACACACTGCCAGAGATAGACTGGAAGGTGGAATCTTTGTGTGGATATCCACTAAAGTGCTTTCTCGATGCATACAAAGGATACCATCAGATCCAGATGGCTAAGGAAGACGAGGAAAAAACGGTCTTTCACAAAAGCCAAAGCGTCTACTGCTATACAAAAATGCCCTTTGGCTTGAAGAATGTAGGCGCCACCTATCAACGGTTAGTAGATAATGCGTTCGAAAAACAGGTTGGCCGCAACCTAGAAGTTTATGTCGATGACCTGGTCATAAAAAGCCATACTGAAGAGGAGTTGGTGCGTGACATTGAGGAAACCTTCAGGACACTTAAAGAGATCAACATGAAGCTAAATCCTAAAAAATGCACTTTTGGCGCTACAAAAGGCATGTTCCTTGGATACTTGATAGAACCTGATGGTATAAAGCCGTGTCCAGAAAAGACTAAGGCTGTCATCGACCTTCCTTCACCGCGCACGTTGAAGGAAGTCCAATCTCTCAATGGAAAGCTGGCCGGTCTAAATAGATTCCTATCCAAGTCAGCAGACAAATCACTACCTCTTTTCAAAACACTCAAGAAGTGTATAAAAAAGGGAGATTTTTGTTGGACTACAGAGGCAGAAGAAGCCTTCGCACAGCTTAAACAACACCTGGCAACACTCCCTACACTTGTAGCACCCCGACCAGGGAAAGAGTTGATTATGTACTTATCCGCAACTCATGGAGCCGTCAACGCAGTATTACTAACGGATAGGAACTCAGTACAAACACCAGTCTAGTTTGTAAGCAAAGCGACTGCGCAGGTACTTCCAGGCGCACCCGATAGCAGTGATCACAGACCAACCGATCTAGCAAATCATCTACAAACCTGACGCATCAGGGCGATTGCAGAAGTGGAGTGTATTGCTAGGTGAGCACAACATCTCCTATAGACCACGTACTGCAGTAAAAGGGTAGGTACTAGCAGATTTCATCATCGAAAAACCAGACACCGATGATCCACCCGCACTAAGCAAGAAGGAACTACAAGATCCATGGATCTTGTTTACGGACGGATCCTCATGCGTGGATGGGTCAGGAGCAGGCCTCATCCTCACAAACCCGGAAGGAATGGAATTCACTTACGCAATGCATTTCGAATTCACAACAACAAATAATGAGGCAGAGTATGAAGCCCTAATAGCCGGACTACGCATCGCAGCTCGAATGAGTGTACATAACTTGGAAGCGAATGTAGATTCCAGGCTAGTAGCCAACCACGTGTTGGGTGAGTACGTGGCCAAGGAGGAAAACATGATTCAGTACCTCGAAAAAACCAAGGCACTAATCCAAGGCTTTGACAGGTTTACCATCAAACAGGTTCCTCGAGGGGAAAACCGAAAGGCGGATGCAATAAGCAAAATTGCATCCACAAGCTTTGCACACCTATCAAAACAGGTGTTGGTGGAAACATTGGAAAGCAAATCCATCTCAAAGATGGAAGTATCCACGGTCATAGAGGAAGAAGGCCCTACGTGGATAACACCGATAACAGACTTCATAAGCAAGGGAGTACTACCCCGAGAGTAGAAGGAAGCCCGAAGGATAAGGCGCACAACACAACGATTCGAACTTTGGGACAACATACTATATCGACGCTCTTTTTTGCAACCATGGCTCCGCTGTGTTGGTCCCCTTCAAGCAAACTATGTACTACGGGAAATCCACGAAGGTTCATGTAGCATGCATTCAGGACCAAGATCCGTGGTGGCACGCGCTTTACGGTCCAGATATTATTGGCCCACCATGCATCGCGATGCGCGGGACTTAATCAGAAAGTGCAGCGACTGCCAAGTTCACAGACCCGGGCCACGCCAACCACAACAGGAGCTAACACCAATTACGGCACCATGGCCATTTTAAAAGTGGGGTATAGACATTGCCAGTCCTTTTCCTGTTGCAGCAGGAGGATTAAAGTTCCTCATAGTCGCCATAGACTACTTCACCAAGTGGATTGAGGCAAAGGCAGTGGTGACAATCACTGGCAACCAGGTGAAACACTTTTTCTTGGAAAATATTGTATGCCGCTTCGGTCTACCTGGGGAAATCATCTCGAACAACGGGAAACAATTCTGCGACAACCCTTTTAAGGACTCGTGCGAGAAGCTAAAAATCACACAGCACTTCGCGTCAGTTAAACACCCACAAACCAACGGCTTAGTTGAACGTGCGAACCGAAGCATGGGTGAAGGAATTAAGGTACGCTTGGACAAGCACAAAGGAAGATGGGTGGAAGAACTATCGCATGTTCTGTGTGTGCACCGCACTTCTATCAAAACCAGCACAGAGGACACCCCCTTCTCTCTAGTCTATGGGACAGAAGCCGTCATACCAGCCAAAATTGGAATGCCAACTATTCGCACTGCTAAAATCAATGTGGCAACCAATGACGACGAATGACGTATCAACTTAGACCTGCTAGAAGAGAGACGCGAACGCGCAGCTATACGGGAAGCAAAATCAAAGTCAAGAATGAAGGGATACTATGATGCTAAGGTGCGAAGTGTTTAATTCAGACCAGGTGACTTTGTTTACCGCGCCAATGATGTGAGCCATGCAAAAGACACAGGTAAGCTTGGACCAAAGTGGGAAGTACCCTATGAGGTTACTAAAGCATTAGGGACAGGCGCGTTCAAGCTACGAGGCTTGGATTGTCGTGAACTGCCACGCACATGGAACATCTGCAACCTTAAGAGGTGCTACTTATAGGAATGGCTACGGCCTAGCGCACAGACGCCCCTGCGCTTTATTGAAGTGCCTAAGAAACATCTATGTATTTATTTTTTGTTTTCCTTCGTATACTGTCTTATTTATTTCTCATAAAAACTTGCAAGTATCAATAAAACGTTGCGGTTTCTAGCTAACTCCGCGACACATTTTAATTTGTTATTTCCATATACTGTATGTCTTAACAACTTTTTACTTTTTGCCTACATGGTGTGCATGCACTTAAAAAACCCACGATGGTAAAAGGATGAGTTAACCTACTAAGGACTCGTTGAGTAAGAGGGTTGCAAACCCATCAACACTGGATCACGTATCCTTGTTAAACACCTTGTTCTCAAGACGTTAGAATAAGTTTGTGCGCATCTCACGATGGGTGCGCAACAACGCATATGGTGCACGTTTAACAGCTTAGGAACCAAGACACTTGATTCCTTGATATGATATTTTTAGTACGCTGTATATCACAACATACACGATTATGATAAAAAAAAGGGGTACTTAGAAATTATCTCTTAAGTATACTATGATCTTCATACATGACTATGGATTTCTTATTCTATTCGCACTTGTGTACAACTTTGACCCTTAGAACATGTCTTACACGCAAAGATAAACAGATAAGTACACACAGTACAAG
This sequence comes from Chrysanthemum seticuspe, assembly GCA_019973895.1. Lineage (NCBI taxonomy): Eukaryota > Viridiplantae > Streptophyta > Magnoliopsida > Asterales > Asteraceae > Chrysanthemum > Chrysanthemum seticuspe. The sequence continues at coordinate 227,168,656 of BPTQ01000004.1, forward strand.
TTGCATTAATCTCAACACGCACAACGCAAAAGGAGATTTTCATTAATGACTACAAGTTATTACAAAAGGTTGTTTACTTTACGAAGTACAACCTACCAACTATTACAATGCTCAAGAGATGAGCTACCTACGCGGTTTGCTGCATCTTTAACCTCGCTTAAACTCTTCAACAAATCAGCATCTTTACGAGCTATGGTAGCAACACTAACAGGCACCCCGTCAGAACGGGGGAGATTAGCTGCTCCAACGCCACACAAAACGGCCTTACCCTTAATGCCTTCCTTCTTGGCTAGCCTGGTAGCATGAGCTTCCAAGACCTATTTCAATGGAACTTCCTTCTCCAAAGTGAAGGGGTTCAGGATATCTTTGGGATGAGCAAAAACAGGCACTTGAAGCTGCGAGACATCGGGCTTCAAAAAATAGTCCGGCTGCACTTCTGCATTGTCAGTACGATGGCGCGCTAAGGTCAACCCTTCCATAATAACAGTTATGGGATAATCTTGGTCGCGCTCCATCTCAGCAATCATACGAAGCTCCAAAGACTTCATCTTCTCCATGGCAGACACTAGCTGATCATACGCCTGCGCATTATAGCCAGGTACCTTTTCAGCAGATACCTTCAACAAACCTGCCTCATGAAGCTTCTCCACAGCTTCTGCTTTACCGCGCTCTAAGGCGCACTGTACTACCCCACCAAAAGCATTCACCATTTCTGGTGACTCCAAGGTACTAAGTGCAGCCAGACGTAGACCATGACTTATGAGCCATCTGCGCTCAGCAATGGTGGATAAAAGTTGGGGATATAACTCGTCGTCGTACTCCAAGCTGAGCTTGCGCATTTTCATCTCTTTTGCTTCTAGGGCACTTTTCACAGTTGCACCAAAGTTTTCAAGCTGCGAAGTCAAATCCTCTTTGCCCTTCTCTAAATACTTCAGTGCCCAACGCTGCGCAGACTTGTATCCTGAAACCTCTGCACGCTCTTGGCTTATTTGGCCCATCAGCGCCATCTTTTCCCCAGCTAGCTTCTGGGCATACACACTCAGACTCTCTGCCTCAGCCTTGGTACTAGCCAACTGCGCCTCCAGCGACGCAATTTTCTGATCCTTTTGCGCGCCTTGGCTGCTTTCACCTGAAAACTTCGCCTTTAATTTTTCTACTAGGGAAGCTTGATGCGCAGCCGCTTGCGCCAACTCTTCGACAAGCTGCTCTATGGGTGCATCTCCAGCAACCAATGGCTCAGATCTTTGGCTATGCGGCTCAGAAAAAGCAGAAAGTACAGGACTTTCTTTGGGTGGCGACTCAGCAGCCTGTTCAAACCTGCATACACAGACAGAGAATTATCAGTTTCCCATATAAACAGTTGGCGCGCAAAAACAGTGACGACATTACTTACTGTGAGTCAGAGGCATTCGTAGAGGGGTGAGATGACGCAACATCACTGGCGGATGAGTCCACAGTGAGGATCACAGGACGTTTTTTCCTCGAGGAGCTTGCGCCATCCTCTCCGAGTAATCTTTTTCGTTTTAGCCCGGATTCTTGCTCCTCCTCCTCTTCTTCTTCCATAGGCTACGCCACTGCTACGGGTGGTGGCTGCGCTACTGGGGATGGCACTCTGGGGTTTGGCACACTTTGCAGTGGTGTTGCTTCCACTGTGACCGAGGAGCTGGTCCCTGTTTCCCCTACATTCATCTTCAGGGTACGCCCGGCAGTAGCCTCCAGTATGGGCTCTTCTCCCTCCATCAGTGGCCGCGTCCCTACATTAACCTGAATAGGCTTCGCTAGTTGCACAACGGTAAACAGATCCATATCTGCGCAACATAATACAACAAACACATAGGTTACATAATGTGCATAAAGAAAAAGAATGCTCTTACATTAATTAAGAAAGGGGATGCGAAGGAACGAGCACCCACCCTGGCCATTAGCGCCTAAGAAGGTTGGCACCTCATCTGGCATACCAAAGTAATTACGGCTAATGCCCATATGCACCAGAAATTCCTCAGGATAGGAACTAATGGGGATGCGATTGTCGTTTATCAGTTTCGCATCCTCCACGACATATGATCCAGGCAGGGGGCGCTCATCCTTCGGCAATGTCCCCTGGGTATAAAATTCAAAACACGGTGGGAAGCATACGTCGTCTACCCAGAAAAAAGTCTCTCTCCAGATCTTGAGTGGTCCAGTTTTTTTGTATAACACTTGAGGCACCCAACGCGTTTAGCAAATGAGACCCACCCGTGTGACCACGTTGTGTGGTAGAACGCACGGAATAAGTGGATAGTGGGGTTAACCGCCAGTAATCGGCAATTAACCTTGAAGTTGGTGATCTTCGCCGCATCGATGCAGTGAAGTTGGGCTAGGTGCAGTGAGTAATAATTTAATACGTCATACAGAAATAGAGATATGGGCACACGTTGATTTGCGAACTCGAAAAAACGTATGTATACTCCTACTTTCCCTTCGGGGAAATCTGCAATAGATGCATGCGCACCCGGAACAACCGGATACACGTCAAGTGGTATAAAATAATCTGAGGTAAACTCTAGAAGTTCACTCTCATTTATATCGGAGGTGAAATCAGATAACTGCTTGACAATGGTGTTATTTTTTTAAAGGCGTACGCGTGGTTACCTTCGAAATAGGTGATTTTCTGTTTTGCAAATGAACGGTTTCTTAACAATGGCGGATTTTGTTTTTCACTGTGAGAAACACAGTAAAATGAGGTAGCCGGTTATATAAGTGTTCTCATCCACGCGATGAGTGACACGTGGATCCCACTATCACCAACATGTGGTTCAGATTACTTGATGTGACGCTGCTGCAGTTACTTTCCCCCAATTTACGAGGCGTCCATTTTCAATTACTATGTCTAGATACAATGTATTGACGGGTATCTTTTTTGACTTCTTTGCTACGCTTCGTAGTTTTTTATTATCTGCCGTTATTAGTCTAGCATCCGCAGTCCTTCACTGCGCATACTAGACTGGGGGGACATGATGACGTATAGTCTATATTCGGGTCACGAACCCGACCAAAGCCCAATACTAATAAGCCCAGCACTAACTGGGCTACGCTGATAAGGGTTTAGGCCCACGAAGGCCCAAACGCAATATTATTTACATAACACGATAGCGGATATCTCCTAATGATGGAGATAATCATTCCTCAACCGACTTAGGCGGGATACGCCGAAGGTTGAGGAACACGGAACCAACAAGGTTTTCGTGTGTATATAAAGGGAATCCCATCCCTTATTAAAGGTACGATTTACAAAACCCTAACTCTCCTTTAACCCTAAACTGATTACTTACTCTCACGCCGAAGGATAATCGTGGGAGACAATCCCATGATAAGCCTAACGGTGTTTTCTGTCTTCTTAGTGCGCAGGTCTCAAGCAACAATTATCAATTGATACGAGAGCCGGAGCCCAAACAAGGAACGCCCAACTTTTGTATCAACAGATCACATTCAAGATGTTTTTTATTTATCATTTCTTCATAACTCACCATTTTCCTGCTCTAATGCTTACACATTGTTTATCTCATCTCAAAACACATACTTTAATATTTCTCTCAATTTTAGCAAATTGATTTTAGTCATCTTTACCTCAAAATAGGCTAAAAAACTAGTTTTTCATTTCTTATAATTTTTAAGGAATTATCCAAATTTCCTTTGAGTTATATAATCTCTAGGATCATTTGACATCATTTGACACCCTCAAAATCTTAGAATCGTGCTTAAGCACTCATGTGCATACCTAAAAACTCCATTTTTTTTTATCAAAATCCATCATTAGAGATTCTCACTCATTATGGTTGAACATTTAAGTTCTATACCATTTAAGACACCTTAGGGAACTTAAACACTCAAGATATATAGGTACTAGCCCTTGATAGAACATCATCACTCCATTTCATAACTGTTGGGAATTCTACTAAGTAAGAATTATGCTGAAGTTACTGCCGATGGATTCTGCTGAAGTACAAGGATTCTGTTGAAGAAGTAATTCTGCTGAAGTACTAAAGCCGTATAGTTGGTTTCTGCGGAGATATATATTCCGTGTATTCTATAGTTAGTTAGGATATGCATGAGCTTTATTAGGAAGTGATAATGTATATCTTATTTAGTTTTATGTTTATACATTTCTTGGGAAATGGTTTAGGGTTCCTTGTCTATAAAAGGAACACAATAGTATGAATGATGTACGGTTGAAAAACAAAGTTTTAGTATTATAAAAAGATCTATAGAGGATCAAAGAAGGTCTTAGTTATTTGTGTTATTACTTGTGTTTGATTTCCGCTATACTACAAATTATAGAGACTGTCTTTTAGTGTGTTTGATTACATAAGCATAACTAACGATCTACGAGTGCTCAAAGATCTATCAAGGTCTTAGGTTCAACAAGTGGTATCAGAGCCTCGGGAGAGTCTCTACGATACTAAGAACAGTCTTTTCATTACACCCATACAACCAAAAAAACCTTCACCATGCCTGGATCTGATGATGAAATTGAAGTCACCAACAACCAAAACAACACATCTCTGCAACAACTCAGTCTCTCAAACAGCAATGCAAAGTTCCCATACCAAAAGAATGAGGAGTATGATTTGTGGGCTATGAAGATGCAGAATTGGATCTCCAACATTGATTGGAATCTCTAGGAAATTATGAAGAAGGGGAACAATTTGAAGAGGCATGTCACAGATCCTGATGGTACTGTTACCATAGTTCCTCCCAAATTTGTTGATGAGATATTGGCTGTCCAGAGAGAGAACAAAGTTAGAACTATTCTCCTTCAGGCTATACCTGAGGATCACTTGGGTGATTTTCACTACATGCAGGATGCTAAGGATATATGGATGGCAATCAAGGCTAGGTTTGGTGGGAATGAGGAGTCAAGGAGAATGAGGAAATCAATGCTGAAACAACAGTTTCAAGAATTCCAAATCTCTGAAGAGGAAGGTATCAACAAGGGGTATGACAGGTTTCATAAGATATTGAGTCAATTGAATCAGTTGAAGGCAAAGCCAGATAATGGTGACTGCAATTCAAAGTTCTTGCGATCTTTAACTTCATCTTCATTGCAAGTAAGCATTGCCCTCAAAGCTAAAGGTGGGCTGGATATGCTCACTTTTGATGAACTATACAACAGACTTAAATCTCTTGAGCCTGATGTCAGAAGTCCCTTTCGTTCATCCACTCCTAGTCATACAACATTTGTTGGGGCCTCCTCAAATAAGATGACCTATGCTCCAAGTCCAACTTACTCAGCATCATCATCCTACGCCACCACTACATCAAATTCTCAACCTAAATCTAGTGGTGTATTGGAAGATGTGATTTACTCTTTTGTTGCTGATTATGACACTCAGCAGCAACTAGCCTTTGACGACTTTGAATAGGTGGATCCATTTGACATGGAAGATATGAACTTGAAGTGGCAACTGGCCATGCTCTCAATGAACATCAAGAAGTTTGAGAGTAAGTCTGGGAGAAAGTTTGGTTTCCAGGTAAAAGATCCAGCAAGATTTGACTGAAGGAAAGTCAAGTGCTATACTTGTGGACAGATGGGTCATTTCTCAAGAGAATGCAAGGATAGGAAGGCTGGTGATGAGGTGAGATATTCTTCCTATCAGCAGATTCAAAAGGAAGCTGGAACTTCAAAGGCTGGACCCTCCACAGCTCTTGTCACTATGGATGACCATGTCAACTGGAAGGTGCATGAGCCTGAGAATGATGAAGGTCCTGGTTTTGAGAATATTGGATTGCTGGCAAGCTGTACTTTAGAGGATAGGCATGAGCAAATTGCCTTGATGGGCATCTCTCAGGTACATAATTGTGTTTTTGGTTGTAGTGAAAGATATAATGAACTTAAAGAAGCCTATGATGAATTGAAACCTAAATATAATGAATGTTATGTCGAAGTTAAGGCTTATAAATAGGCTTTAAAAACATTAGAAAGACAAAAATTTTGGTTTCAAAAGAATCAACTGGCTTATGATGAAAAGATAAGGGTGTTAGAAAGTGATCTAGAATGTATTAAAAATGATTTTAAACGCACTGAGAAAGAAAAAGCTTATGTAGTTTCTGAAAACCAAGTGCTAAAAGAGAAATTAGATGTGGAAGTAGCTAGGCATAAAGAATGGTTATTGTCTGGTAACAAGTTAGCTGGTCATATCTATGCTAGTTAAAATCCTAATACTGCAATAGGTTTAGGTTTTAAGAAGTATGTTGGGATAGAAGCTAGGGATGACCTACGTAAATATACACCACCAGGATTAGCTAAGTTTGTTAAAGAAGGAAAATTACATGTTGTCCCTGGACCTATAAGAGGAGAACATATGCCCATTGACCTTTCCATCCCAGTTGATTTTGATGGATCACACCATCTTTATGGCAAAAAGTCAAGAGACTTGCCAGACCCTGATTCTTCATCTACTGACTTTCTCTCTTGTGTTGACAGTGACAAGTCCTCTATCCAAGGGTCTACTTCTACATGTTGTGATTCAAATGAAAAGTCAGACCTTCCCAAGACCTCACCCAAGCCTACACCCATGACTCCCTACAAGCCTTTTAGAGTTGCTACTGAGGAATCAACTTCTAAGACAATTTCTTTTGAAGACTTGTTTTTTTAATTCTTTGCAAAACAATAATTCTGTTAAAAACAATTCTGTTCATGTTTATGGTTTGAATGCTTTTGCTTGTGATGAAACTTCTTTCATTTTGAATAAATCTTCTAAAAGGAAGACATGTTTTGTTTGTGAAAGTAAATTTCATTTGATTAAGGATTGTAATTTTCATGAGCAAAGAATGGGTGTATGTGCTAATTAAAGGAAATCTAGACCAATGTGGAAAAATTTTAATGATATTCCATCTTTTGTTCCACAAGCAACTTATAAATATAATTCTGCTGATAAACAATTTTCAAAATGGGGCAGATCAGTTGCTCAACCATATTTGAAACCAACTAGTGCTTATTTTCAAAATGGTTATTGGCCTGGATGTTTTGACTCTATGTATGTTGGCAAGGGATATAGGGATACTGCTGTGAAGCTGATAACGCTACACGCGTCGTTCGGGGTCAAAGGAACTTCCTTTTTGTCGAGCAAGTTTTTCAACACCCTTGGCAGTGAACCTAATCGTTTTAGCGTAGTATTAGGGTAAGCCACGTGAATTGATATCGTTCTCTAGGGGAATAGGAATGCTAGTGAGAAGTTACTACGCTAAGGTTGGGGTTTAGGAAGATTATTTTTTATCTTTTTATGTTTTTAGGAAATGGAAAGGTACGAATCTCGGGGTTTGGATTTGGGGGTTGGTATTTCTACCGATTACTCTACTTATCTAATTATCTAATCTAAGGTGTATGTAGTCTATGTCTAATTATTGTGTTCTCGTATGATGGTTTAAAGATGTGTTTACTTAGGTTTTATTACTCCTTAATTATCTCCTATTGATGGTTGAATTGTCACGTCCTTATTCTTAATTCGCGTTGTGTGTCTAAAGTCGTAGGGTATGCGTTTCTCCCTAACTCTTTGAACTTGCCATAGGGTCTCTTCTACAAAAACCTCTAGGAATTATAAACTCTAATTGAAGACATAATTGAATTAATGAAGTAAAACACTTATCTTGATGTACGATAGGGTTTGGAACCCTAAAATACTGTACAAGACAGCCTTGGTTCGGTTTAGGTTTTTACTCCAAAAGACTACACACTAAAACTGAAAAATTTGGATTCCCTATATGATATTACAATCGTGACGGCGTCACCTTATGATTTGTGACGCCGTCAGGTCGCCAACATTAGGGTTTCGTCTTGGCCATGTTAGTCTTGCGACGGCGTCACCTTGTGCTTGTGACGCCGTCCCCTTCAGTCTCTGACGCCGTCTGGATCAAATCTAGGCCGTCTGAGTTGCGACGGCCTACTCTTTTAAAGCCTGACACCGTCTCTTGAAAATAAGCAATTTGGCTACTGTGTCGTCACAGAAGTGCTCCGACAGCGTCGCAGTTAAGCAGTGACGCCGTCCCCTTGTACTTCAGCAGTTTGAGTGTCTCGATTCTTGACTTTGGCCATTTTCTTCATATATCCGTGCCTTTTCGTCCACATAAGTGCCATTCCAGCAATTTGCCTTCGAGAGACCTAAAAAGTGAAAAGGAATGATATTAAGTAATAACGGATACAAAAGTGATCAAATAAGGGCTTAAACGACCCCTCAAAAAGGTACATTTTAAAACCTTATCAAATATCCCTACACTTGGTATTTGCTTGTCCTCAAGCAAATGTGCTTTTAGCCAATTAATTTATAAGTTAGGGGTCATGAAGCATTGGTTTAAAATAGTCCACAACACGTATAAGCCCCGCAAAAGTCATAACAAGCACGGAAATTACATACTAGCACCTCACATGGGGGTGTTTGGATACTCACATCTCTCGGGTGTATATGAAATATAACAAGTTGGAAATAGAAGATAAACACTCATTAACCGGTCCTAGTACATAGATTTCCATAGGCTTGAGAATAGATCAAACCTCCATCGCTTTGGCGTAAGCACCTAGGAAAGACTATCAAAAGAGGTCTTTAAAGGGTTGTAATGTTAGGCTTACGGTAGGGAAACAAAGGGTTTGGTGGGATAGGCTATTTAGTGGTGGCAAGTCAAAAATCTCTATGTTACAAGCATACGAAGAATGGCGTTGCTAAGCCAAGACTCGACACTCTAAACTCTAGCTAACTGAAACACACAAACATAAATTTAAATGATAGATCTAGGATGGTAGCCCTTTTTTTCACACACTTTTACTCTACCATCCTCTACGATAACATCAAAATGATAGGGATTTATAGGCACATCCCTACACTTGAGTTTTTATTACTCTAACACTAATTTGACCCGAATTGAAACGATCAAAACACTTGGAGTACATTATAACGCAAATAAGGGAATTTAACATTCCCTTCCAGTCATTTCATAAACTTTAACTTTTCCCATAAGTCCCAATTGTCCCAAAACTGTGTACAAAGGATATGACTCGACTTAGCAACTCATGCAAGCAATTAGATAATTGAACTAAGGGTTTAGGGTGATAACAATAATGCACTAAAAGTGAGTGCATACAGGGTAGGCTAAGGCGATTTGGGTGTACATTTGGGGGTGGGGTGTAAACAATGCTCTTCATTGATATTCCGGAAAACTGAAACATCACGAGAACCGCGAAAAGGATAGGCTCTGAGGGGTTAACTAGGGGTATCGTGTACTAAAGATGAGTACAACGCAAATGTGTGGGGGAATTACTCAACCGATGTGGAAGAAGTAATTATATTACGGGTATCAAACAAGGGTTATCCTAATGCCTCTTATCATTTAGTTATTCCTAACTACACAAGTGTAGTCTTACTAGCGATCTCAGGATGCATCAAAAAACAAGTTCTAGAATCTAATATACTATCGGTTCACACTCTAAGCATTAAAGATGAATGCTTTAATTCCAACTAATCTAAGGGTGATCCTCACATTTTGGGTGGAATTTAGGTGGTAAAGGGTTTTTGTGCTAGTCATGTAACTTCCTATCCGTGAGACGCTTTTGTTAAGACTAATGGCCCACTCCTATATGTCATGAGAAAATTTTAAATTTGGTGCCAAAATTACCCTAACCGACATTTTCTCATGGTTTATTACACAAATACAATTGGACAAAGCAAATAGTCAAGGATAAGCATAGTTTCAAAGTTCCCGTTTTATTTTCCCTCCCTACACTTAAACTGAACATTGTCCCCAATGTTCCCCGAAAGTATCAAAGTTATGATAAAAGAAGGTAATGAAAAAACGAAAGAAACTAATATTCCCCTGATTAGCTCGGTAGGATCCGTGTGTGAAGTAGTGGTTAAATCCTTTCCAAGAAGAATGTATGCGTGAAAAGCTCCTTCCAATCTTATGTAACTTCTTCTTGATAAATTAAACCTGCACACTTGAAGAAAACGAACGAAACCTTCGCGTAAAATCGGCGGTAATAATATATATAAGACTCGACTAAACTAGGATATAATGCTTGTGGAATGGATATTTACAGAAAATCTGGAAAATTAAGACCTGGAAAATTCCAAAAATTTATAAGTGGCTCAGAAAATGAGAAAAAAGTAATCTGTTGTTTTTACTCCTTCCTGATGCCGCCAGGTTGCGATCCTGACGCCGTCAGGTTATCCTGACAAAAACTGGTCTGCGATTTTCTGGAAAAAATTCTGGAAAATTTACATCTTTAGATTCTGGAAAATTTACATCTTTAGAATCTGGAAAAATTTCTGTAAAACATCCATTATAACTCGATACAAGCATTTGACTCAAACAAACACACACATATATCTTTTAATTAATTGTTATACTCATGTTTACGTTTCTTTTGAAAACGTGTGTAATCCTCCCTACACTTATCATTTATGTAAAATACCTTTATATGCAATTAAGACGAGGTTAAATACAAAATAAAACATTTTCACAAATTCAAACATGAGAATAAACAATCAATAAAATATATATGACACACAAATAAAAATGAAAAACAAATACACATGGGTTGCCTCCCAAGAAGCGCTTGTTTTTGTTCGAGTCACGAGCCTGACTCTACCCTTATTTAACGGATAAAGGGGAGGTTTTCCCTACACTTAGGTTTAAGTGTGGGTGGTGGAAATTTGCTACGTGAGGAGAGGGTGATGGGTGATTTATATGCTCAACGGAGTGTACTCCATTCATTATAACCTTACCTAAGTCTATTGGTATAGTGGGTGAATCAAATATCTCTCCTAAAAATGGATCATCTTCTATCAACTTCAAAAGATTCTTAGTTAAGGATCCATCTTGACCTAATAAACCCGGTTTAAACCCATAATGTTTCTTGTTATCAACCATGAATGGGTGATATAAGTGTGTAAGGTCATGAGTTACTCCTATATTAGCTTCCACTCTACATGGACTAGAGTCTACCACCTTTATCAAGAAACTACCCGGATTATTTATTTTGATGGGTGGATTGGGGCCTAATTCAATTCCAAGATTCACATCTAAAGACGGAAAATTGGGTAAGGTTTTTGGTTGAGGCTCCGGTTCATCAAAATTAGAAACTTCCCTAGGACTAAGAGAGAGGTCATGACAACAAGCATCTAAACCTATATTCTCTAGTGGCTTTTGGTCCAATGGTTCTATATCAATCGGGGTTCCTATAGTCTCTTCTACTTCTTCCGGGTAAGTTATAGGCGATGTGTGTTCCTCAAGTGATGGTAGGTCTTGTGGGCTTGGAGTTTCCATCTTATTATCCATTATATCTAGACCTCCTAAATGTTCATCATGTGTTTTAGTATGATCTAACCCAAATACACTCCTAAGCATCTCAAATCCTTCTTTGGCCATTTTAAATTCTTGGTCCGATTCATAAGAATCATTCTCAAAAACTTGACTACTATGTTCTATTGGCCTAAAGGATTCCTCACGCGCTATATCCATTTCCTCAAGTTGTACCAGCTGATGGTTTATGCATAGGAGGCTTTTCTGAAAAATTCTCCAGATGGTCTCACTAAAAGGAGTTGATCCTGACAACGATCGTTGAATAGAAGCCACACAAACACAAAATATATCAAATCCATCCAACGTTACACCCGTCTCCTTTTGGATATCTCTAAGTTTACTCACAAAGTCATTAGAACAATAAAAACCAATCCAATCTGCGAAATTCAATTGTTCCACATTTGTTAATGATTCATATGCAATTTCACTTGCCATACCTACAATTGAAAAGGGTTTTACGAACACAAACACAAAGAAGGGGATAAACTACAAGGAAGCTAAAAAATGAGAAAAAATTTACTTGATAGGAATCAAGCAAAGAAACCTAAACGAGGTGGACTACTAACTAGCTATTCTATTCCCCGGCAGCGGCGCCAAAAACTTGATAACGCTACACGCGTCGTTCGGGGTCAAAGGAACTTCCTTTTCGTCGAGCAAGTTTTTCAACACCCTAGGCAGTGAACCTAATCGTTGTAGTGTAGTATTAGGGTAAGCCACGGGAATTGATATCATTCTCTAGGGGAATAGGAATGCTAGTGAGAAGTTACTACGCTAAGGTTGGGGTTGAGGAAGATTATTTTTTATCTTTTTATATTTTTAGGAAATGGAAAAGTACGAATCTCAGGGTTTGGGTTTGGGGGTTGGTATTTCTACCGATTACTCTACTTATCCAATTATCTAATCTAAGGTGTATGTAGTCTATGTCTAATTATTGTGTGCTCGTATGATGGTTTAAAGATGTGTTTACTTAGGTTTTATTACTCCTTAATTATCTCCTATTGATGGTTGAATTGTCACGTCCTTATTCTTAATCGCGTTGTGTGTCTAAAGTCGTAGGGTATGTGTTTCTCCCTAACTCTTTGAAATTGCCAAAGGGTCTCGTCTACAAAAACCTCTAGGAATTATAAACTCTAACTCTAAGGTACTCTTTGGATGGTTTAGCCTACAACCGCTCTAAGTGTTATAGTCCAAGGTTCGCAAAGATTAATCAAGCATTAATTACACAACTAATGACCTATCGCATTACTAGATCATTAACAATTAAGATAAGAGACAACCAATCAATATTCAATAATTAAGTTTCATATTCCCTAAGAAAACACACAAGTAAATTAGCCGAACATGGAAAACATGCAAGCATACACACAAATAATTGAAGACATAATTGAATTAATGAAGTAAAACACTTATCATGATGTAAGATAGGGTTTGGAACCCTAAAATACTGTAAAAGACAGCCTTGGTTCGGTTTAGGTTTTTACTCCAAAAGACTGCACACTAAAACTGAAAAATTCGGATTCTATATATAATATTACAATCGCGACGGCGTCACGTTATGATTTGTGACGCCGTCGGGTCGCCATCATTAGGGTTTCGTATTGGCCACGTTAGTCTTGCGACGGCGTCACCTTGTGCTTGTGACACCGTCCCCTTCAGTCTCTGACGCCGTCTGGATCAAATCTAGGCCGTCTGAGTTGCGACGGCCTACTCTTTTAAAGCCTGATACCGTCACTTGAAAATAAGCAATTTGGCTACTGTGTCATCACAGAAGTGCTCTGACGGCGTCGCAGTTAAGCAGTGACGCCGTCCCCTTGTACTTCAGCAGTTTGAGTGTCTCGATTCTTGACTTTGGCCATTTTCTTCGTATATCCGCGCCTTTTCGTCCAAATAAGTGCCATTCCAGCAATTTGTCTTCAAGAGACCTAAAAAGTGATCAAATAAGGGCTTAAACGACCCCTCAAAAAGGTACATTTTAAAACCTTATCAGAAGCCCTCAACAGGTTGTTCTAGGACTAAAAAGGGACCCAATTTTCAATGGAGGTCCAAGAACAATGGTGGATCTTTTACTTCTACATGGCCCAAATCTTATGATCCACAAGGCAGGCTCAAGTCAGTAATGACTTGAGTATCCATAGTGTACTAATAGTTTGTATATATTTTTATTTTTGTTGTAGGATCATCCTCTTAAGCATAAGGAAGTTGGCATTGTTGATAGTGGTTGTTCCAGAAGCATGTCAGGAAACAGAGAAATGATGCATAATTTCGTACCCATAGAAGGAGGAGGCAATGTGACTTTTGGTGGAAGTGATGGTAGAATCACTGGGAAAGGCACCATCAAAACACCTCAACTGGATTTTGAGAATGTGTACTATGTATAGGAACTGCAACACTTCAACTTGTTCTCAGTCTCACATATTTGTGACACCAAGAACAAAGTATTCTTCTCTGAGGATGAATGTCTTGTGCTATCTAAAGACTTCAAACTACCAGAAGATACATCAATACTGCTGAGAGTTCCTAGAAATCACAACTATACACATTCAACTTGAATGATGTTCAACCAGAAGGTGACCTAACTTGTCTGGTGGCTAAAGCATCCCTGGATGAGTCTACAAAATGGCATATAAGGATGGCTCATGTGAACTTCAAGACCATAAACAAGCTTTCTAAACTTGGTCTAGTTGAAGGACTTCCTTCCAAAGTTTTCACCAATGAACATAACTGTGTTGCCTGCAACAAAGGAAAGCAACACAGAGCCTCATACAAAGCCATTACAGCTGTGAGCACTATTTCAGAACCTCTTCAGTTGCTGCATATGGATCTCTTTGGTCCAACCCAAGTCAAAAGCATTGATCACAAGTACTTTTGTCTAGTAATCACTGATGACTATAGCAGGTTTTGTTGGGTATTCTTTCTGAGGACTAAAGATGACACATCTCAAGTGTTGAAAGAGTTCATTACCCTTGTTGAAAACCAGTTGAACAAAAAGGTTAAAGGAATTCGGTGTGATAATGGGACAGAGTTCAAGAATGTTGTATTAATAGAACTCTGTAAGTCTATAGGGATAAAAAGGGACTATAGCACTCCACGAACCCCAAAACAAAATGGGGTAGCTGAAAGAAAGAATAGGACCTTAATAGAGGCAGCAAGATCCATGCTTGCAGACTCTAAATTACCTACTATGTTTTGGACTGAAGCAGTTAGCACAGCTTGTTATGTACTGAACAGGGTATCCATTACTAGACCTCATTTCAAGACACCTTATGAACTTCTCACTGGGAAAGTTCTTGCTATTCATTACCTCAAACCTTTTGGATGTCAAGTGACCATTTTGAACACTAGTGATCCACTGGGTAAATTTGATGAGAAAGCTGATGAGGGGTATATTGTGGGTTATTCAGCTAATATTAAGGCTTATAGGGTATACAATTTAACTGCTAATAAGATTGAGGAGACTTTGAACCTGAGATTTCTAGAAGATAAACCTAATGTTCAAGGACAAGGTCATGTTTGGTCTTTTGACCTGGATTACTTAACTGATTACTTGGGTTATTCTAGACATGTGGCTAACCTAAATGCAGGTACACCAGAGTCTCCCACTGACAATGCAGGTACCATGGATGCTGACTCAGAAACTGAGTTTGAGGATGATGAACAACCTATTATTGTACCTTCCTTCTCCCCTAACCATTTTGCAGGTGATAATTCTAGAGTTACATATGATGAGAGTGAAGATGAGTCACACTATGCAAAAAACCTTGCCAGGCTTAAGAAACAAGAACATGTAGCTAATCTAGAAGTTGAAAGGCTTGGTGGGGAGGTTGCAAGTGAAGCAGTCAGTGGAAACCAGGATTCTTCTGACAGTGATCTTGTTTATCCCAACATCACCAAATCTATTGGTAGCCCTACTGTTTCTACTCCCATTTCTACTCGTGTGTCCACAGACTTTAGAGAACAATATACGCGATTTCCAAGTCCTTCAGATCTTGGTAACCATCAACCCAAAGCTGGAATCTTCACCTCACCTTCCTATGATAGTGATTTTGAACCAACTGTGACTAATCTTGATACATCCATTGAAGTCAACCCCACTGCTACAAAAAGGATCAACATTGCTCATCCTTAATCCAATGTTATTGGTGATCCTCTAGCACCTATTAGATCTAGAAGTACTGTGACAAGTTCTAAATATGGTCAAGTTCTTTTTCTTTCTTATGTCTCAAACCAGCAACGAGACAATCACACAGATTTTAAGCGTTGTCTGTTTGCTTGTTTTCTATCTCAAGTGGAACCAACCAGTGTTACTCAAGCTCTTGAAGATTCAATTTGGCTTGAATCAATGCAAGAAGAGATGCAACAATTCAAGAATCAACAGGTTTGGATATTGATACCACTACCTGATGGGAAGTTTGCAATTGGGACCAAATGGATTTTGAAGAATAAAAGAGATGCAAGGGGTATTGTGGTTAAAAATAAAGTAAGATTAGTGGATCAGGGGTTCAGGCAAGAGGAAGGAATTGATTATGATGAAGTGTTTGCACCTGTAGCTAGAGTGGATGCCATTCGAATCTTCTTGGCCTATGCATCATACATGGGGTTCATGGTATATCAAATGGATGTCAAAGGTGCTTTTCTGTATGGTGAAATAGAAGAGGAGGTATATGTCACTCAACCCAAAGGCTTTGAAGACCCAAATCATCCCAAACATGTTTACAAGGTTGTAAAAGCTCTCTATGGACTACATCAGGCACCCAGAGCATGGTATGCTAGACTTTCAGCATTTCTGCTGAATCATGGTTATAGAAGAGGTGCTATTGACAAAACACTCTTTCTTAAGAAGAATTCCATAGACATCATTCTTATGCAAGTTTATGTGGATGACATTATCTTTGGCTCCACTAAAGAAGCTTGGTGCATGGAGTTTGAGGAGCTGATGAAGGGAGAATTTCAGATTAGTGCTATGGGGAGCTTACTTTCTTTTTGGGTCTCCAAGTTAAGCAGAAACCTGATGGTATTTTTATCAGTCAGAATAAATATGTGAGGGATATTTTGAAGAAATTTGATATGGAGAATGTCAGAACTGCCACTACACCTTATGAAGCTCCAAAACCAAAGAACAACATTGAACCAGATCCAGCTGTGAATGTTCACTTATACAGATCTATGATTGGTTCATTGATGTATTTAACAGCTTCTAGGCCTGACATTACCTTTGTTGTGAGTGTTTGTTCTAGATATCAAGTCACTCCACTTGCTTCCTATCATAATGCAGTCAAAAAGATCTTTAAGTACCTAAAAGGCCAACCCAATTTAGGTCTTTGGTACCCAAAAGAGTCTCCTTTTAAGTTAGAAGCATATAGTGATAGTGATTATGCTGGTACAAATCTGGATAGGAGATCCACAACTGGAGGTTGCCAATTCCTTGGAAGAAGATTGATTTCTTGGCAGTGCAAGAAACAAACTATTGTTGCTACCTCATCTTTGAAGCAGAGTATGTTGCTGCTGCAAATTGTTGTGGTCAAGTACTATGGATACAAAATCAATTGTTGGATTATGGGTTTAACTTCATGAACACCACAATTTTTATTGATAATCAAAGTACCATATGCATAGTTAAAAATACAGTTTTTCACAGTAGAACTAAGCATATTGAAATCAGGCACCACTTTATAAGAGATGCATATGAAAAACATTTGATAAAAGTGGTTAAGATTCACACTGATGATAATGTGGCAGATCTATTGACTAAAGCTTTTGATGGACCTAGGTTTCAACACCTAGTTGTCCATATTGGGATGCTTAACCCGTAACTGCAAAGTTTGAGGGGAGGCATAGGCCTCAGGGGAGGCATATGCCTCAGTGGAGGATGTTAGTTGTATATTTTGTAAACTTTGTAGATATTTGGTTATATTTTTGTTTGCTCCTAATGTTCTTTGAGTTTTTTTTGTTTTGGTTTGGTGTGTTTGCTACTCTGTGTCTGTTTTGCAGAATGCTCTATAAATTGAAGTTCACACAGTTGGTTAATGGAATATGGTCAAGAAAGCTTAAAGCTTGTTTATACTGAAGAGAAGCTCAAGTATTGGTACAAGTTATCTATTTGATTCTACTGAAAGAAAGTACTGAAGTGCAAATCAAGTGCTAATAATGAAGAGATAACATGTTGATCATTCATTCAAGAAACAGTTTATAGCTTACAGCTTACAATCAACTTCAAATGAAAATACAAGACCATTCCTATATAAGATCTACCAAACATATACTAGTTCCTATCATCTATTACAAAAGCTGGTGGATATGCATGACCAGTACGATGAAGAAGCTGAAGATGAAAATGGAAAGGATGTATTGATAAAAACGATGATGAAGATGCTCAATAACCTAGTGTTATATATTTGGTTCTTGGCATGGTAGATGGATTTGTGATATGAGAAATCTTCGGTTGTTCCATCTACTCGTTCCACCATAAAGCATCACTCCATCTTCCTTTTGCCCTTTCCCTTACCTACATAAGATGAAGCACCAAAACCTGGAGCAGGAAGAGCTATCACCACCTCTCGTGTTGTTGGACGTGGTGGATTTCTGGCATGTGGCCTTGGTTGAGGTTGGGATTGTGAAGGTTGGGGGTGTAATGTCCTCTCCTCTTCCTCTCTCACCAATCTGTTAAAGATTGGCTCTGGATGCTATGTGGAGTCATCAGAACCCCTAGATGAATCACTTGGATTCACTACACTATCATCTTCAGAAGAAGGGAGAAATGGGGATTTTGAGGGTCGAGGTTCATCTTGATGGGGGTAGCGAAACAATGGGTGTGAATCTTCACTGGATGAGGAAGATGATGAGGAGGAAGTTAGATTGATTACTTCTGGTTTGGTAGACATTGTAATTGTTGATGATTGTGGAGTTTTTGGAGAAATTAGGGTTTATGAAGTTAATTGGGGGTAATTGATGTATGTTAAATGTGCATTGGGACTATCTTATAGGCGGATTCAAGGCTTAATGAAATTTAATGCGAGTTGGGTGGCACAGTAAAACTCAAGATATTTACTGAAGATACTTAACCACTTGAGTTGTTTCTGCTGATTGACCTCCTTTAGCATATTGACCATACTTTCTGCTGAACTGTTAATTTAAATTTGGTTGGAGTTGCTTTACACGTTAGATATGGTCAACAACTTGTTCCAATATTTTTGACCATAAATTAGGTAACTTCTACTAATACCTTCTTCACATATCTTCGCCTAAAATTAACTGATTCCCTCTTCACTTGATTTAAACACACTTCCAGTTGCGTGAATCATAACCCATTCTCACAATTTCTCACATGGCGCTTCAATTTAAGAAAGATCATAACAAAGTTGCTTTTCTGGGAAAAGCAAAGGGTCATGAATTATATGAACCAATGGTGGAGTTCTTGAATCGATCCAAGATTCATTATGCTTTAACGCACTCTCCAAATGTGATATATGAATCATTGGTTGAACAACTTTGGGCATCTACTAGGAAACGGAGTGACACAGAGATAGAAGCTACGATTGATGGAACAGAGTATGTTGTGACTGAGGAGTTCATTAGGAGACAACTTTGTTTGGATGATGAAGATGGGGTTTATCACTCTATTACTGTGGAGATACTTGTTGGGCTAAGAGCTATTGGATACCAGACTACGAACGCAGATATGTGGCACAAGAATAAGCTTTGCCCCATGTGGAGGTTTTTGCTACACATGTTACTTCAATGCATAAGTAATAAGTCAGGTGTATGGGACCAATTCTCTACTCAATTGGGTTGTGGTATTGTATGTCTTTCGCAGGGTTTAACTTATAATTTTTCTAAGTATATTTTTGATAATATGGTTGAAAATGTTCAAAAGAAAAAGCATAAGTTTCTTATGTATCCCAGGTTTTTACAAATGATTTTAGACATAACAACCCAAGATAGAGTCTTTTGTCCCATAGGAGCTCTAAGTGCTAAATTATTTGCTTCAATGAAGACTCATTATGTTGGGGCACATCATCCTTTGTTGGAAGCTATGTTGCCACAAGGCAATGTGGCTGCTGATGAGGGTAATGTGGCTAGTGTTCCACCCTCTACTAATGTTGCTGCTTATAGTAATCCATAAGTTGCCATTGATGAGGGCCCTTCCATAACTGCTGAAGCATCACATGTTTCTCCTGACCAACCTCCACCTACATCGGTACCCACACCTAGTCCTAGTCCACCACCTTCTCATGTTACATCTGATGAGTTTGAGCATGAGGTTAATAGACTGCCCACACCTAGTCCTATTAGAGAGCCATTTGTTGAAAGCTCTCATGTTGGAAATCGATGAACTATCCACTCAGTTTACTGATGAGAAATGGGATACTTACACTCTTCAAGCTGTATCAAATCCTACTCTTGCTCAAAGTATTTTAGGAGCTGCTTTTAATAGTGAGAACTTTGCTGCCCAGATGATGGCTCTTGGAAAACAAAAGAAGCTAGTTGCAGCTGAAAAGAAAAAAGCCATTGCTGCACAAAAGGCTAAAGCTAAGAGGGAGAGACCACCAACTGCAGCTCAAAAGAAAGCCTATATGAGGAGTGTAGTGTATAACCAAAGTACAACTCTCTATCAGTCTGGTTTGGAAAAGAAGCAAGTCTGGGCTTTATCTGATTCTGATTTGACTAATATGTATCATAAGATTATGAAGCAGATTCCACCACCTTCTAAAGTGAAAAGGATTGCTGATGGTATGGATGCTCCCAAAGCCAAAAGACCAAAGAATGTTGAGATTGTGGATTCTTTTGATGATGTTACACTCAAGATGAGATCTCATGCTGTTTCTGCTGAGGCATCTACTGATGCTTAAGGTCACTCTGCAGAACCTCTTAATTCTTCTGCAGCATTACCTAGTGAGGCTACTTCATCTATGGATTCCAAGGGCATGCCTGCTCCTATTCCACATGTTGCATCTGTTGATAATGAAGGAGCAGATATGGTTAGGAAAGCTGAACAAGCAGCTGCTAAAGCAAAAAGGGCCAGAGAGGTGCTTGATAAATTGTATGCATTGCGTGGTGCTGTTCCAATTCCTTCTACTTTTACTTCTTCCATTCCTACTGAAGGTGTCCTTGGTGCATCTGAGAAGGTATCATCGTCTGTCTCTATGGGGATTTATATACCAGGTAGGAGGGGGAAAAGGATGTCTAAAAGGAGACACATTGATCTAAGGAGATCTGTGAGATCAGCTGGGACACACACCTCTACAGTTCATAAGTCTCCCAGGGGTAGTTCTTTGGATCTAAAGGTTGCTGATTCAACTTTCATTAAAGAGGGATCTACTGATGTTTTTCTTGAGGGGTCTCATGGTGTATTGACTACATGGACATTGACTGGTGGACAGCTTAACACCATCTATAGGTTGGATCAATCTTCTATGAATTTTACTTTCTTGAAGGATATACTTCATATGGTGGATAGGAAAGATTTGACTACTCTCCATTGTCTTGTCACACAGTATTATGATACTCATACTCCACAAGGATCTGGATTGTACTTATTGGGTGATCTTCAAGTTTTATTTGACTCTCAATCTCCAGATGGTAAAGGGTATTCTATTTGGAAGAATTCACATAAGTGGAAGGTTGAGATTTGGAGATTTTATCCTATCCCAAGTGTGCATGTGGTGGAGACAAAGTGTGGAATGACTGTGTGTATGTTCTCTGATAAGCTTTATCCTTTGTCTGTGAAATTGATGCAAAGAATGCTTAGAAAGAAGTTGGAAGTTCCTCCGGATCCAGTTGGAATTGATATGCTACATGCTGAACAATTGATTGGATTGCTTAAGACTCAGCTTCTGCAACATCAAGCATCTTCTTGATTATGGTATCGTGTATTATTTCGTATTATTTCTTTCTTTCTATGTTTTATTCTTAGTTAAAAAAAAAAAAAAAAAAAAAAAAAAAAAACTATGTATATTGTTTGTTTGTCTAACTTTTCTTGCAGGTTTGTTGTACATTTTTGATGGTTCTCGACTCACCAGTTGTGCCTTGTGTACATCAAAGAGTTGGCTAGTCCAAAGGGTACAAATTTGGTAAAGACACATCAAATCTGTTGATAGCTGTAATGGTTTGCTCAAAATCATAGGGTATGCAACTCACCCATGCTTAATTGTTGAGGGTTGTATGGTCATCAATTCACCATGGTTTATTCCTTTTTGGAATCCAAGAATTGGGTAGCCCACAAGTATATGGCTTGTGGTAAAGGCAGTGGAATACCATATTGGGTTTTCAATTCACCAAAGGTGATAATTTCCCCTAAGAATTGACTAGTCCTGAGCAAACGGCTATAGGTAAATACATCTCAAATCCGTTTATGGTTGCTGATTTTCTAATAAATCAGATGGTTATCAGTGGACCATAGTTTTCGAACTTAAACATATGGCTACTCCAGTAGTAATGGCTATTGGTAAAGAGACATCAAATCCATTATTTTCAATGATTCACCTCTCACAGGAGTTAACACAACTGGATGTGATGAGAATAGTATGAAACAAATATGTTTTGATGTACATTTTGTCATTTGTTGCTGCAAAGATCTGGCGTTTCAAAGTTGTGTAATCATAGAGATGTACGTTTTGGTTCTTTGCTGCTGATATTCGAGTACAATCCTCTAGTTCTGAAGTGTTAATGATCTATCAAGAAGCTGGAACTTAACCTAGTCGAATTCCAGTTTAGGGGAGGATTGTTGGGAATTCTACTAAGTAAGAATTATGTTGAAGTTACTGCCGATGGATTCTGCTGAAGTGCAAGGATTCTGCTGAAGAAATAATTCTGCTGAAGTACTAAAGCCGTATAGTTGGTTTCTGCGAAGATAGATATTCCGCGTATTCTATAGTTAGTTAGGATATGCATGAGCTTTATTAGGAAGTGATAATGTATATCTTATTTAGTTTTATGTTTATACGTTTCTTGGGAAACGGTTTAGGGTTCCTTGTCTATAAAAGGAACACAATTGTATGAATAATGTATGGTTGAAAAACAAAGTTTTAGTATTATAAAAAGATCCATAGAGGATCAAAGAAGTTCTTAGATATTTGTGTTATTACTTGTGTTTGATTACCGCTATAGAATACAAATTATAGAGACTGTCTTTTAGTGTGTTTGTGATTACATAAGCATAACTAACGATCTACGAGTGCTCAAAGATCTATCAAGGTCTTAGGTTCAACAATCACTGTCTGAAGATGGATCCCCAATTTTTAACTAGACAGACCCCCAAAGCTAGGGATCCGTGGGAACCGGGTCTACAGAA
Organism: Chrysanthemum seticuspe; assembly: GCA_019973895.1. Classification (NCBI taxonomy): domain Eukaryota; kingdom Viridiplantae; phylum Streptophyta; class Magnoliopsida; order Asterales; family Asteraceae; genus Chrysanthemum; species Chrysanthemum seticuspe. The sequence goes on from BPTQ01000004.1 coordinate 227,191,271, forward strand.
CAACTTAAGTTCACTATACTCATCAATTTCAAACTCTCTTTGGTAATCTAAATACTTTACCTTGTCTTAAATGACTCCCTAGGATAGAACAACACTATAGTTGACCTTAGTGCATGCCAAAAACCTTAGTGGTTTAAAATTTAATTCACTAACCTAATCTTATGCTTTATAAACCGAATGTGCTTATGTCCTCAAACCACCATTCAATGTCAGTAGCTAAGACACTCCTTACATCCTACTTGTCACTATGACTAAAGCTTCTAGCACAACCTCTTCAACCAAAGGTTCCTCCAATAAGAATGCTTAAGTTGTTCATGAGATTTCTTCAACTGAGACATCACTCGTCAAGGCCTCAAACACTAGAATTCCTCCTCAACAAACTCAACCAACCAAAGCTAGAAAAACCGCTAGAATTAGTATTCAACCTTTTGGGATAGAAAGATCTTCACCAAACACCAACATACCCTCTAAACCAAACACACCTAGCTCGACTAAAACACCTAATCCATCATTTCTAGAACCTAGACTACACTCCTTTACCACAACTCTTTCACATCCAAACCTTTACTCTTTAGAAGACTCACCACCAAGGACTTCTCATTCACCATCCTTCTCATTAAATAGGGAACCACCTTCACACCAAAACATTGATGTTGAAACATCATCAACACCTGCATTCTACTCACCTTCACCATCAAATACTCCATCTTTAGGAACAAGGAATCACCAATCCCAAAGAACTAACCATATGGATGACTTTCTATCTCCACCACCAACCCATATATCATCACTTTCATTCTTAGTTGAACCCCATCCTACGTCACTCAACTCACCTCCACAAATCCCACCATCCTTTGTGGAACCTCCTCAAAACACTCCATATCCAATACCTCCAACTCCTACACATGACAATAATTTCTCTAATTGTCAACTTACCCAAGGGTTAGTTCAAGAAGTACGAAATGAGTTTGCATTTCATGTTTAATCATCTCCTTAAACGATTTGACTAAATCAACAAATCTACTCATCCTTAGAACTTAGGAATACAAGCACAATGGTGCTCTTTGTTAGTTTTTGGGACAACTTAGAATTATTAGAAAATGTACTACATGCTTATGTCATTCTCTTAGTTTTAGAGATATGTATATCATTTCTTGTGTTTTATTGAGTGAAATTACATGTTGTATGCTATATGGTTATGAGAATATGTTTGATGCTATATAACATAACTCATTTTGATGCTTACTTCCCTTTTTACATCTACATTGCTGCTAATAAACTGCAGGTACACGGTTCCCAGATTTTAGCCTAGACAGATCCCTCACAGGGAGGATCCGTGGGATCCGTGCAACATAAACTCATTTTATCACTAATATGAATCTCATTTGCAGGAAATTATGCACCATATACTTGTTTTCTAACCTTTGCTTTTGTAGATTTTCATAATACACATGAAGACTTTGACACCCTCAACAAGGGGGAGATTTTCGTCAAAGAAAAGATATTACAATAATGCTTTCAATACTCTCACTTAGGTTTCTATACTACTTAACATCCTCCTCTTAAGGGAGCACTTCTCAAGGGGGAGTATTTCACCAAAGACGAAACCATTTGCAAACATAATTGCTACTCACTCGCTAAGACTTCCTAATTACTTGACGCCCTCAACAAAGGGAAGCATCCATCAAGTGGGAGCTAAGACGAGAATCTTTCTCTCCTCTTACTCTCTATTTTTCATATTTGTACTTTTCACACGTTTTTTTTCAAAACAATGTGTTAGTTTCTTTTCGACGCTCTTTTTGTTTCGACAAAAAAAGGGAGAAGAGAGTAAAAACTCCAATTCAAATTTTTACGAATTTTAATTTCTTCTTAAAATAATCTTACATTTTGTCATCAACAAAAAAGGGAGATTTTTAATACAAATAAACCATAAAAACGTTTATTTATATTTTACGATCTTCTAATGTTTTGTCGATAACAAACGTAAAATCATTTTAATGAAACAAATAAAATACGTAAAAGGATTGAGCCAATAGTTTACTAACACACTTATACTAAACATATTAAAACCATATAAAAATATGTTTAGTAAATAAGTTATATTAAACAAAAGACATTTTCATATAAACACTAAACAAGTAATATTGTTTACATCTTATAGAAATGCATATGTATAAAAACTAATGTCTACATAATATGGAAATGTACATATATACTTTGTAGATATTGTAATGGGTAATGTAATGATTAAAAACCAAAGTCCATGACCCATGACCCACAACCCATGATCCATTGACTAGGTATAATGAATGTTGTTGGGTAAAGACCCAATGGGTATTATCCATGATCCATGACCCAAAATCCATGACCCATGAACCAAGATCCATAACCCAATGTTTAGAAACATTGCATCTTGTTGGATATCCATAATCATTACCCATAACCTATGGTTCATAACCAATAACTCATAACCCGGTTTGCAACCCAAAATCCAGACTAAACTTACCCAGTAGCCGGATCCCCAAAATTGCACTAGCCAGATCCCTCTGGGGAGGGATCCATGGAACCGTGGGATAGTAGACAATTTTTTCTATTAATAGTGAGCCATTTCTCTCTTGCTCACTACCACTTTTACAAATACTCTCTCTTAGTATTGTAACATCTCTAACCTCTGATCCAAAGGATCATTCTATGTAGTTTTATGTTTGTGTGACTCTCTAGGTTCCTCTTAAAGTCGAGATTACCACCTCTTGAAGACGTGCAAGCTCAAGGTCATGAGTTGCTAAGCTTCGTCATCATCAAGAGCACTGAAGTGTATCTTGTTGATAGTTCTTTTCTCCCTTCATAGAAGTGTTGTGTTGATGGCATTAGTGAAAGGTGCCGAAGAGTCGTGTTGAAGGCATTAGTGAAAGGTGTCGTAGGGTCGTGTCGAAGACATTAGTGAAAGGTGCCAAGGGTGTACATTCGATATGGTGCATCGATGTACAAAATAGATAGTTTGGGTTAAAGGATATTGATATCCTTCTAGTGTTGTAACAAGTAGTGGGTCTCCGTTGGGATAGTTGTGTTGTGGTGTAGTGTTGGGTAGTAGTTCCCCCTTTGTAATGGAACTCAATATCTAGCCTTGTACCGGATAAAGTGTAGCCGACGTTGTGATAGGTGTGGTTCTACCTAGTGGAAGAACTCGATGTCTAGCCTAGTACCGGATAAAGAGTAGGTGACGTTATGAAGGCTTCTCCGCCACATTAAGGAGCTTGTGTTGTGTACTGCTTACGAACTCTCGAGTGGGGTACTCGGGGAGTGGAGTAGGGCAAGGAAGGTGTCTTTGTAGCCGAACCACTATAAATACTCGTGTCGTGGTTTTGTGTTTCCTTACTCTTTATCTTTTGCATTACTTACTTATATGTTTAACTAACATTATCCAATACACATAATAAATAGATTGACAAAAGTCGATCTAAATAGTTTAAAATGAAGTTATAATCGGTAAACTATTCACCCCCCCCCCCCCTCTCTAGTTTTCCACAAAAGGCTATTGAGATTTAAGCTAAAAGACAAAGTTGCGGTTTGGATATTAGCTAAAATGGGTATAAAAGACAAAACACATTGAAAGTGACGTTTGTACTTGCATGAAAGTGACCTTGCATTTTGTCCTTTAGCTCTGCAGTTTGAGGTTTGTTGGTTTAAGGTTTGAGGTTTGAAGTTTAAAGTTTGAGGTTTACGGTTTGAGGTTTGAGGTTTGACCATTGCAATTTGAGAATTCCGGTTTGGTCTTGTGTTATGCATCAAGAAGACCACGTTTTGACTTTTGCGGTTTGCCTATTGTGGTTTGACTACTTGCGGTTTGACCAAAGTTGACTTTTGACGAAAAAACTTCAAACGGCCAAAACTTTTGAACCGTAACTCCGTTTTCAGCGAAATACCTGTCAAAGCGACCGAAACAGCCTGAATATTGTGAGGCTACATGACAAAGTGGTTTAACGAATTTTTTTAGGCCCAAAACCCCTCTGGAAGGAAGTTATCAATGTTTTTATGTTTTATACCTAAACTTCACTACAAAAACGTACATCAACCAAACCAAGTCACAGCTAAATAACATATCACCTATTCTATCAAACAATCATCACGTTTAACACACAATCATTAATCATTGTACCGATCCAACTGTTATCATAACACATTCAGTTAATCACTGTCTCACGGTATCGTCTTGATTTCGTAAAATCCCGTGAAAGATTCTATTTCTCAGTTTAAATCGTAGACTTGTAAAATCTCGTGCACTATCATATCATGTCAAACACTTTAGATTCACTCATAATTAAGATACGCAAGTTATACGACATGATCGCTGAATATAAGATTCCCAACAATGTACAACTGATAAAAGTGGTTGAATCGGATAATGATAATATGATATCAGTGTGCTCGAATTCACACAAGAGAGAGTTGTGCCTGTTACAACAAATGCAAGATAATGCTAAGGATAGTTGCGTGGAACATTTTTTACTAGTTTATTCACATCTCAAGGTACTTTTAGAAGGACCTAGATTCGAGGGAGGATTTGAACGAGCGTTTGCGACACTCTTCAGTCATGATGTACAGACATTCACGGGCACATTGTTCTTGAACTTAGAGCAACTTGAACAGCAACTTAACAAAGGTGAATTCAAGAACTTGGATCCATGGCTGCACTTCAAGTGATCAGCAAACAACTTCAATCATTCATCAACTTCCAATACACTTGGAATATGACTGTCAAATGACAGAAATGTGCTTTGCTAATTAAAATGGAATGGAAGTTAGCATCTTTAGAAAAACATTACTCCAGCACATGGGTAATCTTAAGAAGCACATTGAGGAGAAAGCACAACACAAACTCAAGTATGACATCGAGATGAATGAGAGTCGGGTGCAATCAAGAGATATTAATGTTGATTCGAGTAAAGCATCGGATGATGGATCATATGTCAATAAATACAGTGGGACAAAGTAAGATAAGCATGATACAAGCATCAATTCAGTGCCTCATATTCCACATGATATGGATGCAGATATCACTCCAGTAAATGACAATGTGTCATGTGCTAAGGTACATTTAACTGTTCAACATAATGTCCTAACTAATGACCATCAACATACTGATCAAGTTGAATCCTGTTATGACATACATGTGCTGGAAAAGGTTGATAGCAATATCACTCTTGATTCAACAAATATGGATCATAAGGGAGGAAAATTTGATCAGGATGCTGAACATGATCGAGAGAAATGTTCTTCGCTTGAGGCTGAGTCTGAGGCTAATTTTTTCAAAACAAATGATATGGTTGAAAAAGAAGTTTATAATGAACTTTCAAACTGATTCTCACAACTTGAAAAACATTGAATTTTACTTGAAATTGCAATACAACATAAGGAGGAAAGTTTTCAAATTAATCAACCGCGTAAGAATCCGGCATTTCCTGAATTTCATGAATTTTTTGAAATAAACAATTTGAAAGCTCAGCTTCAAGCCAAAAACTCGGCAATCAACAATTTAAAGAAACTGATTTATGATATGCATGAGAAAAGTAATGTAGTTAATAATAAACATGACATCGATGCTATTAAAACAAGATACATCAAATTAGAACTTTACGTGGCGAAATTACTTAAAGAAAATGAGACTTTGAAAAAGCATCACAATGACCTGTATGGCTCAATAAAAGAAACAAGGACTAAGAATACAGAACAAACAACTTCTTTGATAGCAAAACATGATGAACTCAAAGCTTAACTTCCGGATAAGGGTTTCACAATTACAGCATTAAAGAACGAGCTAAGAAAAACTGCAGGGAACAGTGTGAACACTAAGTTTGCAAAACCATCAGTCTTGGGAAAACCAGTTGTACAACCACGTAGAAACGAATCAGTTGTTAGACAACCGACTTTGTTTAGATCTGAACGACCAAAATTTTCAAAAACACGGTTTGCCTCCCAAGTTGATGCAAAACAAGGTTTGACAAAACCAGTCACTTCACCTTATTTGCCTAATAAAAATGCTTCTGGTTCTATTAAACCTCAACAAGTAGCTACACCTACACCTAGCTCTTCTAGGATTAGTTCAAAAACAATGTCCAAACTGAGCATTAAAATCTATAATTCATAATCTTGAAAAGGCTAGGAAAAGGGCACTAATTCAAAAGGATGGAATCTTATGTTCACGACCTCGTATGACGCCTTCTAATGTATTGCAAAACACGGCTAGTAGTAGCAAACCAAAACCTAGGAGCACTCAACAAACAAATAGGAATTGTCTAGTTTCCAAGAGTAGTTGTGTATTGATTAAAGCAATTCCTGTAGCAGATCACTCTAAGAATTCTAGATCTTTTTCTGAATCCAAACAATTTGTTTCCTCGAATTGTCAAAAATGTGTTTTTAATGCAAATCTTGAAAATTGTATAACAAAATTCCTGAAGAAAATAAATGCTCGTGCTAAGGTTCAATCCCCTAAGAGTAGAAACAACAACAATTTTGTAGAACCAAAGAGCTATACTCAGAAGCCTAGTAGGCAGATTGCTATAGGACAAAGGCTTTCTCTTAATAAGTCTTCCACTATGCATAAGAAATCAAACACTCCTAGATCTTGCCTTAGGTGGATACCGATGGGGAGAAGTTTTAAGATTGCTAGTCTTAGATGGATACCTACTAGGAAAATGTTCACTGATTACAAAACCAAGGTTGATAGAGAAACCCCAATTGGTGTAGATGCTGATATCACTAACCCATATAAATGCAATCAAAATCTTAATGTTACTACAGGTAGTCTTCACTTAAGTGCAGGTACATCGTTCACTCCTATTAAGGAAAGACTCAGAGTTTGATTGCCAAAAGGAGTGATATCTCATAAATCAGGGGTTCAAGAAACTCAACCTTGATGAACATGAAAGATGATGTTTGAACACATCAGTTCAAGCCTCGGTCCTCAATGTCAACATAATGGCATATGCAAATAACACTTCAGGCCCCGTTCCTCAAAGAAAAGAAAGGCATAAGCTTCAGTGCGCTTTATCTTCGGAAGAAGAGAAATCTTCTTGTTAATGACCATTCTCGTCAACAAGCTTCATGTTTTTACCATGCTCATTCAATCATCAAGTGGATCTAGGTAAATTGGAATATATTCTTATTCACTTGTTCAATAAAAAATGGCAACCTCATATGAAATATTTTAGGGGGAGAAGTGTGGATAAACTAAATGTAAGTCATTAAGTGGATCTATGTACATTGGATTATATTCTTATTCACTTGTCCAATCAAAAATGGCAACCTCATATGCAATTTTTGAGGAGGAGAAGTGTGAATAAACTACATGTTGATTAATGTTTGAAAACATGCTTGTTCAGTCATTTAGTGGATCGGCCTACATTATATTGTATTTCTATTCACATGTTGGGTCAAGGGATCATTCACTTGTTGGGCATTTGACATTATTGGGACTATGGAGTTGATCGGGTATCCCTTATTTAAGATTGAAGTTGATTTTCACAAAGGCATATTCTTATTTTATCTTGAAGTCAGGGTTGGTTGGATGCATGACTTTCAATGATAACTTGCTCGTGCTTAAGATTTAAGTTGAAGTCTTGGTTTATCTGGTTATCAGCAGTCGGGGTGGATGGTTGAAGACCTAGCTAAGTATCACTTAAAGGAATGATGTTTTAATACTCAGTGTCACATGCAGATGGCGTTGTGGATAATCACAAGAGGTGTTAATGAACTTAGAGATTTGCTTGGAGCATAAATTCTCTACACCGTTCTCCTAACATTAGTGCAAGCTTAAGTCACAAGAACGGGGAATCTAATTCAGCTTCAAGTTTGGTATATTGGGTTTGCTCCATCAATGGTCACTTCAAATTGCCTACACAAGGGTTGGAAGAGATGGTCAGAGAAAGGTTATGTAATGGTTGATTCTCACATGATACATTTGAGCTAATTTTGTTCTTCTCATAAGAATTCAAGTATATGTATGTATAATGTATTGTTGATTATGAGGTATCAAAACCAGAAAGGGGGAATGAGACATGCATCTGAACGCACAATGAGTACACATGATGAAATTTATACTTCTTCTTAATTGAAGTTATTCCGGGAAGACAAATGTCATAACCACAGAGAAACTCAGTGTTTTAATTCGTGAACTAGGTGGGGGAAGAGATGTAATGTGTTTTTGATTCTGAGGTATCAAAACCAGCAAGGGGGAAGGATACATGAATCTAAATGCACAACGCATACACGTGATGAACTTTATACTTCTTCTTAATTGAAGTTATTCCGGGAAGACAAATGTCCTAACCGCAGAGAAACTCAGTGTTTTAATTCGTGAACTAAGTGGGGGAAGAGATGTAATGTGTTGCTGATTCTGAGGTATCAAAACTAGCAAGGGGAAAGGAGACATGTATCGAGATGCACCACAGGTTCACATGATCGGGCTTAATCATCTATTTCGGAGTTGATCAGTGCTTCAACCTATTATCTTTGGTGTTATCATTTCATCTTCTGTTGGGTATTGAGGTTCATACAATGAGACTGATTGCATCACTTCAAATACTTGGGGGAAGTGGTCTCTGGATACTTTTGGTATGCATAACTCCAGCCTTTAGTTGGAAGGAATATGAGAAGAATTATTCAAGCGTGAGACGATACGCTGCTTGAGTCAGCCATTGGATTTTGATATTGTTTATCGACATCTTCTCATGAGCTGATATGATTCATGATAAAGTGCTTCCGGTTAATGCTTCATGTACACAACTTTATGCTGATTTCGATGAGATCGCAACAATCACGGGAGATAAATGTGTACATTGGGGACGCACAGCAGGTTCATGTGATCGAGCTTAATGAATTATCTCATCAACGCCAGTTTAGATGATCAGTGCTTCAACTTGTTACTTTGGTGTTATCGTTTCATCTTTCTTTGGGTATATGTGTATATTATGGGTTGATTTGTTAAACGTAAGATAACTGGAGTGCACTTTGTGAGATGAAGATGTTGATCTATTTGTTGAACCCCCGAACGGATAATCACGATGAACATTCTTAATAGGATCATCAATATTTGATGTGGTTTGCTATGAATTCCGCTGTGCACTTAACTAATGCAAGCTTGAAAGAGAGCTTTGAAACTGCTCAAAAAGAAGATTGTCGGTTTAAGGGGAAGCTACCAAAGCCTCACACTGAGAAGGCTCAACCACAAAATATTATTCAGGAGCCTCAAAAGCTTTGGTGGTGAAAGTTCAAGAGATGTTGTCTACTGACTTCTACAATGTCTCTTTGTACATTCTTAAAAAGAAGATTTTCGGTTTGGGGGGAAGCTACCTAAGATTCACATTGAGAAGGCTCAAGTTCAGACAATTATTCAGGAGCTATGAAAGCTTTGGTGGTGAATGGTTAATAGATGTTGACTACTGACTTCTACAACGTTCAGAATGATATCCTCATTTTGGTATCCATGTCAACATCTTCGGCGTGAGAGTAAGTATGAGTTATGGTTTTATAAGTGTGTGTAAGTAAAGAGATGAGTGTTGAATGAGCTTACCATAATCCTTTGCCCGTCCAACCTATTTATAGTGGAAGAAATAGGGTTAGGGGCACCTCGGCGTAAATGTCAGAGAACATGGGGGCGTCCCATACTTGTGGTTAACCGCTAGGGCTTAGTGACCCACGTTCTCAAACTTGGCGGGAAAGCCAGGAAAGAGAGGGAGATCATGGGTTTGACCAAGTCAGGAGGTTCTCATATCCGTTGCTCATTCATCAACCATACCCCGAAGGACTTAGGGCTTCGAATGGCGAATTCCCCGCAAGTAACCTTCGTGTGTACAAATGGTTTCATGGCTACGAATATTCTGGAGACCTAACTTGGGCCTTCGTACAGAAGAGCTTTGACACGTCTTGAAGGGGCATCCTTCGAGCTGTTCGGAGGGTACATCATCAAGCCCCCCAGTCGAAAGTGATGGATATGAGAAAAGAGGCATTGCTTTCTACTTCATCCTGCCAATAAAATTATCCTCTCGCTGCAAAGTGTATTGTGTACAAGATAAGTATGCGCCTAACTTGCACATTTAATACCACCTAAACTCTTTAGCTGCCCGCTACAGTAATCAAAAATCCCAATTTACCTGGTGACCAAAAAGTTTTTTTGAAATTTAAAAAGCATTTGAAATCCGGATAAGAGTTAACCTTAGGGACACGTGTGCGGTTATAAACGGTGGAAAAAGAGTATTTAAGGGGAAATAGTTGGAACCCTAAAACATTTTACTCTCTCCATCTTCCTTTTCACGCAGTAATCTTTGGTTGCACACCAGCTCCGAAACAAAAGGTAAATACTCCTTCCTACTTTCTTGTAGTTTAAAATAGGCATGGATTCGAAGTTCATTATTAAGCAACAAAAATGTACCTTGACTGCGAAAGAATTACACGATCATTTGGCTGATTACCCAATCCCACAAGAATTTAAGATTATGTTACCCAAGTCTAACCAGGGTATTTTCGATGCCCCGAAAGGCTTCGTAAGGCTATACACTCACTCTTTTAGCCATTCAAACCTTAGGATTCCAATTCACCCGCTTATTTTAATACTAATGCAATATTACGAAGTGCACATCTCTATATTCAACCCGTTTGGTTTAGCCAAACTGACCACATTCATAGTTATGTGTAAGGCGTATGGCTATGAACCAACACTTAAGGTGTTAAGGGGATTCTTGAATCTGTATCCTGAGGGTAACTGGTTAACTTTGGCTAAAAGACCTGAAGGAGATGTGCCGAATCTATTTGCGAGGGTGTACACTAACATAAAAGATTGGAAGGGCAGTTTTTTCTATGTGCAAAACACTATTATCTCACCTAACTGTTTAGCGTTGTTGAATAAGGAGTACATGTTTAATTCAAAACGATTCAATGACCCGTTTCTGTATGAGGTGGGAAGGAATCCATGTTATCAGTGCTTGGCTAGGTATCCTGCGGATGTTCAAGTGTTCCCTGAGCCAATCTTGTACATGACTAGGATTGCCCACAGCTGGGAGGGGTCTCCCAACAAGCCTATTATCATTTATCATGGACAAAGTATGTTTTTCTACTTTCATTTAAGTAGGACCAATGTAGCACTGATATTTATTTTTTCTTGTTTCTTTTTTGCAGAAATGTCGTTTAGGAACTTCATGTATCAAGACCTTGATGAAGACTTGAGCTTCATGCCTGCTGAAAAAGCTGAAGAGTCCTACGGTGCTGTTTCACCTTCCACATTTGTCAACAACAACGCCGTAGACACTCCCAAACCAGAGTCTATTGCCTCAGCACCCCCATAAGCATTGTTGGAGGGTCCCACCCAATTGGATGAGAACGTAGCAGATTCGGACGATCCTGCAGAGGAGGATGTCCCAATTACAGGCTCTACTGGTATAGCTGACAGGTTGAAGAGTAGGAAGGGAACAGCTGGTAAAGCCGTCAAGTCTACGAACAAGAGGAAAACTCCCCTCCCAGCCTCCGGATCCAAGGCAGTGCGACAAAAGAATGTCGAAGGCAAGAAGTTTGCTAAATCTGCCTTTGAGTTGTCGTATGAGACTTTGGAGATGCTTGGTAAGCAATGTCCCCTTTTAAAATATATGAAGTGATAATTGTAGTAAGTAACTCTGTCCTTATGCATTGCATTGGTCACAGGCCTTCCAGATACGAAGGAGCTTCCCAACGCTTTGTCCTGCCACTGAATTGTGGATCATGTTACCCCCTCCCAATGGAAAGGATTGCTGGACAATATGTCCATCGAAGGGGTTTGCGATCTACACGACAAAAGTGTTGCAAGGCAGGCAGTGTTGGACAATCATTTGAATGGTCGAACCAGGGAGTTACTTCGGGTTGTTACCAAGGCAAGGCAACAGATGGATGTCATGCTAGAGAGGGAGAAGTACAGAGATCAGGAGTATGCCAAGCTGGAGGCTAAATGTGATGAGATTGAGAGGGATGTGAGAAGAACCCATTCATCCAAGACCTTCGTGAGAAGATAGCCGAATTGACAGCTGAATGTGGCAAGCTCAAGTTGGAGGAAGCTAAGGTTGTAAGCCTTACTGGCCAAAATGCTATGCTAGAGGCAAAGTGTGCTGGTTTGGAAAGTGAGAGGGCTAGGCATGGAGAGGTGGAAGTGAAATTGAGGGAGGAGGTTGACGGCTTGCAGATGAGGTATAAAATGCTGCAAAAGGACCGTGTTGAGGTCGTGTCTAAGGTGGTGCCATACATAGCTATGGAACTTTATCATACTGACGAGTTAGGAGCTGCAATATGGAAGGTCATCAAAGCAGCTATCTTCCATGGATGGGGCTTGGCTTTGGAGGAGGCTGCTGTAACCACCGGTAAATTTCACCTCGTATTAAACTAATATAATATTCCAACGAAAGAATACATGTCCATTTTCTACGTCCAAATTTTTTTTAAGAAACAATATTCTTTTATTTGATTACAAAAACTAGCCAATGTGATGAACTCACATCTTTAATAAACATAAACATATTTATATGTAAAACTATAAAGGTTTTCAACTTTTATTTACCACTTTACGATTTTTCGTTAACGTACAATTATTAAACTTTCGAACTAAACGTTAGCCATTTATTAGAGTTTTTACGAAGCCTTAATTTATTTTAACTATGATTTTACACAGCTAAATCATAATTACTAAAGTACAACATTTTATACCTAGAGTATAAGTCATTAAAGCACGGAACCTAGCTATACTTTAATTTCCGTTACAAGCCCTAATATACAACTCTATGATTTTATGTACATGATATATTTTCAAAATATTAATGTACAAGTCTTTCAAGCATATGTACAAGTCTTTAATGCATACAAGCTTAATACTTATATAAATTATATTATAAACCTCAATGTACCTATTTTTAAGCACAAGGTACAACCCTATAATGCACAAGCCTTAAAAATATATTTTATATTTTTGTAAGTACAACAAAACAATGCTAATGTACAAACAACAAATGCACCAAATTTAAGCCTTTACTTTTATTATTTACATGTAAATTAACCTAAACTATATTTTACCTAAAGTAAATTAGAAACTTAACTATGTAAATACCATTTACACAATAGGTATAACAATGCAAGCCCTAAGTACTACCCTTAGTGCCTAACGCCCCTCTTAATTACCGTGGTTAAAAATGAACTAAACTAGTTACTACTAAGTTACCTAAACATTACATGTAAATCTCCTAACCACAACTTAGTTCCTTGCACCATAGATGAACACATCACCTTGTCCCCTAGATTTTCCACCCTTGTGGCTAGGAAATTGAACAAGTATGCGCCTAGGTGTTCTCTTTTCAACCCATTCGAACCTTATGGCACAAAATGGAACACATAGTGATTTATTCTATAAACCACAAGAACCCTAATGAACATGAACTAGCCACATCGCCTTTTTTCTTCTACCCTTGGTTACAAATTCGACACATAGTCTTGTTGGGAGACCAAGCTACCTAGACAAATAATTTACCATACAAGCTACCATGGTTCTCTTTTTACCACATCACACCATTTTCACCTTCACCACATGTAGCTTCCAAATGGCAAAACAACACCTCACATTGTCCCCTACTACACAACATGATGACTTAGACACCTTCCAAAGCCTTCTCATTTTCACTCTATAAATAGCAAGGCATTCCCATGCATTTGTGCTCATTTCATTCGAATCACACCTCAAACACACACAAAATCAGTTACTCAATGATCTAGAGGTCCTAGTTAAAGCCAAGGAAGAGTTTAGAGAGGTCTAGGAGGAAGAAAAGAGTCTTGTTCCATTTGAAAGCCAATCTAGTTCTAGTCGAATCTCAAGTTTGTAAGTCTATTAAACTCATTCTATTTCGTTTTAAATTTTAATATCAATTGCATACTGTTAAAAAGGATTTTATGAGGAAAACGTAGCAATTTGAATCACTTAAAACGAGTACACGAGTCAAAAGATATGGTCTAACGAAGTTACCAAAAAGCTGTTAAAAACTTCCCGTGGACAGAACACTCGGGCACGCGAAACGAGGCATTTCTGGTCCGTTTCATGAAAAAGTTAAAACACGAAAGTTGTCCGGAACGACGTTTTCTTCAAAAACTCAGGAGCACGGGTCTAGAAAACGCATAACGAAGCCAGAATTCAATAAAAATCCCAACAGCTGTTATATATATGTTACAAAAATAGTTCCAGCCCCCTACTTGCGCCCTATTTAGTTACATCATGTTAGAGGTGTTAGGGTCAACAAAGGTACCGTTGTAAACACCACCTGGGATACTACAAAACGCCCCCAAAACCCGGTTAAAAATCCAAGTCGTTATCTTTAAAAACAGCCCATCATTTTGGTCAAAAGTCATAAACACCAAAAAGCTTTTTACAACAAATATATGGGAAAACATGGGATTTTTGATAAATTTGATTTAGAACTATCTTATAAACATTAGAAATGGATAAAACCACATTTCACAAGGTCGCATGCAAAAGATATAGAGTATTATGGTTTAAAAACGAAGATTGCAAGTTGGCAAAAGTAGCTTAAGTACCCCTTTTCCGTGATTAATATCTTGCAAGTTAAAAAGTTTCAAAGCATGAGGTTTACACCGTTTTAAAGTGCTTGCTGCATAGTTGTTAAAGCCCCAATAGCGTCTTTAAAAACACTTATAGTCTATTTTATAATTAACCACAAAGAGGGTGACTCACGGACATTTTCATAAAAAGGCCTTGTGTACACTTTTCGAAAATTGAGTCGTGGGAGTTATAGGATGATGGGAAATGACTTAAAAAGAGTTAATAAACATATTACAACATCTCTAGGTGACCCCGTAAAGGTTAATGGGTTAAAACTGAAATTTTCATTAAACGCGTCGTGGCCAAGTAGCCATGTTCGTGGACTTGTATCTTTCTAATCAAACAGAACTAGGACATGAGACTTATGCCATTTAAGAGAGCTTATAGCAAAGAGTTTGAAGGGTCAAATGCGCTATAGAAACACTAGCTTGCCTCATGTAAAATCTGTTCTCTTTTAGCCCCGTTATCGCCCAAAAACAACAAAAAGCACATAACCCCCCTACTTTGTGAAGTCATTGCGACCAAACCGTAAGAGCTTAAGACCTCTAGTTTGAACCATTAGAAATACCACCAGAAAAACTCTTGAAAGGATCAAGAACGTAGTAAAAACCTATCAAGGCCTCGCTTTTATTCACCCGTACTTTTATCCATTTAGGCCAAAAACTAGTAAATTTCCCTTATAAAATATTAAGCATGAAAATTGTAATTTTTGTAAAATAAAGTTCCTTTGGACTAAAAATGTAATTTATGTGAAGTTAGTCATATAAGGGCTGATTTTGTAAATAACCCATAGTTGAGGGTTTAAAGTGTCATTTTTTGGAAAGTACAAGGGTAAAAACAGTAAATATTCAAAATTGTAAATTATAACATTTTGGAAACATAAGATATTTAACAACTTTGGTTTTGATAAAACTCATTATTAATCATTTAAGTCATAATAATAAGTATGATAAGTATATTAAATTTTTGTAGAGACTTCATGTTATCCATAGAACATTTCCGTCGCATAAACTTGAATACGAATACTAAATACATGATATACTAAACCAGGTCGAGAGTCGGAGCAGTTTGTTCATATTATCTAATTTGTTTTCCATCCAGACTACAATAACACTGAGGTGAGTTCATAGTCCCACTTTTACATATTTGTTTTCAAAACTTGTGGGGAGATACATGCTACTAAAACCGAACACAAGTATTTTTCTGTATGCTATCCTGATTGATATTGCCTAAGTACCTACTGTTGCCACTAAAAGTCCCTCATATCATGAACCATTAATCACTTGCGAGTGAACGCGAATATCGTGAATAGATCTATTGGCAGTTGACGCCCCATTTGGTTAGCCGGATAGGTAACCAAATGCACGTTATTTGAGAATACTAGGAGAATGGCAAACTCCTACTGGAGGGCATTGTTGCTCACATCATCACTATGATGTTTGTAACTTACGTCATTATTATGACGCCGTACTGTTAAGGTTTGCGTGTCATGAGACTTAGGGCAATATACTGTACTGCAATATTACTGATTTTACTACTGCTTATCTTGTGTTCAACTGATTATTATGCAAACACTATGGATTCACTCAACCTTTGTGTTGACTTTTTAGCATGTTTATCTCAGGTTCATAATTTACGAGGATGGCATGGAAGGGCACGGATACTCAAGAAGGCTATATTATCATTCGATAACTTATTTAATAAACTGTAAAACCACTGGGACCTCATTTTGTAAACTCTGATATTTATATAAATCGAATGATAAATCTTTTAAAATGATACAATTAGAGTTCGTTTTCTGTTATTGTAACTGTTGAGCCATGAAGTAACACCCAGTTTGAATTCCGCTGCGTATCACGAAATTGGGGGTGTTACAGCTGCTAAAACAGGTAAGCCCGTAGACCTCTCCAAAATTGAGTGCTACCGTGCCTCGTCGAAGGCGTAATATGAAGATGCGGGAAATGCATTTGCAACTGCAGAGTACCCCTTCCTGGCTGAAGCTACCAAAGCCCCATGGCACCTCTTGAAGACCTCCTCTCAAAGAAGCCGCGCAAAATCAAGCCTGCGACCCCTACCAAGAAGACGGTTTCCACCAAGCCTGCCTCAGTTCAACCATCTCCAACTCCATCTCCTCATAAGCCAGAGTGAAGGCTGCCATGTTGGCAGTAATTTGGTTCCAAGGGTAGCATGTACCCTTTTTAAGACAATTTGATGTTACTTTATGACGTGTGTCTGGTTCCTTAAACAATTTAATATTTGTGATGTATGGCCTAGGCCAAAGACAATTTAAATGAGGCTTTGGCCTCATATGCAAGTACAAGGGCATTAGCCCTTATTTTGAATGACACGGTATGGGGAAATATCCCTACACACTTAGTTATTTTTGTCTTGTGAACTTCTCTTACACCATTTTTCCAACACTTAATTTTTACAATGTAAGGTTAAACAACCTCATTGTGTGTAAATTTCAACACCAAGAATATAATGACCAATTTTGATCATTGACAGAGGGTCGCGACGCACTCTATCTCAAATCCTTTAAGTAATATGGCTTTGTTTTTACTTTCATAAGTGCCATAAACTGCTAGGAGAGTTAATGTGAATGTTTTAATAGGTTTAAGGAATGAGGCATTTGTTACGCCATATGCCTTTTTATTCAAAATTGAAACTCATAAACGACTTGGCTGAACAAATCTTTGTGTTTAAGAAACGAAGCAAGAGATTTGTGGGAAATGTATTATTCATCATTGAATTGGTAGAGAGGATTACATCATTCTTGAAATGAAATCTAAGGCAACTACCAATAATATTTACTTTCCCATAAGAAGCTTCTAATTACAAGAATGAAAAAGTAAAAATACTTCTTAAACATAGAACTTTCGGAGGTTCGTACCATTCCAAGTCCTGTCGATGGGATCTCCAAGAAGAGTGGCCAGCTTGTAGGCTTTGTTGCCATAGGCCTCAGCTATCACGTAGGATCCTTCCCACGTAGGCCCTAGCTTCCCCTGGTATTCTGCTTTGCTTGCACTGTTAAGGCGTAGCACGTATTCCCCAAGATTGAAGGTGGAAGGCCTGACCCTTTTGTTGTAGTAGCCTTCGATCTTATGCTTGTGCATGGCTTCTTGGATGGAGGTTATCTCTCTCCTTTCTTCTAGTAGATCAAGGTTCTCCCTGATCTTTTCATCATTTTGGGAAGGATAATATGTTTCCACACGCTCCGTGTGTACACTTAGTTCCGAAGGGATAACCGCTTATGTTCCGTATGTTAGGCTAAAGGGGGTTTCACCATTGGTTGACTTGGGGTGCGTCCTATGAGCCCATAGTACCTGAGGGAGCTCGTCCACCCACCCATGATGAGTTCGTCCCAGCCTTTTCTCAATCCCTTTGACAATGTCTCTATTTGTAACCTCCACCTGTCCGTTGCCTTGTGGATGATAGACGGATGTCCAAGACTGCTTTATGTTGAGCCCTTGACAGAAGTCATAGAAGACTCCTTCAGCAAACTGCTTACCATTGTCGGATATGATGATGTGGGCACTCCGAATCTGCACACAATGTGCTCCCAAACAAACTTCTCGATCTGTCTCCCCGTAACGGAGGCTAAAGGTTTAGCTTTCGCCCACTTTGTAAAGTAATCGATTGCCACCAGCAATATTTTGACCCCACCAGGAGCCATAGGCATGGGTCCTACGATATCAATTCCTCACTAAGAGAAGGGCCATGCGGATGTCACACTTGTCATGTCCTACTTTGGCAGCTTGGGAACGTTTGAGTATATCCGACAAGCTTCACATTTGAGAATGATTTCTGTCACATCCCTATGCATCGAAGGCCAGTAATAGCCTAACTTCATTATGTTCGAGACAACTGAACGGGGCCTCGCATGGAGGCCGCAGGATCCTTCGTGGACTTCAGCGATGATGCTCGTAGCCTGCTTGGGTCCCACACATCTTAACCAAGGTGATAGAAACCACCTTCTATATAGGGTTTCCCCCATTAGCCGGTATTGTGGGGACTTAACCCGTATTTTCCTTGCTATTTTGGGATATTCGGGGAGAAGACCGCTTATCAAGTACTCCCTGAAGGGAGTCATCTATGTCTCTCCTTCTTCAAGAACCACGTCCGTGACTTCCTTCCGAATAATGGACCTTTCATGTAGGACTTCGACTAGTACTTATTTAGTGAGATAAGCGAAGGCCATAGAGGCTAGCTTGCTCAGTGCATCTGCCTTCTTGTTCTGATTCCTACGAACATGTTGGATGGTTTAGAAATCGAATCTATCCAGCATCTCCTTTGTTTTTTCCAAGTACTGTTTGATGACGGGCTGTCTTGCTTCATAGAAGCCTGTTACTTGGTTCGCAACCAATTGAGAATCTACAAAAATGGCAAGAGCTTTGACTTCCATATCTTTGGCTAATCGAAGGCATGCTAATAGGGCTTTGTAATCCGCTTCATTATTTGTGGCTTCAAACTCAAAACGAAGAGCATATGTATGCTCCTTCCCTTCAGGGCTGACCAGCATTAGACCTGCTCCAGAACCGTCGGAGCTTGATGCTCCTTTTGTATAAAGTTTCCAGTCATCATGCACTTTGGTGAGTTTGGCTTTAGGCCCTTCCTTTTCTGTGTCCGGTTCGGAAGTTGTTTCTGCCAAGAAGTCTGCGAAAATTTGCCCTTTAATAGAGTTTCGACCCTTGAACTCTATCTCATGCTCTCCAAGTTCTATAGCCCATTTGGCCACCCTTCCAGACTTTTCATGCTTTGACAAGATCTGTTTAAGTGGCTTGTCGGTTAAGACTGTGATTGGATGGGCCTGGAAGTATCGTTGGAGCCTTATTGCTGCGTAGATTAGAGCCAATATTAGTTTCTCCAATGTTGGGTAGTTGACCTCTGCTCCTTGTATGACCCTGCTGACAAAGTAATTGGGGATTTGCCGCTTGTCCCGTTCTACCATGAGGACTGCGCTAATGCTCTCCATTGAGGATGCTAAGTACATAAACAACACCTCGCCTTTAATTGGGGCTGTAAGTGTTGGAAGGATTTCAATGAACTCCTTCATCTTCTAAAAAGCAGCTTCTGCATCCTGACTCCACTGAAAAGTCTTCTTGTCGATGCATCCTTTAAGTGTTTTGAAGAACGGTAGGGATCTGTCAGCCCCCTTCGATTAGAATCGGCTTAGCGCGGCTAGCTTCCCATTCAAGCTTTTCATATCTTTTAAACACGTAGGAGCTTGGAGATCTGTAATTTCCTTGACCTTGGAAGGGTTAGCCTTTATCCCTTGCTCAGTGATCAAATGCCCTAGAAATTGCCCTTCTTCGACACCGAAAGAGCATTTTTTAGGGTTCAGCTTCATGTTGATCGCCCGAAGCTGGTCAAAGGTTTCTTGCACATAAAGGAGTAGGTCCTCCTCCATCTTGCTTTTAATAACCATGTCATCAACGTATGCTTCGAGATTTCTGCCTATCTATTTGTCGAAGGCTTTATCTACGAGTCGTTGGTATGTTGCACCTGCGTTCTTCAATCCGAAGGGCATCTTTATGTAACATTAGACACCTTTGCTTGTGTAGAAGGTTGTCTTTTCCTCATCCTCCTTTGCCATCTGGATCTGATGATGTTAGGACCGTTTAACACAAGATTTATGTGGTTTGGGAGGTCGGGGTTGGTGATTGAAGATGAAAGTATTCATCTTGTTTAGAGAAAGAAAGTAGACAGAGGGAGGAGAAAACACAAAGTCTTTTTTTGATAAACCAAACAACACACTAACTAAATGCTTAACCTCACCCCTCATGGAGAGTCATGAGGGGTATTTATAGGCTTATCCAACCACTACTTTGCCACTTAACCAATACTAGTCCCTGCGGGCAAAGTATACTACGCATCTAGTCTAATTTACGTAAGTGATACCCTTTATAGGCATCTAGGAAGCACTTTAGTCGGAAACCTGCCAAGGATTCTGCCTTCCAGTCGTTTTCTGGTATATGTAGCAATCCTTCGGGCATGCCTTATTGATGTCAGTAAAGTCAACGCACATGCACCACCCTCAGTCGCTCTTTTTTACCATTACTGGGTTGGCCACCCAGGTTTGGTATTTGACTTCTCTAAGAATGCCCGCTTGTGTCAGTTCATCAACTTCTTTGCAATCTGTAGCGTTTCTTTCGGGGGCTAGGCTCCTTCTTTTCTGTTTCATGGGCTCAATATGTTTGTATTCATTGAGTTTATGCTCCGTGCCGAAGGGCTGTCCGTCTATCAGAAATGTTCTTGGGACTCCTGTCATGTCAAAATATTTCCAAGCAAAAATATCAAGGTTAGTCCGTAACAGTTCTGTAAGCTTCGCCTTGAAATTCGTCGGGAGTTGCTTTCTAATCACCACGGTCTGTTCGGGGTAGCTAGGGTTAACTACGACCCGCTCTTCTGCATCCGTACAACTTAGAATTGCTATGGAAGGCTCCTTCGATTCTTCCTTGACCCTCTTGACACCATATACCCCCTTATCCGCCCCATAATTAGAATGAACAGTTCCTACTCCGAAAGGGGTTTGGAACTTAATGGCAGCATGTATGGTAGAAACAACAATGCCCATCTCTTGCATAGATGTTCTCCCTATTAGCAAATTATTAGGAGAATCTGACCTGACTATGATGAAGGTGAGCTTTTCTGTGCGGGATAAGGGGCCTTCACCTATAGTGATTTCCAACGGTACCTCTCCAAGGGGCCATGAGTGTTCGTCGGAGAACCCTACCAGAGGTGTTTTTGAGTCTACCCTTCGTGAGCGTATAGATGACTTGAGCTTCAGAAAGCAATGCTCATAGATGATCTCGCAGGAGCTTCCAAAATCCATGTACGCTCGGTTTACTTCCCTATTTGAGACTCGTACCTTGATGACCACGGGGTCAGTCGAAGGTGTCTTCCCCAGGATGGAAGGGAATGTTATCTCTCCTATGCTTCCCAGCTCCCCATATGCTTCTTTCCGTTTCAAGGTTGGATCATGCCTGTATATCATGAGTATCGGAGCTTCTGTAGGGGTAGCCTCCTTTTTGTTTCCTTTCCACTCACCCAATTGGGTGTCGGAAAACTTGTCTTTTCCCTTCTTGATGCCTTTAACCAGGTGTGTTAATTGACCGGACCGTACCGCCTCTTCAATCTGCTTCTTCAACTCTCTGCAGCTGTTAGTGTTGTGCCCATGGTCTTCGTGAAAGTGGCAATACTTTGACATGTCCCTGGCTTTGCTTCGTGCTGACATCCGAGGTGGTGGATCGAAGGACTTCGCGGCTTTCTCGGTAGCCAAAATCTCCCTGGTAGATTTGACAAAGTTTGCCAAGAGTCCATGATTCTAGCCTTTGTTGTAGGGAGTGAAGCAGTCTCTGTTCTTCTTCCTATTCTTGGATCCTTCCCAGGAGGACCCTATAGAGAACTTGTCAGAGGCTTCTCTTTGCTCTATCGGAGCTCCGTTTGCTGCTACTTCTTTAGACTCAATCCAAGTGTAAGTCTTCTCCATCAGTGCCTTGTAAGTAGTAAGAAGGTCGGTGGACAGGAATTCCACCAAGCTTCGAGTCCGTAGGCCGTGTACGAAACTAGAAATCCTTTGTTCCTTGTGCAAACCCAGAATTTGCAAAGTTTCATCGGTGTACCTTGTGACGAAGGCCCTTGTGCTTTCGCTGTCCCTTTGCTTGATGGTATGAACGGCTAGATGGGTCTTGGTGTACTTCTTCTGTTGGCTGAAGTGTGATCGGAAATTAGCCTTAAGATTATCTAGACTTACAATGCTCCCTAAATTTGGCCCATTCCACAATATTCTTGCGGAGTCTTGGAGCGTGTATGTGAACAAGTGGCATGCTACGGGCATGACCCACTTCTGCATCTTGATAGCGCCTTCGAACAAATGTAAGAAGTTATCAGGATCGCCTTTCCCATCGTAGGTGCCTATGTGAGTGGGCATCTTTCTATCGTCAGGCAGAGGGTAGTCTTCGATCAACTTTACGAAAGGTGTGCAAGCTCCAGAGGCTTCAGCATAGTAAGGATTATATGGAGGTGGATAAACAGGTGTAGGTTTATACGGGTTAGGAAATGGTTGTGTGAATGCAGCGTAGGCTGTAGAAGGTTGATACGAAGGGTTTCCACCCATCGGCTGTATAGGAACGTGTCCGTAGGGCATTTACAGGTAACTCTGGTTGTGGAGAGACCCAATCGGAGGGTAGGTGTTATAGGTTTGAGCAGGTGGGTAGGGATTCATTCCTTGAGGGGGTAGTTGGTTCATCCCTGAGTATGGAGGAGGTCCTTCGACACTCGAGACGTATGATGGAGGTATCAGAGCCCCCATCCCTTCTCTTCCTAAGTGGGCAGCTAGAAGAGGTGGTAGGTTTACCCCTCCTTTTCCTACTGGGTTGCTTCCTCCGTTGGAGTTCGCGCTCCTTCTTTCACCTTGTACTCTTTCCCTTCTTCCTGGATCTCCTCCGAGGCCTTCTTCAAAACCCACAATCCTTCCATTAGACCTTCTTATGGAAGGAGAACCATTTTGTAGGGCCGAACACCCTCTCTTAATTGGTCGAGGCCTCTCATCTACCTCGATCTCTTCATCATATTCCTCACTGGAATATTCTAGTTCCCTCCGCATATCAGTGTTGCGAACTTGTCTCTTATGAGCCCTTAGTAAGGACTCTAAGGCTTCGAAGTTTGCCTCAACGAAGGCAGGGCTAATTTCTGGAATAGGGTTAGCGGAAGTTGAGGCGTGATGTACGGGAGTAGTTTCCAAACGAGATCGTGTAGTGAAGGTGGAGGCTGTTATGGGGGAGAGGTTATCGGTGTTAGTTGTGTTGAGGGGTACCAGGGTAGAGAAACCTGGTTGAGGTGTATCTTCCCTTCCTGGTTCCATGCCACAACAGTAGCGTAATCGGTTAAGGTTTTAAGACTTGGTGATTACGGGACTAATAGTAGCTGGTCCCACGGATAGCGCCACTGATTGTACAATAAATTGCACTACCAGGCTTTGATGATGATCAAAGGTATGAGGGGTGTATGTTCCAGCCAAGATTGTCTTTCACCTGAGAAAAAGAAATACGAAGATACTACGTTAAGTGATTACGCAGGGGTTGGACCCTGCGAACCACCTCCCGCGTGAGAGTAAATATGAGTTATGGTTGTATAAGTGTGTGTAAGTAAAGAGATGAGTGTTGAATGATCTTACCATAAACCTTTGTCCGTCCAACCTATTTATAATGGAATAAATAGGGTTAGGGGCACCTCTGCATAAATGTCGGAGAACATAGGGGCGTCCCATGCTTGTGGGTAACTGCTAGGGCTTAGTGACCCATGTTCTTAAACTTGGCAGGAAAGCCATGAAAGAGAGGGAGATCGTGGGTATGACCAAGTCAGGAGGTTCTCATATCCGTTGCTCCTTCGTCAACAATACCCCGAAGGGCTTAGGGCTTTGAATGGCGAATTCCCCGTAGGTAACCTTCGTGTGTACAAATGGTTTGATGCCTACAAATGTTTTGGAGACCTAACTTGGGCCTTCGTATAGAAGGGCTTCGACACGTCTCGAAGGGGTGTCCTTCAAGCTGTTCGGAGGGTACATCAGCATACCCCGAACGCGCGTTGTACACGTATCAAGTTTTTGGCGCCGCTGCCGGGGAATAGAATAGCTAGTTATAATTCTATCTTGTTTAGTTTCCCTAGCTTGATTCCTATCAAGTAAGATTTTTTTCTCATTTTTAGCTTCCTCGTAGTCTATTCCCATTCTTCGTGACCTTTGTTAGTAATCTTGTTAGGAATTGAAAATTCCATGTTAAAGTGTTGGTCACCCCAATTATGGTCTAGCATATGTTAGCTCGTAGACATGTTGTTATTTACGTTATTTAGTAGTTTATTAGTTAGTTTGTAGCGTAGATTAGTTTAGTGTAACACCGTGGAGGAAGGACGGGTATTTACCCATTGTATGCCTGATCCACAATCCGATAGGAGGACGTAGTATTTTTAACTATAAATACCCCTTCCATCCTTGGAAGGGTGGTGCTTCTGATAATCTAACCTTTCATTTTTGTAAAGCAAGTCTCTAGCAAGAACACCCATCTCTTATATTTCTCTCTCTAAATGGCTAACATGTATTTCCATCATCCAAGACCACCCGAATCATCAAACAACATAATATTTACGATCCTACAAATGGTATCAATAGCCATGGTTATTGTATTGTGTTGATTTATATGGTTTCGTACCATGGTTATTGTATTGTTGATTTATTGTGGTTTGTGTATCATCTTTTAAATATGTTTTTACCCATTGTTTTGATCCGGAAAAATTTGTTTTTCCATTATCTTGGTAAACAGTTTTAACACTTCTTGTATCTTTATTGGTTTAAAACAAAAAGTCACATGGTCTATTTATGTTTGTTTTGTGTCATATGTCCAAACTGTGTTTCTGTCATATGTCCAAACTATATCTTTTAGACTTAATTTTTTTGTTTTGTTACCAATTTCCGTGAAAAACATGTGGTCAAACTTGTCTGATTTCTTGTGGTCAAACGGGTCAAACATGTGTCCATATGCAGTTTTATGGGTTTTTATGAAACTGGTCATTTTCTTTGTCAAACTGGGCAAAATAAAACATATCCATATGCAGTTTTCTGGGTTTATTATGAAAGTGGTCGAAAAATGGTCAGAATAAAACGCCGGAAAAAGTCAAATTCTCGATAGCGATTTGTCAAAACTGTCTTGATGCAATGTACTATAAGTAGCGACTTGACTATTGAGTCAATAGCGATTTGTGCTTGTACCTGGCGATTTGTGGTTATTTGACTATTGAGTCAAATAAAATATACAGCGACTTGTCGTAGCGACTTGTGACAAGAAGCCTTGTGACAAATAGCATCTTAACTGAAAAATGAAGAAGAAGAAGAATGACAAGCATACCATGACTCAATAACTTTACCAAATACCATCGACCCCATCAAAACCTCAGTTTATCATACCATCATCAGTCCACGAAGGTCTTAAATCAAAAAGGAGAAGACTCGAAACAATATCATCAGTTCCAACAAAATTAATCCAACTCCATCAACATATCCCAAACCTATCTCATCCTCCATCACCTACATCTATACTAGACTCATGACTCAAACTTTAAAAGGAATTAAATTAATAACTATCTCAGCTTAATTTTTTTGTGTAATACATGTGTTTATCAGAACCTTTGAAGGACCTTAAACACGAAAATATTTACATCATAGATCCTATTAAAGCTTTACTTCTAATTAATATCCAAATCAAAAGAAAAGACTAATAACAAGCTTGTTATAATCTTATCTTCAGGTCGTTAAAATTAAATGAAAACTCGATTTATACCTACCTGAGACCTCTATTATAAAGATCTTGAAGTCGAGTACCTCACAATATCTGTGAGATTCATTTCTTTATTCAAAGGAGTTTCAATGAAGTGTTGTTTGTGAGATTTAAACCGAGCAACAATATATGACTGTAAAGAGATCGGTTAGCAGAAGTGATGTTGAGTTTGAGTTTGGTTTGCGATGGGAAGTATATTAATGAGATGATAAGCTGAGATTGGTGAGAAAGTTTAGGAGGTGGGGCGGATGAAACAAGGTAGGTGATTAGGGTTATGAAATGACTAGAAATTAGGGTACCACGTTTATATAACCGGTTACTAATATTTGAGTGAGTTTGGATCGGGTATTCTATAATATGGTTTGAGTGTTGGGCCTATGTCTCGCTCAAAGGTACATGGGTTTGGGCTTTTTAAATCTGGATCGGATGATATTGTTTTTGGACTGAGGGTAGTACTTGAGCTATGGAACGTATAACATATGTTGTATGGACAGTGTATATCAAAAGGTTATGACCCAAAAATTTGTTTTTTTTGTTGTTACAACTTTGTGATAAGATTTGATATACTACTTGGTTAAATGGTATTTTTGGTATGGTATAATTTTCACGGAGGATACAAAATTCACAGCTTGAGCGGAAAAAAAAGTGAAAAATGACTACGGGGTTTTTACGATATTATTGACGCGAAATGCTCTCCTATATGTGGTCATTACTATTGGCCGATGAATCAATGAAGGTTCAATTTCAGCAATTCCCATGGGATATTCGTCGTCCCAAAATATCAATGATACTTCACATTCTAAGCAAAATCTTTCTAAGAATCGTCAGCGTCAGTCATGACTTTTCAAGATGTTTGCTTATGACAAGAACTTCTCGTGCAAATGGTCGTACACGTTATGATGCTTCCGAAAGTTCGAAACCATCATGGGGGAGAATCGTGTACTTTGATGTGTTACGGTTAACCTCCAGGGAAAAGGAGTTTATACTACTTGACTTAGTATGGTTCGTAAGTTATCTACATATGGGTAAAGAATTGTCGATGATGAAGATGATTTGTTGATGAACCGCTGCATGTTCCCCTAAAACAGATATTCACCAAAACCAAAGTTGTGATAAAACTTTCAAGCTGACATTGTTTACGGTTTAGTCTTGATTTTTTAAAATCCCGCGAAAGAAATTATTTCTTGGTTTAAATCATAGACTTGTAAAATTCCGTAACAATGGAAACATCCTGGTAAAAGTAAAAGTGCATTTCCGGATCTATCTATCGGTTTATTCTTGGTTTTGTAAAATCCTGCGAAAGAAACTCATTCTCGGTTTAAACTATAGAATTGTAAAATTCTGTGATGATGGAACCATCCTGGAGAAAGGAAAGTGTATTTCGGGATCTTATCTGATGCTGGTGCTATGGTTTCTGCTTCGAAGAAGGGATAAAAGGGTGTACTTCATGAATTGGGTGTTTGTTTGGATTTTTGTCATGGCAGTTTGGTTTTTACATGGTTTTACGGGGGTCTGTGCTTTTAACCATGGTCGGGATGAAAACCATTATCATAGTTCACTTAAATCATCAAAGGAGGCTAGATTTGAGCTTTTAACTAGAAGATCTGACAATGGGGTTAATTCATTATTATTTATTTGAGGTTGAAGTGAAATATCATGGGCAAGTGTACTTAGTATCTAAAGGTATCGAGGATGGCTGGATGAAGATACTTCAAGATCCTTGTTCGAGCTTATTATAAAAAACGAAGACTTGGAAATCTAGTTATTGTTGGGTTACTTTTTCCTTTTCTTTTAACACTTGGGGGAATCGGGCTCTTACCACCACAAAATAACTATCACTTTAAGGAGATACATTGTAGTGCTCAGTGTCACATTCAATTGTAGATTTTCAAGAGGTGATGTACCTCTTATACTTTATGGTTGGTTGGATGAAGAGTATAGAGTACTTAGAGAGTACTTAGAGATGCTAATGGAAATTGGCACCGCTCTTTGTTTCATACGTGCAAGTTTAAGTCACGAGTCCGGGTTATTTTACTTCAGGGTCAAATTCATCATATTGGGTTTTCTCCATCAGTTGTTACGACAAAGAGCCTACTGAATGATAATGGGATTGATTACATGTTTTGCCAAGAGATTGAAAAGAGAGAGATAATGACATTTGAACACAACAATTGAAGCCTCATACTCTAAAGAAAAGAAATGTGTACATTTCAGTGCGCATTATCTTCCAAAGAAGAGAAATCTTCTTATGACGTATGAACACAACAGTTAATGCCTCGTACTCTAAAGAAAAGAAAAGTGTACATCTCAATGCAATTTATCTTAGAAAGAAAAGAAATCTTCCTATGACGTTTGAACACAACAGTTCAAGCCTCGTACTCTAAAGAAAAGAAATGTGTACGTTTCAGTGCGCCTTATCTTCTGAAGAAGAGAAATCTTCTTATTAATGAGCATTCTCATCAACATGCTTCATGCTTTTTCCTTGCGCTTTCAATTATCAAGTGAACCGGACTACAGTTGATTGTTTTCTTATTCCACTTGCTCAATTATAATGACGATGGCGACATCATATGCTACTGTTAATACAAATAAGCCGTAAAAACGTTTATTTATATTTTACGATCTTCTAATGTTCTGTCGATAACAAACGTAAAAGCATGTTAACAAAACAAATAAAATACGTAAATGGTTTGAACTAATAGTTTCTACCATATTCACATTTTCTTATAAAACACTAAAACAAGTATAAGTGATTTTATGATTTAGTAATACATATGTACAACAACTAGTGTTTACATATTTGGGTATAATATACACATAACTAGTATGTAGTATATTGGGTAATATAAATGGGTAGAAACTTAAGTATCACAACCCATTGGGCAAATACATTGAATGTAGTTGGGTACAACCCAAAGCCCATGACCCATGGAGCTTGACCCATAACCCATTGCATGACATCATGCTTATATCATACATGGATAATAATCCATAACCCATGGATCTACCCATACCCAAGTGACCAAGTGCATTGCACTCAAAGATACATTGTATCTAGCTAAAGATCCATGGTTCAACCCATGACCCATGACCCATAACCAAAATACCCATAGGTAAAAGGGAGCGTCCCACGGATCCCTAGCTTAACGCTAGACGGATCCCTTGTGGAAGGGATCCGTGGGATTCGGGGAACAGTAGGATTTTTCCTTTATAAATAGTGAGCCATTTCTTCATTGTTTCTCACCCCTTTCTAACACACTTTCTCCCAGAGTTGAAAACTCACTAACCTTAGATCCAAGAGATCTATGTTTGTAGTTTTGTTTTTGTGTGATCTTTTAGGTTCCTCTTAAAGGCAAGATCACCACCTTTGAAGTCGAGCAAGCTCAAGTCCATGAGTTTCCATGCTTCCTCATCATCAAGGCTACTGAAGTCTTCTTGTTGATGATTCCTTTCTTTCTTCAAAGAAGTGTAGTGTTGAAGACATTAGTGAAAGATGTCTCAAGTGTCAAGATGAAGATATTAGTGAAGGGTATCTATCGTCTATAGCTTAAGCACTTGTGGTAGGTGCTTAGAATTCAAGACAAGAAGCATTAGTGAAAGGTGCTTAAGAAGTCAAGACTAGAAGCATTAGTGAAAGGTGCTTAAGAAGAAAAGACACAAGACATTAGTGATAGGTGTCTTGTAGATCTAGTCAAAGGCGTTAGTGAAAGGTGCCTTTAGATGTACATTCGATATGGTGTATTTTGATGTACAAGATAGACTAGTATTAGATCCAAGGATATTGATATCCTTGATGATGTTGTAAAGGAGTAGATCTCCTTTAGGATTAGTCGTTTGTGTAGTGTGGTAGTAGTTCCTCCATTGCAATGGAACTAGGTGCTTAGCCTAGTACCTAATAAAGGGTAGGCGACGTTGTGAAGGTGTAGTTCACCTTGGAGTGAAAGAACTAGGTACTTAGCCTAGTACCTTATAAAGGGTAGGAGACGTTATGTAGGTGTGGTTCACCTTGGAGTGAAAGAACCTGGTGGTTAGCCTAGCACCGGAAAAAGGGTAGGCGACGTTGTGAAGGCTTCTCCGCCATAAGGAGATTGGTGTAGTGATTACGAACTCTCGAGTAGGTGACTCGGGGATTGGAGTAGGGCAAGGAAGGTGTCCTTGTAGCCGAACCACTATAAATACTCGTGTTGTGGTTTTGTGCTTCTTACTTTTATCTTTTCATTACTTACCTTTATATGCTTGTTTATCAACATCCAACACACACATCCAAATAGATTGACATAAGTCGATCTAAATAGATTAAAAGGAAGTTTTAATTGGCAAAACTATTTAACCCCCTTCTAGTTTTCCACAATTGGTAGCAGAGCTTCGTTACCAAGTTTCTTGAAGTATATTGTACTTTAAAAACTTGATACGATCCATGGTTAATTGAAAACTACAAAGAAGGTTTTTCATAAAAACAAACACCATGTCTTTTAAAACTATATGTTTGGATGTTGATTTGATAACAACATTTTTCTTATTTATTTTTTCATTTAATTGCACTAATCTTCTTTGTCATGTTGATTAGTCAAAGCTCATACCCACCAAGCTGTAGGAATCGCTTGGTAACAAGAATACCTTCCTTAAGAAGGTATCTTAAATGCAAAGGAGTGGGAATCGTCTAAGTGACATTTGTTGTGTCATTTGTAAAAACATTCCTAAGTGCATTCGAGGTATGACTTTCCACTTATATCTAACTGATATTAGTTTAATAAATAAGTGTTATTTGTTAGGCATTTATTTGAGTAGATTTCATGTTTACACATGTTTTACATGTAGCTTCATTAGGAAGATTTTTCTCACATACGCGTCACTCCTCCGTCTAAAAATCATGGTTTATAAAACTTGTGTTTTGTCTCACTTAATCCAAAAATCATATCTTCTAATAATAAAACAAAACACAAATCTCAAAATTCCTCCTTCCCCGTAAATATTCCCACCGTCGACCACTCTATCAAACCCTCAATTTTTCAAATCTTCCAATTTCAAAAACTTCCACTCATTCAAAAACTTCATCTTCCTCCTCATTTCATCTCAACCGAAACAAAGAAGATTCGTCATCAACATGGTTTACATCGCGCTCGTGCTCATCGCCTTAACACTCATCGCACTTGTGTTCCCTATGATGAAGTTCACATATGGAGAAAATTACTTTGTGTTGTTAATCTACATTGGGATCATATACCCAATCCTTTGTATCATCCTTAGTATTGAAATGCAATATTACTAATAATCTAGTTATCTAGGTTATTATTATCATAATATGTTTGTCATTTCTTTTGATTTATTTGTTTCATATTCTTTCATGATACATTAGAAGTCATGTATGCATGCTAAAAGAAAATGTAGGATAAAACATATTTCATGGTATAAAAATGTAAAACCTATGTTTTTATCAAATCTGTTTCTGTTACTACAGATCCACGGATCCCGGATGATATACTAGCCGGATCCCTTTTGTAAAGGAACCGTAGGATCCGTCCTACTGGAAAACAGTTTTCATGCAAGATTAAAGATCACTATCTTTCTAAAAGTAATAATTCAGTAGAAAGTCAAAACCTTGAGTAAGTAAGAGTGTTAAAAACCATTGTTAATAAAAATCTAGTAAGAACATTAGATAATCATAGGTTGACTACAAACATCTTTGTTTTAACTTATCATTTCTATAGGTTCAACTATGACGCATGAATATGAGTTTGATTTTTCACTCACTAGCGTCTACACTCCTAACATCTCTCTTGAACCCAAAAAACTTGGCAATCATGTCCGTGGGTTCCATAATCTCGAAAACCGTTACTTCCACAAAGGACATATTATAGACACCTCTCTACAATTCGAAGAAGGTATCAATACCTCCTTCCGAGCCATAGGACTATAATGTCTTCTTGAAATCATCAAGAAGATATGTCCAAGGTTCATAATGGAGTTCTTCCATCAACTCGAACTCGTTCGTAACGAGGACCACTCTATCTCTTTGGTTTTATATCAAAAACCAAAAGTTTACTTTAACCCTTAGGCATTTTTCTCACATCCTCCGGATTCCAAATCATGGACAATGTGCCTTCACTGAAGATTGGTCTCTTGATTCTCTCTTCAACTTTCGTGAAGAAAATGGTCCATATTGTTCACACATACCCTCCCCGGAAGATTTAAATCGCATAATATGCAAACCTCGACCATATTACTCCGATCCAAACATTATCTTCACACGGGACATCCGAGAAGAGCACAAGCTTCTTGCACTCATCCTACGTGAGAATGTTTGGAGTCTTAGGGGAAATCAAGAAATCCTTCCCGCTTGTTGTGCTCACATGTTGTACTGTTTGCTAACACAACATCCATACAATCTCGCCTACTTCTTCGCAAGGCATATTGTAAATATTCAAGGCTCCAAGAATAAACTCATCCCTTATTGAATGTTCTTGACACGCCTCTATCACAACGTTATGCACTTCCATCCTTAATTTCAAAGTCTGTTGTACGTACTTGTGAACAAGATGATGGAACCGCTAAACATATCTCTCATGAAGACTTTCTTCATTCTTGATTCCACCAACACTCATCAATCACATAATAATCCATTTATCGAAAACACTCAAGGAACTTAGTAGTATTTCAAATAGGATCAATCCTCTTGTACTCGTGCTTTATCAATGTAATTCTATTTCCTTCATGAAATAAAACATCTTACATTTGATATCATAGTGTTAGAACCTCTTTTAATAACAACCTTGGGATATAATGCATTGTCAAGACCATTGCATACCTTTAGTAAAGGTCCTGCCGAGTAGATGGGCAGATCCCAAAGTTTGTGCTAGACGGATCCCTACACTTAGGGAACCGTGGGATCCGGCAAACAGAAAATGCAATTGCAAGCATTATATTTCAAACATATCCTTAGAACACCTCACACTAAGCTAAACATAGTGTCTTAAGGCAAGTTAAGTCCTTATCAAGATAGGTAGATCCTTCCTACTCACACATAACTCATCTAGATCACACTCTAAGACGCTTGTAGATCTATCATTTCATTTTTAATCCATTACTCTTCCGCTCTTAAAATCACACTTCATTTTTCACTTGATCCCTCACATTTAGCCTTAGAAATCTTTCGATTATGGCAAAATTGATCATAAATCATCCTTACCTCAAAATTGATCAAAGTTGATCAAATTCAAGTTTTCCTATCTCAAAGCTTCTAGGATATTTTCCAAAACACTATCCTAAGTCACAAACTGATCTCTAGGATCATTTTGTTTCAATTGACACTCTCATCTTTAGTGTCATCCTTGCTCATCCATTGGTACTCTTGAAAGTTCCAAATCCTTCCATAAAAGACAATCATTAGCTACATCACTCATTACCTTCAAGTACTTAAGCACCCCTTCATTTAAGATACTTAGGAGAACTGAACCACTCAAGATGTTATAGATCTTAGATCTTAGAAACATCATTTCCATTCTTTCATAGCTGCTGAGAGCCGGATCCCTAGGATTAGCCTAGACGGATCCCTCTGAGGATGGGAACCGTGGGATCCGGATGACAGTTTATGTCAAATCTTGCTAAAACAATCATTTCAACTCATCTTCCTAACTCATACACTCCATCTCATCTTAAATGAGTTCCTAGATCAGTGCAAACTCTGAATTTGACTCTTGTGCATGTTAATCATCACATTCCAATGAATCCTAGTGGCTTAAGGCTCAAATGCACTTTCCAAATCTCTTGGTTTATAAACCACTTTGTTAGGACCTCCGTAGTCATCACCTTCTTCTGAACTTTCAGCACTTTAGAAACCCTTACAAACCTCTTGAAATCATCTCATCATGAGGAAAACCCCAAGTAGTAACTTATCCACCAAAGAACCACCCATGAAAAAGGCTCGTGTTATACACGAAATCTCTTCAACCAAATCATCTCCGGTCAAGCCAACAAATGATAGGATCCTTCCTCATCCAATCAAATCAATTCCTAAAAGGATAGTACCCATAAAACTACCAATGACAAACACCACCATACCTCCTAGGCCAAACAATATCATCTCCACTAAACCATCACCATTGGTTCCTAGAGCTATTTCATTTACATCCCCACTATCATCACCACACCTCTACAATTTAGAGGACTTGCCTCCTAGGCCGTCTCATCCGCTTCCGCCGAAAACATTTTCCTCATTAAGAGGAATAATGGTACAAAATTAAGGTGTTGAGTCAACAGTTGCTCCGGCTTCCTTTTCACTGTTTCCATCATATAATCCCATTTGGATTATGAGAAATCATCAAAGTCACCAACCCGACCATATGGAAGTTGACACTTCTCTACCACCACCATCATTCTTGGTCGAGTCATTCTCAAATGCGCCTCCACCAATCCCTCCATCGTTTGAATCTCCACAAGTCGCTTCACTTGATCCTTCTCATCAAGCCATTTCATTTCTTTCACCACCACTACCTAGCCATGATAAAGTGATGCGTGCCAAACAGTCAAGCTAAATCACTCAAGCCTGCCACTTGTGAATGGCAGACCGTAATCAGCTTAAAACTGCTCAAACACGAATGCAATGAAGATCTGGGGAGTATGGGGTTTCCTCGGGTCGTTATGTCCCAACGAGCTATGCAATGGATTACCAAACGTAAAGTGATCGAGGAATTTGAACGAAAAAGGGATTTGATAATGATTATAACTACAGAAAAAGCCAACAAATTACAACGGCTTAAATGCAAATTAAAGGAGATTAAAAAGATAAAAACTATTAAATAAATGCTATCACTCTTTTTAAAATTGATGAACGTTTAAAACTTAAAACTTAAAACTTACGTTTAAAATAAAATTACGTAAACGTACAAAATAAAAAGTGAAATCTAAGAAATAAAAGTCTTAAAAATAAGAAAATGACATTTTTACAAACCTAATGATAAAAGAAAATTTATAGAAAAAGAAAATTATTTTTATAACTATTAAATTAATTATTATTAATTAAAAACTATTTTAACTATTTAATAATAACCTAAATTACAAGAAAATAGGAAATAAAGCTAGAAAAATAAAATTATGACTTGGAAAAATCTAAAATATCAAAAGAGAATTTTCAAAACTATTTTTGTATTTTTCTGATTATTTTTGAATTTTCTAGGAATTAAAAACTATTTAAAACTACTTAAATTATTTAAAAATACAAATTTAACTAAGAAAAATATGGAAAAATATTTTTTTGTCTTTTTATATTTATCTTAACTAAATAAAAATGAAAAATTATTTTTTTGAACCTTTTCTTAATTTTTTGTATTTAATGCTAATTAAAAATGCTTAAAAACTAATTTAAATCAAGAAAAATAGCAAACCAACTTGGAAAAATCTGAAAATTTCAGGAAAAGTCTAAAATAATATAAGAAAGCTAGGAAAAATGGAAAAACAGGAGGTTGTTAGGAAGAAATAGAAACTGATGAGCCAAGTGCTTATGAAATAAGCACTTGGATAAGCTAAAGGAGCACAACAAGCACCAACTGAAAACAGGAACTTAAATAAGCTAAAAGTGACCAAATGCAACTAAAATCAACAATCTACAACCTCTGGATATCAAGCTTAACAGATTTGATGTTTGAGCTTATGGACTAAAAACAGTGAGAAGGGTGTCTACTTGCAGCTAGAATATAAGCCACAAAATAAGCTAAGATTGAAAACCAATAACTGGAACCTAAAATAGACCTGGGTGACTATCTAAAACACCAAGCTGAGACCTAGAGAAGCTCAAATGAGCCTTGTGCAAGAGTTGCAAAACCTGGACAAGTCCTGTGCAGACTTGATGCCCTGCACAGGGCACTTAGGTCCATTTTGACAAGCTTCTTTAGAGCTTAAGAAAAATTCTCAAAATTGTACAAAAATGACAACAAGAAACTAGAGCAGTAGAACTTTTAAAAACCAGAAGTTTCATTGAAATTGGATCAGAAATGAGTTCAATAAAAATCCCTCTAGAATGGCCAAAACTGAGATTTTGCACATTTGACTTTTGAGTAGAAATGGAAAAGTTGACTTAAATGAGTTTTGATCTTGATTTAAGGACTGATTATGATGTTAATGATTGAAATGAGACTAAAGCAACCTTTATCTATGTATTTTAAACACAATACAAGTGATTTGATTTCCAATAACACAACAGATAAACTGTTAACACAGTAGGACTGAGATTTTGACTATAGGTGTTTTGCAGGCACAAACTAAGACAGATAAAAGCTTAAATGAGCTAAACAAACATAACTCAACAAATCTTAACCACTGCAAAAGCCTTTAAGACAGATTAAATCTCAATTCCAAACACCCTTGTAACTACTTATTTGTAACTTAAAATGAGCTAACAACTGATTCAGTTGTTATGATTGATCAAACTAAGTCCTAATATCCTAAATACCACTTAATGAAAAGATTTAAACTAGTTAGAACTACAAATTAAGATCATGCAAAGAAGCTTAAAAATTCACTTACAAGGGTCCTAGCCACTATGGCTTGAAACCATGAACCAAGGTACCACTAACCTATCCAAATCCAACCCAATATCTCTGAACTAACTCAAATCCATAACTGAATCAACCCATTTCCATTTCCATTTTCATTTCTGCCCAAATCAACCTTGTTTGACTTTCTTTGACCAATGTCCAAACTTGCTAAAAACTTGAACTAAAGCTTACAAAAAGCTATGATAAGCTTGTGTAAACTTATTAGAACTGAAAAACAAGCTTATTGAAGCTTGGTTGTAAGAAATAAAAACTGAAAATACCAACAGTGGTGTA
Source organism: Chrysanthemum seticuspe (assembly GCA_019973895.1). NCBI lineage: Eukaryota > Viridiplantae > Streptophyta > Magnoliopsida > Asterales > Asteraceae > Chrysanthemum > Chrysanthemum seticuspe. The sequence goes on from BPTQ01000004.1 coordinate 227,228,035, forward strand.
TAAATTTGAAATGTGAACAATAACTTGCATTGATACTTAAAAGTTGATTATACAGATACAAATACCTTACTTTGATACTTAGAAACAAAATATTTCAGATATTACATTAAATTAAAAGCTTTGAAATAAAAAATGACATAAGTGAAAATAAAACTAAACTATTCCACTTTCTCTTGCTTCCCTTTGCTTTCTTTTATAATCCTAGTATCTTCTCTCTCTCTCTTCTGAATATATCCCATCACTAATCTCCACCATTGGATGACCAAAAATGATCCTGGCCATTGAAAAGGATTTTGGCGCCAAAATTGGTGTTTGACAGTTGGGGTTGAGTGAGGAGGGGGGAGGTGCATTAAATGCAGTTTGGAGGTTAGCTAAGGTGGGGGGAACAAGGAAAAGTGGATGAGAGGGGGGGAAATGGGAGCTAGTGTGTTGCAGGTTAGCAGTTGGGATGGTGAGACTTTTTGGCGCCATTGGGTGGTTTGACTATCATGGTTGACCGGGGTTTAATAATACAAAGGGTTCAAAATTGTTATGACAGGGGGCCAAAATGTATTGACTAGGCCAAATGGGTGTTAAAGGGTTAAATATCATAGGGACCTAAGTTGCAATTTCTGAAAATACAAAGGCCATATCTGCCAATTCTGCCAAGTTGTTTCAAGGGACCAAAAGTGATACTCTCAAAAAGTATAAGGACCAAACTTCCCATTTTGCAATTTTCCAGGGGCCATTTCTGCCAAATTTCAAAGTTGGAGGACCAAACTTGTAATTTTCTCAAACTTTTGATATTTTTCACCAAAGGACTAAATTTGACAAGTTATGATTTAAAAAGGACCTTTGGTGATTTTACTTTTGAAATTTTGACTCAGGGACTATTTTTGACAATTTTAGAAACTTGGGGGACTGAAACTGCCAATTATGCAAACTTTGCTCATTTTTCATCTGATTTTAAACATTTTGCATCTGAAACATATAAAATGCAATTTTGGAATATTTTTAGTATTTTGATGCATTTCTGAGCATTTTTAAACGTTTTGCAGTTCAGATTGACCCAAAAATGATGAGTATTTACACACTCATCAATCCCCCACACTAAACTATTGCTAGTCCCTAGCAATCTTAAGAGAAAACATAATGGATTTGAATCTCTTTACCAAAAGCCATTACTTCTGGAGTAGCCAAATGTTTCAGTTCAAGTAAGAACCATGGTACACCGATAACCATGTGATTTTGAGCAAACCACCAGCTTCCAACGGATTTGATTTTGTCTTTACCAGAAGCCGTTTGATCTGGACTAGCCAACTCTTAGATAAATTATCAATATTATCTTTGGTGAGCTGATTACCAAATATGGTTTTTCCACTGCCTTTACCACAAGCCATAAACTTGCGGGCTAGCCAACTCTTCACTTTTAAGGATATGGTGAGCTGAATACCATACAATTTTGGGCAAATTGCAAGCCGTCAACGGATTTGAGATATCTTTACCAAGAGCCGTTTGCTCCTGGATTAGCCAATCCTTTAGTTTATTAGACAAGGCGGACTGATAACCAATTGAGTAAGTGTAGAACACTTACTCCAAAAAAAATTTTGGCCAAAAACGGGGGAATTGGTATAATTATATGATAAAATTCGCGAGAATTCCCCCCCACACTTAGAAATGAATATTGCCCTCAATATTCAGAGTACCGGCGGTTATGCCGAAACTTAGAACGTAAAAGGGAAATACTACAACCATTATTTAGAAAGGTTTTTTTTTTTTTTTTTTTTTTTTTTTTTTTTGAAAAGCTTATATACACAACATGTGGGGCAACCCCCCCACACTAGGGTGGTACGCATGGGTGAAAACCCATGTTTAGCTACTGTTTTTGATTACCGAGTCGCTAGCTTGACTCGACCCCGTATTCATTGGTTCATGGGGAAGCAAGTGGAAGAGACAATCTCCATCGGACTTTCATTCAAAATGTTTGGACAAACATTTGAAGCACGTGAAAGTTCCACACCGATGAGATATACATAGAACCGGCTCACAAATGATAAATGAGAATGCCGGGGTCAAAGATAGTGTCTTCATTCCCGAAGGAGTGAAGATGGAGAGAAATCACAAGATATTTGAGGAAAGGAAGAAAGATTTTGATAACAATCAAGATCCATTCTTCATCCTCAAATGTAGACGTATCGGGAGGAAGGGTGAGAGTAGTATCATTAATAAGCAAACTCATATGATAGAGTACACCTTCCTCCGAGCTAATATCATCCTCAAGATCAAAATAGAAATGATCATGTTCCGGAGGAGATATGTCATGAGAGAGTTCACCGGAGAACTCTTCATGAAGAGAATCATTCACATGAAGTGAAATTGTGAACTCTTGTTCCATTGTGGGCTCATCACTATCCTCAATCTGAGTATCAAAGAGTGGATTCTCAGAAATTAAAGTGAATTCAGAGTCGAATTCAAATAGAGGATTAGTGAAAGTAGCTTTGAATGTTTCGGGAACAAAGTGATCAACATTCTCTATTAGACTGTTAGGATAAGAAGTGAGTGAACGATCATTATCAATGAGACTTTCAGTCTCCCCCAGATCGGCTTCGAAATCAAAGAGTGGATTGATGTGAGTGAGTTCATCGGTGAACTCCTCAAGAAGGGGATCAGACTGTGGAGTGATGCCTCAACATACTCGATGTTTCCAAAGGAAGCACAGTCGTCGCTAAAATCGGAGAAAGTTTCCAAATGATCATTTGAACACTCAAGAGGGGAAAGAGAATCACACATATGGTCAAAAGTTCCCTGTGACTCTCTCGGGATTGGGACAAGGTTCTCAACACTAGACTTTATGAATTCGTCCGATTCCTTTTCAGGAACAGTGTCAAGATGCTCGTCCCCCATGTTCAGAGAGTGAGTGGGAGCTTCGGGTGTGATAGCAGTTGTATGAGATGTAATCTCAACTGCTGGGATATCAATTGATTGAGGGAGTTGAGAACTATTATCTTTAAAAGGATAAAAACTCTCCTCGTCATCATCATAAAGAGCTGCCTTGAGAAATTGGGAACGTCTTAGAGCTGCATGCTCTAGGACTAATAATTCTTCCCTAGATTGGCGGGCCTCTCGCTCTTCGGCTAGCAATTCTCCCATGGTCGTTTCACCACTCACTTGATTCTTAAAGTTACTAATCATATCATCAAGTGTTTTCATTGCGGTTTCAAAATCCTGGGAGATTTCATGAGACAACGGCTCAGGTGGAGCTTGAACCGTATGGTGCTGTGGAGGTTGGAAATTTTCAAACATGTGAGAGTCATGATTGTTATAAGGAACTGGGTTCCCTATTTGACAATCAGAGCTGAAATGGGGACCTCCACAGTACTCATAACAGTAAAACTGTTGAGTCTGGACTGGTGAATCATATGGATTTTGGTTATAACCAAAGTTCTGAGCATCACTGGAAAACTGTTCATAGACAAACGTGTTTCCGGATTGACACTCAAATCCTTGGTGAGGACCTCCACAAAATTCACAGCAGTAATGTTGATTATATGAAGATAAGTCGGGCTGTGGTGGGTAATTGGAAAAATTTGAGGGGTCGTTAAATGAGTTCTGATTAGGATCATAATCAAACGAATTCCTCGAACCACAAAACAAACAACTCCCGTTATGAATATCATTACCACATTGTACACACGTACACCAACGACAGGGTGAACCAAAGAGAGGCTCACCACAACCGACACAAGGAATAAACGATTGCATTTGAGAGTTATGAAGAGGAATCAGTTTATTCAAAGAATCATCAAAACCAACATGGTGATCCGAATGACTATCAAGTCTCGAAGAACATTCAGAAAAATCAGGAGGTGGGACAAGTGGTGTGCTCTGAGAGCTAGCAATTTCCACCACTTCCGTTATGGTCTCCGGTTCTTGAATGGGTTCATCGGGTTGTGGCGGATGGTCGGAAAAACTTGGAGAATCATCGAGAGAGTTATCAGATAATTCGCACCAATAACAATATTTGCTTGCACCTATCCTTCCACATCGCTTGCATAAAACAATCCGGATTCTGACAACATAGCTGATCCTTTTCCATACGGCTTTTGCAGTGGAAACAACGAGGATAATCGATCGTCGCCATGAGAATTAAACATGTAGAGGGTTAAAGAAATAGAATTAAACGGTTTTGAGGTTAAAGAAGAGTAGAATCAAACGGTACGAGGGGGTAAGAGAAATAGAATCATATAGATAAGAGGAATGAGAAGAGTATTTTTGGTTTTTTGGATAAGAAAACATAAACATATACAAATGGATGGTATAAACAAGGAGTGAATATCCAAATCACTAATCTGCTAGACGGAAGATAATCAGCACAGCTCCCCGGCAGCGGTGCCAAAAATTTGATGCGTGTCAAACAGTCAAGCTAAATCACTCAAGCCTGCCACTTGTGAATGGCAGACCGTAATCAGCTTAAAACTGCTCAAGCATGAATGCAATGAAGATCTGGGGAGTATGGGGTTTCCCCGGGTCGTTATGTCCCAGCGAGCTATGCAATGGATTACCAAACGTAAAGTGATCGAGGAATTTGAACGAAAAAGAGATTTGATAATGATTATAACTACAGAAAAAGCCAACAAATTACAACGGCTTAAATGCAAATTAAAGGAGATTAAAAGGATAAAAACTATTAAATAAACGCTATCACTATTTTTAAAATTGATGAACGTTTAAAACTTAAAACTTAAAACTTACGTTTAAAATAAAATTACGTAAACGTACAAAATAAAAAGTGAAATCTAAGAAATAAAAGTCCTAAAAATATGAAAATGACATTTTTACAAACCTAATGAAAAAAGAAAATTTATAGAAAAAGAAAATTATTTTTATAACTATTAAATTAATTATTATTAATTAAAAACTATTTTAACTATTTAATAATAACCTAAATTACAAGAAAATAGGAAATAAAGCTAAAAAAATAAAATTATGACTTGGAAAAATCTAAAATATCAAAATAGAATTTTCAAAACTATTTTTGTATTTTTCTGATTATTTTTGAATTTTCTAGGAATTAAAAACTATTTAAAACTACTTAAATTATTTAAAAATACAAATTTAACTAAGAAAAATATGGAAAAATATTTTTTTGTCTTTTTATATTTATCTTAACTAAAGAAAAATGAAAAATTATTTTTTTGAACCTTTTCTTAATTTTTTGTATTTAATGCTAATTAAAAATGCTTAAAAACTAATTTAAATCAAGAAAAATAGCAAACCAACTTGGAAAAATCTGAAAATTTCAGGAAAAGTCTAAAATAATATAAGAAAGCTAGGAAAAATGGAAAAACAGGAGGTTGTTAGGAAGAAATAGAAACTGATGAGCCAAGTGCTTATAAAATAAGCACTTGGATAAGCTAAAGGAGCACAACAAGCACCAACTGAAAACAGGAACTTAAATAAGCTAAAAGTGACCAAATGCAACTAAAATCAACAATCTACAACCTCTGGATATCAAGCTTAACAGATTTGATGTTTGAGCTTATGGACTAAAAACAGTGAGAAGGGTGTCTACTTGCAGCTAGAATATAAGCCACAAAATAAGCTAAGATTGAAAACCAATAACTGGAACCTAAAATAGACCTGGGTGACTATCTAAAACACCAAGCTGAGACCTAGAGAAGCTCAAATGAGCCTTGTGCAAGAGTTGCAAAACCTGGACAAGTCCTGTGCAGACTTGATGCCCTGCACAGGGCACTTAGGTCCATTTTGACAAGCTTCTTTAGAGCTTAAGAAAAATTCTCAAAATTGTACAAAAATGACAACAAGAAACTAGAGCAGTAGAACTTTTAAAATCCACAAGTTTCATGGAAATTGGATCAGAAATGAGTTCAATAAAAATCCCTCTAGAATGGCCAAAACTGAGATTTTGCACATTTGACTTTTGAGTAGAAATGGAAAAGTTGACTTAAATGAGTTTTGATCTTGATTTAAGGAATGATTATGATGTTAATGATTGAAATGAGACTAAAGCAACCTTTATCTATGTATTTTAAACACAATACAAGTGATTTGATTTCCAATAACACAACAGATAAGCTGTTAACACAGTAGGACTGAGATTTTGACTATAGGTGTTTTGCAGGCGCAAACTAAGACAGATAAAAGCTTAAATGAGCTAAACAAACATAACACAACAAATCTTAACCACTGCAAAAGCCTTTAAGACAGATTAAATCTCAATTCCAAACACCCTTGTAACTACTTATTTGTAACTTAAAATGAGCTAACAACTGATTCAGTTGTTATGATTGATCAAACTAAGTCCTAATATCCTAAATACCACTTAATGAAAAGATTTAAACCAGTTAGAACTAAAAATTAAGATCATGCAAAGAAGCTTAAAAATTCACTTACAAGGGTCCTAGCCACTATGGCTTGAAACCATGAACCAAGGTACCACTAACCTATCCAAATCCAACCCAATATATCTAAACTAACTCAAATCCATAACTGAATCAACCCATTTCCATTTCCATTTTCATTTCTGCCCAAATCAACCTTGTTTGACTTTCTTTGACCAATGTCCAAACTTGCTAAAAACTTGAACTAAAGCTTACAAAAAGCTTTGATAAGCTTGTGTAAACTTATTAGAACTGAAAAACAAGCTTATTGAAGCTTGGTTGTAAGAAATAAAAACTGAAAATACCAACAGTGGTGTATAAATTTGAAATGTGAACAATAACTTGCATTGATACTTAAAAGTTGATTATACAGATACAAATACCTTACTTTGATACTTAGAAACAAAATATTTCAGATATTACATTAAATTAAAAGCTTTGAAATAAAAAACGACATAAGTGAAAATAAAACTAAACTATTCCACTTTCTCTTGCTTCCCTTTTCTTTCTTTTATAATCCTAGTATCTTCTCTCTCTCTTCTGAATATATCCCATCACTAATCTCCACCATTGGATGACCAAAAATGATCCTGGCCATTGAAAAGGATTTTGGCGCCAAAATTGGTGTTTGACAGTTGGGGTTGAGTGAGGAGGGGGGAGGTGCATTAAATGCAGTTTGGAGGTTAGCTAAGGTGGGGGGAACAAGGAAAAGTGGATGAGAGGGGGGAAATGGGAGCTAGTGTGTTGCAGGTTAGCAGTTGGGATGGTGAGACTTTTTGGCGCCATTGGGTGGTTTGACTATCATGGTTGACCGGGGTTTAATAATACAAAGGGTTCAAAATGGTTATGACAGGGGGCCAAAATGTATTGACTAGGCCAAATGGGTGTTAAAGGGTTAAATATCATAGGGACCTAAGTTGCAATTTCTGAAAATACAAGGGCCATATCTGCCAATTCTGCCAAGTTGTTTCAAAGGACCAAAAGTGACACTCTCAAAAAGTATAAGGACCAAACTTGCCATTTTGCAATTTTCCAGGGGCCATTTCTGCCAAATTTCAAAGTTGGAGGACCAAACTTGTAATTTTCTCAAACTTTTGATATTTTTCACCAAAGGACTAAATTTGACAAGTTATAATTTAAAAAGGACCTTTGGTGATTTTACTTTGAATTTTTGACTCAGGGACTATTTTTGACAATTTTAGAAACTTGGGGGACTGAAACTGCCAATTATGCAAACTTTGCTCATTTTTCATCCGATTTTAAACATTTTGCATCTGAAACATATAAAATGCAATTTTGGAATATTTTCAGTATTTTGATGCATTTCTGAGCATTTTTAAACGTTTTGCAGTTCAGATTGACCCAAAAATGATGAGTATTTACACACTCATCACAAAGATTTCTATCATTGTCAACATGTAGAAAGTTTGATACATGAAGTACGAGAAGACCAACGTTTCATGTTCTATCATCTCCTCGAACGTTTCGACGAGATTAAACCTAAACAAAACTCGAGCTAGAAGATTTTAGTGGTGTCCTAGCATCAAGCGATAGTTGGTTTAGAAATTCCTAGTCATGTATTTTCTTATTTTCTTAGTTTTTAAAGTCATGTATATCATAACTCTAGTTTTATTAAATGGTATTACATGCTACTTGTTATTTTTCTGAGCAAATGATTACTTTGTATTCATATCTCATTTTTGTGATAACATTACTTGTTATATCACCTTTGCTGAAATTAATCAGCTAATACGGATCCCTCAGAATTGCCTAGACGGATCCCTACTAGGAGGGAACTGTGGGATCCGTAAGACAGAAAGCTATTTTCTACTAACTTGGACCACATTTGCAGGAAATTGTGAATTATACTTATTTTCTAACCTTTTTTTTGTAGTTATTCAATTTACACATGAAGACTTTGACATCCTAAAGCTATGGGAGCTTTATGTCAAAGCAATGCATTGCAAACTACTTGAAATACTAGGTTTACTTTTCGTGACATTCCCTTACAAAATTGCAATCATCAAGGGGGAGCACATTCATAACTTAGATGAAATCTTTTTGCAAACTTACTTGCAAACAAACTAGATTAGTATTACTTTCTTGACGCCCTTACATAGGGATGGAATCGTCAAGGGGGAGTAAAGACGAGATCCTTTCCCGTTACTTACTTTCTATATCTTTTTATTTTTGTTTCTTTCACATGTTTTTCTTAAAAATGATGTGTTGCTTTCCTTCAAACACTTTTTGTTTCGACAAAAAGGGGGAGAAGAAAGTAAAAACTACAAATTCAAACTTTTACGAACTTTAGCTTTTCCTTAAAATAATTTTATGTTTTGTCATCAACAAAAAGGGGGAGATTGTTAATACAAATAAGCCGTAAAAACGTATATTTATATTTTACGATCTTCTAATGTTTTGTCGATAACAAACGTAAAATCATGTTAACGAAACAAATAAAATACGTAAATGGTTTGAACTAATAGTTTCTAACATATTCACATTTTCATATAAAACACTAAAACAAGTATAAGTGATTTTATGATTTAGTAATACATATGTACAACAACTAGTGTTTACATATTTGGGTATAATATACACATAACTAGTATGTAGTATATTGGGTAGTATAAATGGGTAGAAACTTAAGTATCACAATCCATTGGGCAAATACATTGAATGTAGTTGGGTACAACCCATGGAGCTTGACCCATAACCCATTGCATGACATCATGCTTATATCATACATGGATAATAATCCATAACCCATGGATCAACCCAACCCAAGTGACCAAGTGCATTGCACTCAAAGATACATTGTATCTAGCTAAAGATCCATGGTTCAACCCATGACCCATGACCCATAACCAAAATACCCATAGGTAAAAGGGAGCGTCCCACGGATCCCTAGCTTAACGCTAAACGGATCCCTTGTGGTAGGGATCCGTGGGATTCGGGGAACAGTAGGATTTTTCCTCTATAAATAGTGAGTCATTTCTTCATTGTTTCTCACCCCTTTCTAACACACTTTCTCCCATAGTTGAAAACTCACTAACCTTAGATCCAAGAGATCTATGTTTGTAGTTTTGTTTTTGTGTGATCTTTTAGGTTCCTCTTAAAGGCGAGATCACCACCTTTGAAGTCGAGCAAGCTCAAGTCCATGAGTTGCCATGCTTCCTCATCATCAAGGCTACTAAAGTCTTCTTGTTGATGATTCCTTTCTTTCTTTAAAGAAGTGTAGTGTTGAAGACATTAGTGAAAGATGTCTCAAGTGTCAAGACGAAGATATTATTGAAGGGTATCTATCGTCTATAGCACAAGCACTTGTGGTAGGTGCTTAGAAGTCAAGACAAGAAGCATTAGTGAATGGTGCTTAAGAATTCAAGACTAGAAGCATTAGTGAAAGGTGCTTAAGAAGAAAAGACACAAGACATTAGTGAAAGGTGTCTTGTAGATCTAGTCAAAGGCATTAGTGAAAGGTGCCTTTAGATGTACATTCGATATGGTGTGTTTCGATGTACAAGATAGACTAGTATTAGATTCAAGGATATTGATATCCTTGATGATGTTGTAAAGGAGTAGATATCCTTTAGGATTCGTCGTTGGTGTAGTGTGGTAGTAGTTCCTCCATTGCAATGGAACTAGGTGCTTAGCCTAGTACCTAATAAATGGTAGGCGACGTTGTGAAGGTGTAGTTCATCTTGGATACTTAGCCTAGTACCTTATAAAGGGTAGGCGATGTTGTGTAGGTGTGGTTCACCTTGGAGTGAAAGAACCCGGTGGTTAGCCTAGCACCGGAAAAAGGGTAGGCGACGTTGTGAAGGCTTCTCCGCCATAAAGAGATTGGTGTAGTGATTATGAACTCTCGATTAGGTGACTCGGGGAGTGGAGTAGGGCAAGGAAGGTGTCTTGTAGCCGAACCACTATAAATACTCGTGTTGTGGTTTTGTGCCTCTTACTCTTATCTTTTCATTACTTACCTTTATATGCTTATTTATCAACATCCAACACACACATCTAAATAGATTGACATAAGTCAATCTAAATAGATTAAAAGGAAGTTTTAATTGGCAAAACTATTCAACCCCCCCCCCCTTCTAGTTTTCCACAGCTACCTTTGAGGGGGAGAAGTGTGAATAGACTACATTTGTTGAAGAAGTTCACTTATTCAATCAAGAATGGCAACTCCGTATGCAATTCTTGAGGGGGAGAAGAAGTGTGAATTTACTGCATGGTTGATTGATTTTTGAGAATAAATGGTCAAACGGCTCCAAACTCATGTAAGAACCGAGCTTCTTCTTATCGGGTCATCTTCGCATGGAGTTTTTCTTCTAAGAGCTGTTGGTTAACATCTTCACACGGGCTAATTTGATTAATGACAAAGTGCTTCCAGTTGCGGGGCTGATTTCCTTAATGAACATCTTTCTGTTCTTGTTTGATTGGGAGGGATTTGAGTTAAGGGGATTTGCTATTTGTATGTTAACGGGAATGCATTTGGTGAGTTGAAGATGTTGACTTTCTATTCCCCAATTGGACAATCTTGAAGAAGGTCGAGTCTATAGTCGGTTCTACATTTTCTGCTACATGTTAGAAGACTAAAGACGAGTTGCATTTAACAATCTAAAGACTTCTTCTTAATTCAAGCATTCTTCATAAATATTGTCGTTTTAGGGGAGAGCACTAATTGAGGGAGAGTGAAAAGCCAGATTCAATCCCCAATTAGACTTGCTCACACTATTCTTCAACAAGTTGATTCTCACAGATACATCTGAGCTAATGATGTTCTTCTCAAAAGATTTTGAGTATATGGGCTTATAATATGTTGCTGATTCTGAAGTGTCAAAACCAGCAAAGGGGAAGGAGACACGTATCTAAACGCGAGTAAACATTGATGAACTTAATACTTCTAAGGGATTGAAGATATCCCGGGAAGACTAATGTCATTACCGCAGAGAAACTCAAGGTTTAACTCATGGCGTTTAGTGTTCTTATTCGAACTATATGGGGGAAGAGATGGAAGAGTTAGTTTCTGGTGATAAAAGAGGTACACAAGTGTGTGATGATTTTGATGCTATCGTAATCATCAGGGGAGAAAGATTGTGTACATTGGGGACGCTCAGTTGTTTCACTTGAGTGCTTAATCAGTGATTCAGAGATATAATCACTTATTTTGGAGTTGACATCCGCAGAGATAGTCATCCGCAAAGATAATCAATGATTCGGCCTGCTTCTTCAATGTTATCGGTTATTCTCTCTTTGGGCATTCGGGTACTTTGGGTTCTTGAGTTTCATATACTTTTTTCAGGGGGAGAGAAAAGTATACGTCGGGGTTATTCTTTGGCTATTGGACTTAATCTGCTACTTCGATGGTATAAGTTTCTCTGTCTTCGGGTATATGTGTATTCGGGTTCGTGAGCTCTAGTCTAAGAGACTGACTGCATCAATACATCTACTTGGGGTAATTGTTCTCTTGACACCTTTTGGAATGGATTGTTTCAGACTTCAGTGGTAATGAAATATGAGAAGAAATTTAAAGAGTGGGATGATATGTTGTTGTTCTTGTTGATGATATAACCCCGAACGAAGAATCTCGATTATCGTTCTTAGAAGGAGCAGCTGGATTTATGATAATGGTGTGCTTCTCTGTGCACCTGGCTAAGGCAAGCTTGAAATAGAGCATCGAATTTGCTCATCTAATGGATTTTCGGTTTGGGGGGAAGCTGCCAAAGTCTCTTTTTCTCAAAGGCTCATGTTCTATCTTCTACTCTGGAGCCTTGGAAGCCTTGGTGGTGGAAGTTTAAACAGATGACGAATTCTATTTTCTACGACGTGTTGTTCGATATCCTTATCTTGGCACTCGTATCATCATCCTCTTAAACTATATCATCTTCTCTATCATTGTAAATATTTATCAAAAACCAAATACAAAAATATAAAACCAGCAAAAAGAAAATAGAACATTATAAAATCTACAAAAACCCATAAAAATCAAAAAATTTGAAAAAATTCCAAAAATATGTTTTCTCAAGACATGTCTTCTGGTATCGATAGCATCTACGGTCTTAGAAATGTCATTCAATAATGGCACGTGACCATAGATGAAGTTCGAGCAGAAGGTGTAAATATACTTTTCTAAACATGTCTAAAACTATGGCTTGCAGTTACTTCAGACTGTAACCCATGCTTAAAACCATGGTTTACTATTATTTCAGATAGCAACCCGCTCTTTAAAAGAAAGGAAAGTGCTGCGCTAAACCAATTTTCAAATACTTCGTGCACTTATCCTAAAATAACTTAAGGAAAGTATGTCGAAGGACTGCTGTTCCTACTCAAATATTTTTCCTTCAAAAATTCTTCAGAAAAATATTTGTTTTAACAAAATAGTGGTAAATGAGTTGCTTTAAAAACAATCAGATTCAGAGTTTTTATAAAACTTGCAAACTCAATGAATGACTTCAGCGCTTTTAAACTTTTCAGAAAGAGTCATTGATTGAGGGGGAGAATGTTTTTCAAATTTACATCATCTAACGGGCTTTCTTAATCATCCTACAGGCTTATCTGAAAAAATATAATTGCCTATGTTGAAGGACTAGGTTTCTAGGATGTGATTGTTAGGATTAGATGATTATAGATTGATGAACACATTATTACCATGCTTTATATGAACTGATTGATGAACTGATTGATATGTTAAATTGACTGTTATTAATCGATTGCTGTTTGGGTGATGTCGACCACCATATATCTGTTTGTGTCCATCGATTGAGGGGGAGAGTGATTTAAAATAAAATATTTTCAAACGATATTTCTTCATAAAATTCCGGTTTGTACCATAATCAGTGGTGATCTAAAGATTTAATGTTATGTCATGGTATGATTCTCTTTAAAACTCAAAGATCTTTCAAAATGAAATTTTTTACGTTCTTGTTTGATTGTGAAATTGTTTTATTTTACTTAAAGATCTCTTAAAACAATCATACCTGACACTAACAATCTTTAATGTATTAAATTGGTCCTTATCTGTCATTTTTCAAAATTAAATCAAGCCACGTCTTTCCCCAAACTTTTCTAAATAATTTAAATCAATTGGGATCCAAAATCTCAATTGGTTTGAAATTTTTGATCGAGGGAGAGATCGTGATTTAAATCTCAAATCTGTTTTAGTCCTTTAAAGGCACTCCTACCTCCATGTGCCAAACGATTTCTATATATGATGCACATGATTGAGGAGGAGCATTTATTCAAAAACAAGATGAGTATTTAAACAAGGCCACATTTTCTCCCATGTTTTCCAAACCTCATTAAATCACTTGGGATCAAAAATCTCAAAGGGTTTGATATTTTTTATCGGGGGAGAATTTGTGATTTAATAATGAAATTTGATAAAAGATGATCGTTTTGATTCAAGTGTGCATACTGATATCCCATATGTGCTAAAAGCTTTCGAATCTCGAAGCACATATTGAGGGGGAGCATTTCTAAAGAAAATAAACTTTCAAGGTACAAAGATTTATATGTTTCAACATAAAGTGCCTTGATTGATTTTCTAAAGGTTTCTTAATGGCTTTTGCGATCGTGGATGTGCTTCAAAAGATCTCTTTCCTCTATGTGATAAAATGATTTCAAATATCCTATGCACATATTGAGGGGGAGAATTTACCAAAGAAAATCAAATGGCTTTTTTCATGGAAATTGTGATCAAGAATTTATTTCAAAAGAACTCTTGCCTCCATGTGCTAAACAATTTATAAAATCATATGCACATGTTGAGGGGGAGCATTTCTAAAAGATCAAAACAATTAAGGTACAAAATGCTTTGATATTATATCACAAGTACCTTGATTGATTTTCCAAATGATTTTTCAATTGGTTTCAAGAAGGAAAGAACACTACCAAAAGACCGACCAATTTACTTTATGCATGGTGTTATAAGGATGGTTAGGTTAGGTATTCGTTCCCACAATCCCGCCAGAGCCGGATGGATCTACCCAGGGACAATCCACTAGACAATGTAGAGTCCTTAGGTATGATGAAAAAAGGAGAAAAGTGAGATATGGGAAGAGTGAGGACTGAGATAGAGCTAGAACTGGAATAAACCCAACAAGGTTTTAGTTATGAAGTCTCGGTAAGCACTGAAGGGGTTGAAGAATGAAAAAGAAATGAATGTGAAAAGGGTGAAAAGAAATAGCCCTCCAATAATTCAACCTTAGGGCAGAAACCGGGTTCAATACATATGCTACTGGTGGTTACCAAGGTAACACTGGTATTGAAGACAAGACGTCATGGACCCAGTGATGCACTGCACTACAACTTCCCAAGCTACTCAAGTTTCTCTTAAAAGGACTTGTTTCATTCTCACGGGGAACCTACATTATCTATCGAATTTATCTTAGAGATGGTTGATATTAAAGAAGGAGACCCTCTCCCTAGTCTCCGGCATAGGAACCAAATATGCACAATTGAGTCTAGAGCCAAGAGATCATCCACAATATCTCATTAGGACACAAAATTAATGAAGACTTGTTGTTTCACACAATGTGGAAAGTACGTATATATTAAGAGTCCTACGCATTATCCTTGTGGTATTGCCAGAACATCCGAGTGATATGTTAAGTATTCACAATGAAGATGGAAATCCTTCTAGAGCCAACATTAACCAAGCTCTTGGTGGGTGACATGTGAGATATTTTCAAAAGATCAAGCTTGTGACAACTGGATAGAAACGATGGGGCGATTCATTCTTGAATCAACCTTGGTCCAGGAATTGAATTGATGAATACTTTTGGAAAAACCGTTCGATGTGCAAATCTTCTTTTCTCTAGCGCATCGAATGTGTATTCATATTTCAAATTCAAAAAGTATCTCTGATTGAAAAAAAAACTTTTGGAAAAACCGTTCGATGTGCAAATCTCTTCTTTTCTCTAGCACATCGAATGTGTACACTTTTCAAATACAAAAGGTATTTTTGATGAAAGTTGATCTTTCTCAAAAAAAACCTTCGTCGTATTGCAAAACTCTTTCTTCTAAGCAATACGCGATTGTTTTTCAAATCAATTTTTCATCAATCAATGAATCTTAATTCGCTGGTTCACTCACTCCGTGTTCTCTTCTTTGAGACGTTCCGGTTTGAGAACAGCTAGAGCAGCTGCAAAACCCTGTCAAGGAGATTCTTCGGAATTCTACCTGATCACAGGCAGTACTTGTACTGATCAACGGGGAACCGTAGGCCGTGTACCTCAATTTAATGAAAGTGATCAAAGACACTTTCGTGTGTTTTATTACAAACTGTTGTTTGCAGGTACATTTGGACGGTTGCAGCTGATCAGAATTGAGAAGTCAATCATAAGCCGCATGCTCACAGCATCCACACTTAATTTGAAGAAATCATGACAAGTGCTTATCTACATAACCTGGCTCAGATATTTTTATACTATGCTTCTGCTACGCTGCTGCAAATATCTTGAAACAGTAAAAATTTTCGCTACTCTGATGAAAAGATGTCATGATCCAGAAAGTGTGAGCATGTCGGTCTAAAAGTCACAACATCACATGATGGCAACACAATAAAGGGTGATCCATAGATTTACTGTGGCTGATGATCTCAACGAAAGCTTGAAGATCATCAAAGATGTGGATCAATTAAAGGCCTCCACTAAAAGTACAAATCAATGTGGACTTTAAAGAATCGCTAATAAAGCACAAAGACTGCGGAACTTGAAGAATAGAAGTCTACGAGCTCAAAACTAAATACAAAGATAGAATGCTAGGATGCACAATGTATTTCATGGGGTGACCTCCCTTAGGGGGAGATTGTTAGGAATTAGAAATTCCATGTTAAAGTGTCGGCCACCCCAATTATGGTCTAGCATATGTTAGCTCGTAGACATGTTGTTATTTACGTTATTTAGTAGTTTATTAGTTAGTTTATAGCATAGATTAGTTTAGTGTAACACCGTGGAGGAAGGACGGGTCTTTTCCCACTATATGCCTGATCCACAGTCCGATAGGAGGACATAGTATTTGTAAATACCCCTTCCATCCTTGGAAGGGGTGGTGCTTCTGATAATCTAACCTTTCATTTTTGTAAAGCAAGTCTCAACCAAGAACACCCATATTTTATCTTTCTCTCTCTAAATGGCTAACATGTATTTCCATCATCCAAGACCACCCGAATCATCAAACAACATAATATTTACTATCCTACAAATCTCATCACTTTTCATCATGGAAGGTGATAACCCACCACCAAACCAGCCATTTCCCCCCGCCAACACCCTTAGAAAACTTAGGACCCGTAGTTTCACCAAAACCCTTCTTGAGCCCTTTGCCGAACCCGAGAGGGAGTTGTATAGGAAAAGAAGAGCTTTCCATAAGTCGGAACCTCAAGGCACCACCATCGATTTTGATGAAGCCTTAACTGACGAAGAATCGACACATTCCCCCAAGTCTCCTGAACCCATTAACATTGACAATCTGAGCCAACATAGCGAGGAAATCCCTGCTATTCCTGTCAATGGACCCATCAATAAGCCAAAGGCAAAAGTCCTTAGGGAGTACTCTTCTCCCACCTCATCTGGATTTACCAGCGCCATTGTCCACCCTTCCGAATAGGTGAATGAGGTGTTGCATGCCACCGACATTTGGCTTATCCAGAATGCATGTCAATTTCACGGATCCCACAGCGAAAACCCAATTCATCACATCAAACAATTTCTAAAAATTGTGGATACTATCTATGCTGACAGAGCATCCAAGGAGACATCTAGACTCCGGTTTTTCCCATTCTCTCTTCAAGGGAAGGCCAAAGAGTGGCTCGATAAGCTACCTCTAAGGTCCATCTTCACTTGGGAACAACTCACTACCAAGTTCACCAAAAATTTCTTCCCTCCTGGGAGAACTACATCCATTAGGATCGAAATCCTTCACTTCCATCAAACAGATGGAGAATCTATCGTTAACTCATGGACTCTTTACAAAGATCTCATTCAATAAGCCCCACACCATGGTATCAACCTTTGGTTGCTTGTTCAAATCTTTTATGACAATGTCTCCCATAATGATCAAAAAGGGATTGACTTCTCGACTGGCTGAAAAATTTCCAATCTGAGTGCAGAAGAAGGATGGGACTGCATTGAGGAGTATGTCCAGGACCAAGACAATACTTGGGATGAGCCAGTAACTGTAATGAGTATCTATGACACCTCGAATAATAGCCCATTATCTCTTGATGATTGGATGAAGAGGGCGCACGAGAAGCTCGCATACCTAGCGAAGTCGCAAGAACCTAAGAGGTTGTTTAACCCATACCTTATTTGCGACATTTGTGGATGGTCACATGAGAGCGATGAGTGTGATGATAAAACACGCCAAGAGCACGCCCTCCTTTCCAGCCATGACATTTATGATGACCCTTCCCTCCTCGTATTCTATTAATACAATGAATACACTTCTTGGGGTAATCTAAAATGGAAGACTGAGGGAGAAGAGGGTTCCGAATACAGCATCCGTGATGCCTTTGAGAAAGAGCTCGGGTAATTCACTATGGAAAGGGGAATGCTTTTAAAGGGTCTCGAAGGATTCATTCAAGAGTAACAAGCTAAATTAGAAAACCAGTTCGCTGAACTCCACGAAAGAGTAAGTGAACCTGGTCCAACCCAGCATGATCCAACTTGTGCCATTACTACTCGATCAGGAACCACTACCAAGGATCCACCATACCCTGTTCAATATCCCACCACCAGGGAGCCTGAGTTGGATAAGGGAGAAGTTCTTGAACCCCCTCCGACTCCTCACGACCCTCCTCCACAAGCATCAATTCCCATCCAAAGTCCGACTCTCACACGGATTCCTTATTCCTCGCATTTAAAGAATCAAAAGGATGAAGAAGACAATAAGAGGCTGTCGTCTTACTTAAAAAGTGCCGTCGGCAACATACCACTTCTCGATGTATTTTATCATATCCCTAAACATAGCAAATACTTCAAGAGGTTGCTCTCGAATCAGAAGAAGCTTGAAGGGTTGATATCATTAGGAGAAGAATGTTCGGCTATCATCCAAAAGAGCTTACCCAAAAAGAAATAAGATCTGGGTAGCTTCACCATCCCTTGCTCTATAGGGGCGCTCTCTATGAAAAACCCTTGGCAGATCTTGGGGCAAGCAATAACTTGATGCCTCATTCCTTATTCCTCAAACTCGGATATTGAGGGCTGAAACCAACCAGAATGAGTATTCAGTTAGCTGATCAATCAATCAAATATCCCATTGGAGTTTGTGAAAATGTTCTTGTGAGGGTAGGGGAGTTTAAGTTTCCGGTTGATTTCATGATTTTAGAAATGGAGGAATATAACTCAGTCACAATAATCCTCGGAAGACCATTCTTGGCTACAACTCATGCCATCATCGATGTTTATGATGGTAAACTCACTTTACGAGTGGGATCCGAGAGCTTAACCTTTGACATCAAGGATTCTATGAGTCGTCCCTCCTCTTATGATCATCCTATTTATCTTGTTGAAGAAGTTGATGATATAAATAGATGTATTGATGAATATCTAGTAAACGAATTCATGAATGATGACAACAACATGATATACGATGATGAAGAGACTGAGATGGTTGGAGCTGTTTCCTTTTACCCGCGTAGGGAAGAAATTGAACCTCTTGAACTTTAAAAGCCAGAAAACAAGCTAAAACCATCGATCAAGGAACCTCCTACCTTAGAATTGAAAGACCTCCCGAGCCATTTAGAATATGCCTTCCTTCAAGGAAAAGATCAGCTCCCTATTATCATAAGCTCCTCACTGACCTATGAGCAGAAAGGGAAACTCTTAGAAGTTCTAAGAGAATACAAAGGAGTGATCGCATGGAGTATTGCCGACATTAAGGGAATTGATTCTACTTTCTACACTCATAAAATTCTTATGAAGGAGGATTACAAACCCACCGTTCAACCTCAGAGGAGAGTTAACCCTAATATCAAGGAGGTAGTAAAGAAGGAGGTCGTCAAGCTTCTCGATGCCGGCCTAATCTACCCCATTTCGGACAGCCCTTGGGTCAGCCCAGTCGAAGTGGTTCCAAAAAAAGGAGGAATGACTGTTGTAAAGAATGAGAAAGGCGATTTAGTGCTACAGAGAAAGGTCACTGGCTGGCGTGTTTTTATCGACTACAGAAAATTAAATGATGCCACACGAAAAGATCATTTTCCTTTACCATTCATCGATCAAATGCTCGAAAGGTTAGCCGGGCATGAGTACTACTATTTTCTTGACGGTTTCTCAGGATACTTCTAAATCCTCATTGCTCCTGAAGATTAAGAAAAAACTACGTTCACATGCCCCTACAGGACTTTTACATACAAGCGAATGCCCTTCGGGCTATGCAATGCCCCCGCTACCTTTCAACGATGTATGATGGCCATATTCCATGAATTGATTGAAGATAGCATGGAAGTATTCATGGATGATTTCTCGGTATTTGGAAACTCCTTCGACCTTTGCTTATCCAACCTTAGGAAGATGTTGAAACGGTGTGAAGAAACCAATTTATTCCTAAATTGGGAAAAATGCCATTTCATGGTAAGAGAAGGAATTGTATTGGGACATAAAGTATCTGGAAATGGAATAGAGGTTGATAGGGCTAAAATCAAAGCGATATCTAAACTTCCCTGTCCTACTACCGTTAAAGCCATTCGAAGCTTTCTTGGTCATGCGGGCTTTTATAGAAGGTTTATTAAGGACTTCTCAAAAATTGCCCGACCAATGACACAACTTCTAGTCAAGGATGCTCCTTTTGACTTTTCGGAAGAATGTAAGGAAGCATTCAATCGCCTAAAGAAAGATCTTACTCAAGCCCCGATAATGGTTACTCCTGATTGGTCCCAACCATTCGAGATCATGTGCGATGCTAGTGATTATGCTGTAGGTGTTGTGCTAGGCTAAAGAAAGGAGAAGCATTTTCAACCAATTTACTATGCTAGCAAAACCATGAATGTGGTACAAGAGAATTATACAACCACCGAGAAAGAGCTTTTGGCTGTGGTTTTTGCCTTCGATAAATTCAGGCAATATCTCGTACTTTCCAAAACTTTCGTCTTCACCGATCACTCCGCCTTACAATACTTGTTCTCCAAACAAGATGCAAAACCCTGACTTATTAGGTGGATTCTATTGCTTCAAGAATTCGACATTGAAATTCGAGATAAAAAAGGGGCTTAAAATCTTGCTGCTGACCATAACGAAATTCGTGACTCTTTTCCTGAGCAACGGCTAATGGCCATTAAGGATATTGAGCCATGGTATGCAGATTATGCTAACTATCTATCCAGCAGGGTCTTACCAAATTACATGACTATGCAAGATAAAAAGAAATTCTTCACCGCGCTAAAATACTATTTTTGGGACGAGCCCTACTTATTCTGTATATGTACCGATCAGATCATTCGACGTTGTGTTGCTGGAAGGGAGATTGATCAGATTATGAGAGTGTGTCACGCAGGACCATCTGGGGGGCATCACGGTATAAATGTCAAGGCACAAAAAGTTTTCGATGCCGGATTCTATTGGCCTTCTATCTTCCGCGACGTTAAGAGGTTAGTTCAAACGTGCGAGGCATGCCAACGATCGGGAAAAAGTTTGAGGAGGGATGAAGCACCTCAGAACTATATCCAAGTCTGTGAAATATTCGATGTTTGGGGTATCGATTTCATGGGACCTTTTCCATCATCCGGAGGAAATGAATACATTCTAGTTGCCATTGACTATGTGTCCAAATGGTGGAGGCACAAACCCTTAGGACTAACGATACAATGGTGGTCATTCATTTTATTAAAAAGCTCTTCGCACGATTCGGGATTCCAAAGGCATTGATCAGTGATAGAGGAACCCATTATTGCAATGCTCAAATGGAGAAGATAATGAAGAAGTATAGTGTTCCGCATAGGTTCTCTATGGCATATCACCCCCAAACTAATGAGCAAGTAGAGAACACAAATAGAGCATTAAAGCGGATACTTGAAAAAACGGTCCACCAGAACAGAAAAGATTGGGCATTCAAACTGGATGAGGCACTCTGAGCATTCAGAACGACATATAAAACACCCATCGGAACAACCCCTTTTCGCTTGGTATACGGGAAAGCATGCCACCTCCCTATTGAGCTTGAGCAAAAGGCATATTAGGCACTTAAGGTGTGTAATATGGATTATTCTGAGGCAGGGTCAAATAGGTTCTTGCAGCTTCAAGAGCTGGATGAACTAAGGCTTGAAGCCTATGAATCCTCGGTCACTTATAAAGAAAGGGCTAAGAAATGGCATGATCAACGGATAAAGAATCCTAAGGAGTTTGTAGAAGGAGATAAGGTACTCTTGTATAATTCAAGGTTGAGACTATTTTCGGGAAAACTCAAATCGAGATGGTACGGGCCCTTTTCAGTAAAAAGAAAAATGAGCAACGGAGCCATGGTGCTATTAGACCATGATGGAAGAGAATTTACCGTGAATGGACAACGTGTGAAACATTATCAGTTGGACAATAATGAAATAGTCAATTATGAAGATATCGTTTTGGAAGAAAGTCACGGTAATGAAGTCACGTAGGAGCACGACTTCGATTCTAGCTACAAGACTCATAAATAAAGAAAAGTACTTCGTGGGAGGCAACCCATGCTTAATTGTTTGCTTGTTTGTGTGTCATTTGTCATTTCATTGATTGTTTATTCTCATGTTTGAATTTGTGAAAATGCTTT
The DNA here is from genome assembly GCA_019973895.1 of Chrysanthemum seticuspe. Taxonomy (NCBI): domain Eukaryota; kingdom Viridiplantae; phylum Streptophyta; class Magnoliopsida; order Asterales; family Asteraceae; genus Chrysanthemum; species Chrysanthemum seticuspe. The sequence continues at coordinate 227,250,156 of BPTQ01000004.1, forward strand.
ATTTTGTCTTTAACCTCGTCTTAATTACATATAAAGGTATTTTACAAAAAGGATAAGTGTAGGGAAGATTACACACATTTTTAAAAGAACATGAACATGAGAATTATGATTATTGAAAAAGATATATATTTATGTTTGTTAGAGTCAAATGCTTGTATCGAGTCATAATGGATGTTTTGCAGGAATTTTTCCAGATTTTAAAGATGTAATTTTTCTAGAATTTTTCCAGAAAATCGCAGACCAGTTTCTGTCAGGAAAACCTGACAGCGTTAGATTCGCAACTTGACGGCATCAGGAGGATCAGAAAAAGCTTATCTAACTTTCTCTCATTTTCTGTGAAAATCTACAAACATCCTAAAAATCTGCAAACATCCATTCCACAAGCATTATATCCTAGTGTAGTTGAGTCATATATAGTTTTATCGCTGATTTTACGCAAAGGTTTCGTCTATTTTCTTAAAGTGTGCAGGTTTTATTCAGCAAGAAGAAGAAACATAAGATTCGATGGAGCTTTTCATGCATACATTCTTGTTGGAAAGAATTTAACCACTACTTCACACGGATCCTACCGAGCTAATCAGGGGAGTATTAGTTTCTTTCTCTTTTATTTACCTTCCATTATCATAACTTTGATACTTTCGGGGAACATTGGGGACAATGTTCAGTTTAAGTGTAGTGAGGGAGAATAAAATGGGAACTTTGAAACTATGCTTATCCTTGATCATTTGTCTTGTCCTATTTCATTTGTGTAATAAATCATGAGAAATATCGATTTGGGTGATTTTAGCACCAAATTTAAATTTTTTCATGACATGTAGGAGTGGGTCTTTAGTCTTAATAAAGCGTCTCATGGATAGGAATTATATGACTAGCACAAACCCTTTACCACTCAAATTCCACCCCAAATATGTGAGGTGGCCCCTAGATTTGTAGGAATTAAAGCATTCACCTTTAATGCTTTGAGAGTGTACCGATAGTATAATAGATTCTAGAACCCGAGATCACTGGTGAGACTATATTTGTGTAGTTAGGAATAACTAAATGATAAGAGGCATTAGGATAACCCTTGTTTGATACCCGTATTATAATTACTTCTTCCACATTGGTTGAGTAATTCCCCCACACCCATGCGTTGTACTCATCTTTAGTACATGATACCCCTAGTTAACCCCTCAGAGCCTATCTTTTTTGCGGTTCTCGTGATGTTTCGGTTTTCCAAAATATCAATGAAGAGCATTGTTTACAATCCACCCCCAAATGTACACCCAAATCGCCTTAGCCTACCTTGTATGCACTCACTTTTAGTGCATTATTGTTATCATACTAAACCCTTAGTTCAATTATCTAGTTACTTGCATGGTTGCTAAGTTGGGTCATTTCTTTTGTACACAGTTTTAGGACGATTGGGACTCATGGGTAAAGTTAAATTTTATGGAGTGACGGGAAAGAACGTTAAATTTAAATTCCCTACCAAAAAGACCGTTTGACTCCCTACTTCTTTATTGTATCCTTTTGATTTATCTTGTTTTTCATTAACGGTTCAAAATTCCTTATCTTTCCCATTATCTCAAGTTTTGAATCGAACTAATCCATTGACACAAATAGTTCATGGGAGATATTGAGTTATTTTTAATTTGAATATCAATCCAAATTTTAGCGAAAATCCAAATATCAAAGGAAAACAAGAGGCGGATGAATATTTTTTAAATTTTAGACCATCAAATTGAAAACAATATTTTGAATTAAAGAATCAAAAAATATTGAAGAATATTTTTTAGAATCGATCGAAAAACTAAAAGTACTCCTTAAAGGCTCAAACCTGGAAGTGATCTTAGAAACCAGCCGAGAGCCTTAAGCATTGTACAAGGACGTGCGGTAGGAGTAACCCATTACCTTCTGGGTGGAATTGCCACAACATGGGCGTTCTTTATTTACGTAATAATGTACTCCAAGTGTTTTTATCTTTTCAATTCGGGTCAAATTAGTGTTAGAGTAATAAAAACTCAAGTGTAGGGATGTGCCTATAAATCCCTTATATTTTTATGTTATCGTAAAGGATGGTAGAGTAAAAGTGTATGCACAAAAAAATGAAAAAATGAAAAAAAAAACATACGGGATACCATCCTACATCTATCTTTATATTTATGTTTGTTTGTTTCAAAGTTATCTAGAGTTTAGAGAGTCGAGTCTTGGCTTAGCTGTTGGGTACAGTCCCAGATAGATCTTATGAGCCTAGAAAGATTATAGATGTCCTGTGTAATCACAAAACAACTAAGGAGAACCTTTGCAAGAATTGTACTCACGCGGAAAATAAATACAAGACTTAAGCAGACGATAAACACAATAACTTGATCCTCTATGGATCTAAATTAATTCACTATTAATGTTGTCAAAGACATACATAAAACCCTAGCCACATGTTTCTTTTATAGCACAAGAAACCCTAATGCAGCTTGCTAAGCACTCAAAAGATATGCTCTATCTATTCCTATTTTAACTCAAGCATATCACAACTAATAAACTAAGAAAACGGAAACTACATATCTGCAGAAACATATTCTCAATCATAGGAAACTGCACACTATCAGCAGAAACCTTTCTATCAGCAGAAATAACATAACTATCAGAAGGAACCCTATCAGAGGAAACCAACTGTTTACATAATTCCTAACAATCCTCCCCTAAACTTGAATTTGACATTGTTAACTTCAAGTTTCCAGATAGATCTTTAGAAAACAAGATGATTGAGTCAAGCAGCAACTGAAACCATAAATAAACACCAGCAGAACATCTAGAACCACCAGAGCAGCAATGAAGTCCAAGATCCCATCAACAACTCCCAGAGAGAGGTATCATCAGGAACCAACAGCATCAGTAACCAGAGTAGATTTGATAAGCCTTTACCAAGTAGCTACTCACTCTTGGGCTAGCTGGTTCTTGAGTGGAATCATGTCATCACCCTGGTGAACCAATTACCAGTCCAACACTTAGAAAGTTAATCGATGGTGTGTTGAAATACCCTAATGATTTTTGGCAAACCATCACAGCCATCAACGGATTTGAGTTGTCTTTACCTGAAGCCGTTTATCTCAGGACTAGTCATGGTGTTCCACAGCCTTTACCACAAGCCATGAACTTGTGGGCTAGCCAACTCTTCATCTATAAGGACATGGTGAGTTGAGCACCATACAACTTATTGGCAAGTTGTCAACCATCCAACGGATTTGTCATCTCTTTACCAGAGCCGTTTGCTCAAGGAGTAGCCAATGTTTGGTGTGTGAGACCAGGGTACATTGATAACCCTCTGATTTTGAGCAAATCAGCAGCTATCAACAGATTTGAGAATACTTACCAGAGCTGTACCCCCATAGTAAGTTAACCCTTAGCCCCAAAAGACATGGTGAGTTAAAACCATATATAACTCAAATGTACAACATGATCCTCAAAAAAAATGAAAAGATAAACAAGATATATACAAGTTTTTTTTTTCTTTTTTTCTTTTTTTTAAACACAACAATAAAAAAACAAAACATAAACAAAAGGAATAAATATACAAATAACATCATACCACTCATGAATGTGAAAAATCAACAAAAACAGCAAGAAGCTTATTCTTCAATCTTGTAATCAGTTGTTCTGCATGAGTCTGATCATTTGCAACTGGAGCAGTAGAGAATGTCAACTTCGTCCTCAACATTTGTTCCAACAAGGATGCAGATAATGGATAATCATGATCTGAAAACATATAAAGATAGACCCCAGACCAAGTCTGCACCACATGAACACTAGAGAGTGGATAAAAAATCCAACTTAAAACCTTCCACTCAGATTGACTGTCCCAAACCTTAAAACCAGCACCATCTTGATGGTTAGAATCAAATAACACTTGAAGATCCCCTAACAAAACCAAACCAGCCCCTTGAGCAGAACCATCTTGAGGAGCTTCAAAGCGTTTTGTTACAATACCATAAAGAGTAACCAAATCCTGTCTATCTAGAAAATTGAGAACCTTATAGAGAAAAGTAAAATGCCTAACAGTCTCATCCTTACAATAAACAGAATTACAATCTCTCAAACCACCAAGACCTGTAGGAGTAAGTGTCCAGTTCACCAATGGAGACCATTCAACTAACTCCTCATCTGAATTATTGTCCTCAAAGGCTTTTTGAAAAGAACTTTCAGGAGCATGAAGATCAACATGTACAGCCCTAGGTGTAGATACATCCTTTGTGCTATCAACAGCAGGATCCTCCTCCTCATGAGATGTAATAGGAACTGAAATGGTAGAAGGCATACCATCTAACATAGGCTCAGAGGAAATGAATGAAACCTCAAAGGCATCAGTAATCTTCAATCTCTTAGGATTTGGACCTTCCAAAAGACACTAAGAGTGCTTCACTTGAGTATAAGGATTGAGACCATCCTTTTCCAATCTTGAGAAAATGTTGTTATATTCTTTGACTAACCTATCATCAGAGAAAGTTTTCACATATGCCATACTCCAACCTGATTGATAGACAGCAGAGCTCATATTCTTTACAAATTCTCTCATATGTCTCTTTTGTTTAGCTTGAGATAAAGGCTTTTCCTTTCTTGCTTGAGCCTTTTTTTCAGCCTCTGACTTTTTCCTTTGATGCACCAAGGTCCTTATATCATTAACATAGTTATCAGAAGTAAAAGCACCTCCTAAAATGGATTGAGCAAGACTTGGATTGCTAGAAACATCATTGCCAAGCGGATTCCAAGTCTCATCTGTGAATCCCATAGCCAAAGCATTTAACTCCATCATTCTCTCATGTGTGATTGCAGGAGCTGACTCAGCTAAGAACTCTGCATTAAAGGTAGCCTGAGTTTGTTCTGCAACCCTTCTATCACTCATTGATATCTCATGAAGTTTGAATAATCTTTCCTGTTCATCCTTATCAACACCAAGCTCCACGCCTTCTTCTTCAACCAATTGACCTTTTCCTTTATCATCTGAAGAAACAAGCAAAAGCTCATCTGCAACATTGACAGCTATGGAAACAGAAGGAATAGACGTATCAGCATACTGTGGAGACTCCTTTTCTTCCACCTGTTTCTCAGTAGTAACAGCATCAGGAGCAATTATATCCACATCAGCAACACTAGATGATTCTCCAGCATCTAACCTAGTCTGAAGAGTCATCTTACTAAGATAGCTCCTCCTTTTCCTCTGTCTCCTTTGAAATACCTTTACTTGTGGAGCAACAGGAGGTTGAGTCTCTCCAAGAGATACATATGCAAGAACATGAAGCTTATCCAAATCTATATTCACTCTCTCATGTCCCTATTCCTCCACATCATCAGACAGTACAAGCCTAGTCCTCCTCTTGTTTAACCTCACCTCCAAATCTGTTACTCTCTGTAATACTTTCACCAATTCACCACCCATAGTATTTTTAGTCTCCTTCAGCTCTTCCTATAGTTCCTTAAGGTGAAGCTCCAAATCATCAACCTTTTTAGCATACCTGTGAAGCAAACTAGACATATTCATTAGCATACTAGGATCCTCAGCTCCACCAGTAGGAATACATGTGGTTTGATGAGCTTCATTGGACCTAGGAGGAGACACAATAAAATCATCACCAAAAGTAGTGTCATCCTCAAAAGGTTGTCTAGGTGGACTATCTGGCTGAGCACTAGTAGGAGTAGGATTAGCCTCAATCTCAACAGGAGTTTGGTCCTGTGAGGTAGAAGCAATTACTGGCTCCTTAAGACCAACAAGTCTCGGTGAAGGTGGGACATTAAGGTGAGGTGAAGGTGGATGTTGTGTGTCATCAGGGGCAACTGATGCAGATGCATCAGCAGCAACATTGACACCAGGCAACATGGTTGGTAGTAAAGGTCTATGTTCTCCATTAAAACCAGTTTTCATTGTAGCAAATAACTTGGTTGTTAGCTTAGTAATGACCTTAGGATATTTATCAGAGGTTTCAATACTCAGTATCATTTGCAAAAACCTAGGATACATCAAAACTTTATGTTTGGTATCCTTCGCATTTTTAAGCATTTCCTCAAAAATATATTTTGAAAAATTATATTGTCTCCCATGAGCCAAACAAATAATATCATTTGCAATAGAACTAGAGAACTGATCCCAACCACCAGATTTAGAACGTAGGCATTGAAGTAGGGTATGGACTAAAAATCTCCACTTTGGGCAAAATCTATTTTTAAACCAAATTATTTTTCCATCAAAAATATACCCTAAGCTTGTTAGTCCAGAGATTATTTCATCTTTATTATTCTCAAAGAGACCATCTGCATCATCAAATTGCAACTGATTCCTAATGAGAGACTCAGTTACCACATACTCTCTTCCATCAATCGTGGCCACAATCTCCTTGGCAGAGCCAGTAAGAGATCGCTCCGTAGCTGTGGCCCAAAATTGTTTGACAAGTGAGTCATAAACAACAGATGGAGAGTGTGTAAGCGCATACCTGATTTTAGACCTTAAGAGAAAATCAATCATCGCATCATAAAGTGTGCTTCCTTTGGTATGTTCCAGAAATGCAGTCTTGTTGTGATCCACTTTGTATACGAGCGATGCCATAGATATTGATTGAGAAGATTGAAAATGAGCGAGATTCAAATTAAGAGGGAATTTAAGTGAGGGTTTCTTCTGATTGACTATTAAATGAGTTTCCCAAAATAGTCGTTTAACCTAAAAACACAATCTTTGACCAATTTTGACCAACAATAACCCCGAAATTAAATCCCCAAATTTTAGCATAATCAGCAGCAATGAAAATTTAAACAGCGGAAACCAAGCAGTCAATCGGAGGAAACCAATTATCTTTTGTCCGTAGTAACAAATCAAAACTATCCGCAGAATCCACAGCGTATCAGAGGAATTCAGTACAATATCAGCGGCAATGAGAAAAGAATCAAATTAAATCTTTCACCCATAACAGTGCCGAAACTGTCTCCACACAGAACTTTTAGCGATCCAAATTCCAACCATCAATATTTACCATATCTTTTACTAACCAAAGATTCCAAAAACCCCTAAAAACCAACCTCATATAGCAGAAACATACACACAACCATCATAACCCTAAGCACACAAAAAAACCAAAACACATAACAATGAGCAATTCACCCAATCACCCAATTGAACTATCATCATCAGATAGTGAACCCCATTTGTTAAACTATTTCCCTCCTGGTGCTTCCAATAGCATCACCTACATCTCAAGAGAGCCTCCCACAAGATCACCATTTTACTACACAACTTCAGAAGAAGATCTGTTAGGAATTAGAAATTCCAGGTATTAAAGAGTCGGTCACCTCAAGTATATGTAATCGTTAGAAAGCTCGTAGTTGTAGTTCTTTTAAGTCAAGTAGTATTTAGTTAAGTAACACCGTGGAGGACGGACGGGTCTTTACCCACTGTATGCCTGATCCACAGCCCGTTGAGTGGCGTTTTATTGTAAGACTATAAATACTCTCTACCTTGCAAGGTAGAGAGTTGGAGCTCATAATAATATTTTTCACTTTCTCTCACTAAGTTTCCTAAACCTTTAACTTTCTTTCTCTAGAATTCCACTCATACGCCACTTTGTGTTATGGTTTGATGTGTATGTGAAAACTAATATTCTACAATTGGTATCAAGAGCCATGGTTAGATCATATCTTTCACATCTTTGGATTTCTAGTAGTTTTTAGGTGGTGTTTGAGTTTGAAAAAGTTTAGTGGTTTATGCATCATTTGGTTGATTTCTTGTGTTAAAGCTTGGATTTTGTTAGTACTTTTATGTTTAGAATCATCACAAGTGTTTAGGTTTTCATTTGGTAAGCTTGAATCATCTTGGTTGGGTTGTTTTTGGACTGAAAAGTGATGTTTATGTTGTTTTTCATGCTAGCGACTTGACCTACGGAGTTGTTTCTTAGTAGCGACTTGCTTTGCAATTTTGTAGCGAGTTACAGTTTTGGAGCTAGCGACTTAGGCCTAGCGACTAATGGTACAAGTAGTGGACTCTCCACTACGGGTAGCAACTTGGTGTTAGCGACTTGGTCTGTAGCGAGTTGCTCTTTAGCGACTTGAATCTTTAGCGACTTGTCTAGCGAATTGCTGCCAAAATTTTGCTAGCGACTTGAGGCTTAGCGAGTTACTACTTAGCGACTTGCATTTGTTTAGCGACTTGAGACTTTAGCGACTTGGTTGTATAGCGAATTAGGTGTTAGCAACTTGGTGCATTATCTTCTAGCGACTTGGGTGATTTTTTACGGTTTTCTCTTGATTTAGTAAAATCCCGTGAAAGAATCTATTTCCCGGTTTAATCATAGAGTTATAAAATCCCGTATAATCTGTTAACACGTCTACCAACGTTTCCACTATCATCTCCACTGTTGCCGAGGATGTTCAAGCAGCCGGTTCAGATACTCGTCCACCCATGCTTGACAGAACTGACTACGATTCTTGGGCTCAACGAATCAGATTGTACTGTCTTGGTAAAGAAAATGAGGTTAACATTCTCAAATCAATCGATGAAGGACCCTACCGAGTTGAAACTACTAGAGATATACTTGATACTAATGAAAATGGAACTCCTATTTACGGAATGGACATACCAAAAATGTATGATGAGCTTGATGATAAGGAGAAAAAGAGATTCTATGCAGATATCAGGGCTTCTAACATTGTTCTTCAAGGTCTTTCTAAAGACATCTACAAGCTGATCAATCACAACACCGAAGCAAAGGCAGTATGGGATAACGTCAAGATGCTTCTCTCAGGTTCTAAATTAACTATGGAAGATAGAGAATCACAACTCTATGACGAATTTGAACACTTCAAGATGAAACCAGATGAGAGTGTCTATGAGTACTATGTGAGATTTCATAAGCTGGTGAATGATATGAGGAACATCAGAATGACTATGCCTAACATTCAGCTGAACTCAAAATTTGTGAACAACATGAATCCCGAATGGCACAAGTTTGTTACTTCTGTGAAGCTCATTAAAGGATTGAAGAATACGAATTATGAGCAACTCTATGCCTTCCTTCTTCAGAATGAGAGACATGCCATGTTTGAAAAGATGATTCTTAATCAGTTCAAAACCAACCAGGGAGAGACTAGCTCATCTAATGACTCAACTGCCTTCTACTCAAACATCGGAATCACAACCAAAGCCTCACAAGTCATACCCATGGGTAATGGTAATCACAAACTCATTCCTGATCCTATGTTCAAACAATCTGATGCTGATGCACACGTGGGTAACATCATTAACCAACTAGCTCTTCTGATTAGTCAAAACATGAATTCTCTCCCACAAATCAACAACAACCTCAGAACAGCATCTAACCCACACAATTAAGCTACTGTTAAAGATGGGAGGATCGTGGTGCAACCAGTTCAGGAAAGACAGTATGATCAGGGAAGAGGTGGAGCTGGTAGAGGTTATGTTGGTAATCAGAATCGAGGAAGGAATGGTAATCAAGGTCAAGCTAAGCCGATCAAATGTTATAACTGTGGTGGTGAGGGACACATTGCAAGGAACTGCACATCTCCAAAGCGTCCACAGAATGTTGATTACTTCAGAGACAAGATGCTGCTTGTACAAGATTAGGATAATGGTGCTGCTTTGGATGAAGAGGAATTGTTGTTTCTAGCTGAGGGCAATGCCAAGACCTATGATGCAGATGTGAATGATCAGCCTATTCAGGAGATAGGTCACAATCATCAGAATGCCTTTCAAGTCGCTGATTGTGATGCATACGACTCTGATGTGGATGATGGACTTACTGCACACACAATTTTTATGGCTAGCATTTCTCCAATGGTTTCTCCCAAGGTCTCTTCTTCACCACAAGCTGGCTCATCCAACGACAAACTCATCTCAGAGGTATTAAAACTATACGATGACGCTGATGTGCAACAGATGCATGACAAAGTACAATTAACTGAAACTTTTGAATCAAATGTTGAAAATATGGGTAATATCAATATTGTCCCATATGATCAATATGAGAAACAAAGTGAAAGTGAAGTTGTACCAAGTGATGCATCTTCTGCAGTCAACAATGACTATGTTTTTTATGAATACACTGCATGTGCCTCTGATGATTCTGTAATTTCTGAACTAAATCACTAGTACAAAAACGGGATTTGGTCACGCATGGTCGAAATGGAACAGCCACACATTCGCATATTTGTGTGGCTGAAGGTACGAAAATTGACAACATGTACTAATTAGTCACACATGAAAATTTTAATTGTGTGACCATTAGAACTGTATCGCCACACAATTGAACGTTGTGTGGCTAAAGGTATCTGGTGATTTTGTTTCAGATCATTTAGCCACATATGAATTTGGAACGCGTGACAAATACAAGTAACCTTGATGCGTTAGTCACATGAAGTAATTTTTTGTGTGTCTAAATCATAGAGTCAAGTTTTGTCACACATTATGTAAGGGTGACTGATATGTTTTGCCAACTCTTTAGCCACATCTGAAATTGGAACAAGTGACAAATGAAAAGTAAGGTTGAAGCATTAGTCACGATATACATATAAACAGTGACAAATCTATGTCACACACTTGAACACTGTGACCAAAAGCCATATATGGTCACACTAAATGTTTTGTCACACATTCGTTAAGTGTAGCCAAAATCCAGTACATATGTTCACGTAAGTTAATATGTGTGTTTAAAGTTTAGTTTGTGTTAGCTTGCCGAAAGCTAATCTATAAAGTCACATTTGCTACTAACACCGTGACCAAATGCCATATATGGTCACACTAAACGTTTTGTCACACATATTATTCAAGTGCAGCTAAAATCCAGTACATATGGTCACGTAACTTAATATGTGGCCATTGGATGATGAATAGTCACTCAAAATACACGTTTCCTCACTTGAAACACCATATGGTCACACTTATTAACACGTTTAGCCACTTTATGGTTAATTGTATGTGACTAAATACCCAAAACAAACATGCTTTGTGTGACTAAATGTTAGAAAAGGCCACACAAACATAAAATTCATGTGGCCATTGGATGATCAATAGTCACACAAAAGACACCTTTCTTCACTTGAAACACCATATGGTCACACTTATTAACACTTTTAGCCACTTTATGATTAATTGTATGTGACTAAATACCCAAAACAAACAGGCTTTGTGTGACTAAATGTTACAAAAGGCCACACAAACATAAAATCCAAGTGGCCATTGGATGATCAATAGTCACACAAAAGACATATTTCTTCACCTTAAACACCATATGGTCACACTTATTAACACTTTTAGCCACTTTATGCTTAATTGTATGTGACTAAATAACCAAAAGAAACATGCTTTGTGTGACTAAATGTTAGAAATGGCCACACAAAAAGAAATTTGATGTGGCCATTGGATTATCAATAGTCACACAAAAAACTATTATGTTTTTCATAAACAGAACTAACTACGAATACTAAACAGACTTATCTTATTTCTGCCAGACTTAACCTTGTACTGGCAGCCTTAACCACTAAAACTAACCTACCAGACTTAACTTTGTACTGGCAGCTTTAACCACTAAAGTTTTCTGTTTATAAGTAGACCACAACACAAAATATATATATTTTTTTTGGGTGCAAAGATGAACTTGTATTAATCAAGGAAACTTTGTAAAATGAAAAAATCAACACACACTGATATGGACAAGTTCCATATCAAGTTGCATACTAGGCAACTCTATTCAATATCTGATATATCTGTTCTTATAAGTCTGATAATAAAAACAAACTGCCCATATCATACAACCATGGACAGATGACAACCAACACAAAACCATCACAAAGAACACCTTTTAATGCACCAGTATGAACCATACACTTCCAGATAGGGGCTATACCAAGTAGTTTACATTCCATCTCATGAATGGCTTCAACTACTTGGGAACACACACCCTAAATGAAGCCAACCAAATCCTACACAATCCTAAAATCTGTTTATAAACGTGTCTACCAATAACAACTGATAACGCCTGGAATTACGTTTTAGCACATGCTAAATACTGGAATTATAACTGGATTACGGGAAGACACCGAAGCTTGGTCGTCGATGACAAAGTCAACAAGATTGAATCTGACCATTTTGTTTCGTTCCCACTGACACTCCTCAACAATCTCTCTCCATATGGCGTTTATGGTAACGTGGTTCTTGCTTATAGGCCTATCGCTGTGGTGTTGCAGATTCACGTTCACATAAAACTCCCTGTCTTCCCGGTATCTCAGCAATGCGTTATGGTACTTCCACATGTGATTTCGCTTCGTAAACTTATGTGGTATGTTCTGCATTAAAAAGAACAATGTAGTATGCTAATCAAAAGTATGTCCATGTGTTGAAGTATATATTAGTTTTTGCGAAAGCAGATTATAATGACTGAAATGGTCCGATTTGTATCATTACTTACCAAACGACTCCTGTCCGTGACATATGCAAGGATGGGCGCGTAAAAACAATCCCTTTCACTTTCATGCTCTGAACATTCATTCCATGCACATATGTGTTTCATACGCTCATCTGCAATTGGAATTTAATAAAAATGGTAATTAATAATTTAAAAGCTATTATATGGAAAGGTTTATTTTTAAAATAAAGTCATAGATTATGTCTACACTTTGATTAACATACCTTCATCTACGGGGTTTCTCATGAACGGTATTGTACGATTCAGCTCCATACGTTGCACAAGTTCAGAACGCATCATCAGTCCATTTTCAGCAAATGGCATCAGGGAAAGAGTATTGTTTAGGAGATTTGTGAAAACAACTCTTGTGCCAGCAAACAGGTTTTCATCGTGAACCAATACATTCCATCCGTGCCCACCAAACTCATGCACGTGTCTGTTTTCCTCCAGTATTTCAATTTGACGGTGAGTGATAGCTGCTACGGGCACGCCAGCAACAAGAACGTCAAATTGGTTATTGTCAGTATGGTCCCAGAAATTGCAAGGAATGACCTACGTAATAGTTTAGTTTAAAGAAAACATTAGCGGGTCAAACAATTAAAATAATCCCCATTTTCAACAAACTTATACAATGTATTGATTAACATTTTTTTCTTACCAGAGGTTGTGCAGGATATTCATCCAACGTAACCAGGCACCTACGTTGTCTGTAACCTAGAAGAGCCAGATCGTATCCAGGGCGTTCGTGGCCTGCATCGTTGTACCCTGTTACATAATAACAGTCTTCTTCCTGACGAATGAAATGAAATGTGGCCACATTGATGTATTGGATTTGATCAATAAAAGCTTGCCACTCGGACCCTTGCAAAGTAATGCGACCACGAACCAATTTCCAGTAAACCTTATGTTTGGTTCCCCTATTGTGGATTATGTATATCCAGCGCTTCTTGGGGTACAGTGTTTCAGTAAACAAAGCAGGAAGCATCTTAAATTTAAAAAGTAAGCACGTATATCAATTTGATGGTTACATCGATAAATTTATAACCTTAAGTAAGCATTTTAAGTACAACTTACCTGCAATGTCCTAATGTTTGTGCGGTTTGCCTCCACCAACAATTGGATGCTCATTCTATTTTAAAACCACAATCGTCTTAATGGTCAATAAGGTTATATCATATGCATAACATTCAACTAATACAAGTATTAGATGATCAATACATCTTTATCATTAAGGTGTCAAACAAAATATGATTGAAGATGTACTACTACATATTTAACTATGTTTCAAAAACCAATAATCATATAGTCCTTTTAGAGTAAAAATATGTATTTTTTTACGTTTATTCATCTTACCCAATACGTTTGTTAAAATCTAGTAAGAAATCCATAATCTACCCAACATACCATACGCCATTGCTTCATCCAATGTTTAAACCTAAGCTCAGATAATTAATTACATAAGGTGTAGTGCTTTACCAAATCATATAAAAGCTATACTAACCTAGATTAAACATATGTTTACAAGTTGTCTAATTAGCTATTTAACAAATAGCTGCTACGTTTTTCCACAATCCACATATATCCATGATTTTTTTTATTCAAATCATCCTATATTTACATGTCACACAATATTCTAAAGAATCAAATCGCATATAGTTCTAATAAAATGGCTGTTACTTTATGATCAAAGGATACTATATTCTTTAGGATATGTTAAACATTGCTGAAAAATTACCAAACATGCATTTGTATCCATTAACATATCAGAAACATGCATATCAATCACTTTACATTTGCAGTTCATGGTTAAAAAAACAAAAGAAAAAAAAAAAAAAAAAAAAAAAAAAAAAACAATGTGTAACATTACCTGATGATGCGGTTGTTGTGTTGAAGAAGATAGACTTGAATATTTTGCTAAGACTATGTGATTAAGTATAGCCGTAATATGTCACGGTTCTCAAAACTGCAATGATTACAATTAATTAAGGGAAGGATTTTTTGTTTTATTTTTTTAGCTTGTATTATGGGAGCATTGCATATATACCCACTAAAACTCAAAAAGTTTCATATTTCTCCATAATACAATTTTTTAATGCATGATGTACAATGCAACTTAAGCATGTTTTGGGTATATATGCAAATATGTAAATTTTACACAACAATTACGTACCAAAACGGTACATTTGAAAAAATACGCAACTATTTTATGACCTAAACCCTTGATTAAATACATACAAAATATTTGGTAGAATCACCTTAAAAATTAAGTACCTTAACATACAAATAAATAATATTACATTAACATACACGATATCGTAACTTCTCGCAAATAAATACATATGTCGAATACAATATTGGTTAATCGAATATACAATGTAGCTATTGAATCACTGCCAGTGCATCAACATTTGCAATGTTTTTGTACGATGTTTCCCGTCCTTGAATGTCACGTTCACTGTGATGATAAAAAACCTGTGGAATCCAAGTAACAAAAAAAGTTATACGTTGTAATAAAGTATATAATTGTAGGTACTTTTTAAATAAGAAACATACTATTCAATAACTTAGCACTACCAGTATTAACTTAGCACTGACAGTATTAACTTAGCACTGCCAGTATTAACTTCTTCCAGCCCATTCTTATTCGATGTCAAATTCCAGCCCATTCTACTACGACTATATACACAGATGCTTAACATCTTCGAGCCAATCATGATTCATTGGGACGGGTGTATGATAGGGACCAATGATTATATATAGCTTCTAACAGAAACTATATATACACGTGACGCCAACGGACGCCAGCCACAATGAAACATGATTGACCTGAAGAAATTTACCAACTTCATTAAAGTACAAGGTTGTGATAATATTATGCATATAAAATAAAACGGTCACAAACATGCGACATAATCGTCTATACATTGCTATAAACCAGGTCAAGATATGGGCAATCTCAAGTTTAAAACTACCCGTCATAATTGATCAAAGCGTTGATGGTCATGGTAAGCTTAACACAGCCTCTATCAAAGTAAGACACCTATGTTATAAGCAAGCAAGTGGAGACAGCTTAGTACTTTGAGCGTCCACTCGAAATCCCATTGCCATGTCTATGAAATCGCTGCAAAGATTTGCACCAAACCTATTGCTATGACAGTGACATAGGAATGGGTTTTCGAGGGGAAGCTCAAAGTACGAAAGGTGTGCCGAATAAATAATTATCGATTCTACAAAAAGTTAATTTTACAGAGATGAAAAGACAAAAAGCCTATCCAGCGATGAAAAGACTTTTAAGTGCAATGGTTAAAATTTTAATGTTGAAACTAGGGAATAAGATCTTGTATACAGGCAACCCATCTACCATACAGTCAAAAAAAAATTGACTCATTTTTTGCACATAATAGTGAGGCTCAGATCTGTATAA
Organism: Chrysanthemum seticuspe; assembly: GCA_019973895.1. Classification (NCBI taxonomy): domain Eukaryota; kingdom Viridiplantae; phylum Streptophyta; class Magnoliopsida; order Asterales; family Asteraceae; genus Chrysanthemum; species Chrysanthemum seticuspe. The sequence continues at coordinate 227,266,014 of BPTQ01000004.1, forward strand.
ATCAATAGTTTCAAAAACATCAGTATCACATCATTTGCATGATTTAATAAGATACTTGTCATCACAGCCTCATACACACTGACACCTCATAATTATAGTTTTGCTAGATTGTTAAAAAAAAGTTAAGGAACAATATGATATAGTTGCGGATTCAAACGGAAGTTGAACATACCAATGTGGCCGCGTTACTTTGTAGATGTGTATGGAATTTCAACTTAGTGAACCCTTCTGAATCCCCCTACAGTACCTTTTGTCGTTTCAATTCCCTTTGAGCAAAGGCCTGCACCAGGCGATTTGCTAGATTGTTGAAAAAACAAAAGGCACTGTTTGGGAATTTAGAATGGGTAACTATGCTGAAATTCCCTACTCATCTACAAAGTAACGTGGACACCTTGGTACGTTCAACTTCCCTTTGAATCCGCAACTATATCATATTGATCCTTAACTTTTTTTAACAATCTAGCAAAAGTCTATAACAAGTATATCAGACTCACATAAACTTCCAAACTGAGTGTGCAGTGTGATATGCATTAGCAAGGCTCAGATCTGTGAAAAGGTTGGATAAACACCAGAACATCAGGATATAACCGCCATGGCTGCAAAATAATGTAATAAAATTGCCATGCCAACATACGGTAAATCACATCATTTGCATATCAAATAAGATAATCGTCATCACAGCCTTTTGCATATCACAAATAAACACATGTGGCCCAAAATAAACCAACTCCCTTTGAGCAAAGGCCTGCACCAGGCGATTTGCTAGATTGTTGAAAAAACAAAAGGAACTGTATGGAAACTGAGAAGGGTTAATTATGTTTTTTGAAATCATAATTATAGTTTTGCTAGATTGTTAAAAAAATTAAGGAACAATATGATATAGTTGCGGATTCAAAAGGAAGTTGAACATACCTCTATCACATCATCTGATTGATTTATTAAGATATATCATCACAGCCTCTATCAAAGTAAGACACTTATGAACAAAATAGAGTTTATACATGCAAAGGAAATGGTCAAAAAAGTTAAATGTCAATATGTTATAAGCAAGCAAGTGGAGACAGCTTAGTACTTTGAACGTCCACTTGAAATCCCATTGCCATGTCTACGAAATGGCTGCAAAGATTTGCACCAAACCTGTTGCTATGACAGTGACATAGGAATGGGTTTTCGAGGGGAAGCTCAAAGTACCAAGTGTAAATAATTATCGATTCTACGAAAGTGTATGTGTTGAATGGGATAATGAAGGAGTGTGGCCTGCCATGAACAATACACACTATATCATTATCGCAATCAACACACCTCATAAAAAAGAAACACAATCAAACCCTTTCTGAGATCCCCTACTGGTCCTTTTGTCGTTTCAACTCCCTTTGTGCAATTGCCTGCACCAGGCAAATCGCTAGATTGTTGAAAAAACAAAAGGAACAGTATGGGAACTCAGAAAGGGTTTGATTGTGTATTTAAGATCATAAAAAAGTGTTTTCCTAAAAAAGAAGCATAGTTAACCCTTCTGAGTCCCCATACATTAACATTTAACTATGCTTTTTATATTTACTAAACTGCATACCTTATTGACTATTATGCGATCACAACAACAACAACAACAACAAACAAAAGGCAATAGCGTAGTGCGAAAGGATAGAGAAAGAATACGACAAAACCAAAAGGCAATAGCGTAGTAAAAAGAAAGCAAGCAAACAAGCAAACAGGGCATACAGGAAAAAGAAACACGCACAAGCAGGCCGTAAATACGCCAATAGCAAAGCGCAACAGACATAAAACCAAAAAGCCCTGGCACACCAAAAGCAGGCCAACCTAAGGGAGCAACAACAGAGCAACGCAAACCACGCACGGGGCCTAAGACTACGGCAAAACAAAACACGCAAGGAGGCAAAAGGGGACACCTACCCGCAAATCTCATTCTTCGCGTCTACTAATCTCATTCTTCGTGTCTCATTCTTCACGTACCCATACTGCATGTATAACACGTAATCGTTATTACCTCAACTAATGATCCATAAATCATCAAACAACTACTTTTCCTATGCAAATGACTAATACCCTGACTAACATCCTAAACTAACATAACACAATATCATCTATAAATCAATAAACATCCTAAACTAACAAACTAGCATTAAATTATAACATTTATACCTGAGATATTAGGCTCAATAGGAAGAGAATCAAGCCCTTTATAATAGCCCTCAAGAGTATTTCATTGACTAACATTTATTTTCATTGATTTTGCGTTTGATTGAAAACCCTAAATCTGCTATTAATTATAATCTAACTGTGTGTTTTGACCGAGTGTAAGAGAGATAAATGTGTGAAATACTAAAAGTCAAACACACACTACTTGACCATTTTCTAATAAAAGTAAATAAATAAATAAAACTAACTTATTTCTTTAAGTTAATAAAGCATTAAAACCTAAAATTAACCATTGTACTGATCATTGATCATTGATCATTTACATATAATTACTTATATAAACAAAGTAGCAGTTAATAGCAAGCATCCATACAACCATCAACTATACATCATCAAAACACAAAAAAAAAAAAAAACTTCCAAAGCTTCCTATGCTCCATCTTCAGACTCATCAGCTTCATCCAAATCTTCCAAGAACTCCTCCTTCTCTGACAGACTCTGACGACATAGCACCAAAAGCTGAGCCAGCAAATCAATCTTCCTTCGATCCTTCAACTGTATCTCACGAAGGGCATACTCACCAGTTGCTGCAACAACATTGAAACGAGTAAACAAACTACCAGCCTCATCGATTGTCTGTTCTTTTTTGGCAACAGTTTCCCTCAGAATGCTGCTCTCTTCTCCCATCCGCTCGATCAACTTTTTCTCCTCTGCTATGTCTTGCAATATCAACAACCTGAAAGCATCGCTGAGCTTGCCGGATTCAGTGGCGGCTTTCATTTCATCGATATTAGGTGTGGAAGACATTTTGTGTGTTTAGGGTAAAATTATTGATAGTTGTGTTTTAAGAGTAAAATGATTGATACTTAGTGTGTTGATTTTATGGTTAGGTAAGTATACATAATTACAATGTACCTCACAATTTGCACAAATAATCACAAAAAAACACTTAAGAGGCATCGGAAAATTTATTTTGGGTGTTACTGTAGCCCCTTCATATTCTTCCATGCATAAATGTGATATGCAATAGTTCAAGAAAAAAGAAAAGAAAAAAGTGATATGCAGGAGGAGTATTTAGGAAGATATCTAATATTGCAATTTAAACCCTTCATTTTTTCATTGGATCTAAACCAGCCCCTATATAGTAGGGGTGTTCACGGGGGGTTCGGCTCGATTCGTTTAGAGATTTTAACTATCGATCACGGGGTGGGTAGTTCATTCTACTATCCAAAACCGAACCGTACTAGGCGGGTAACCGGACATGCGGGTATCCGAAATGAGCGGTTACCCGCGGTTCGGGTCACGGTTAACCATTCAAAAAAATTAATCGAATCGAATCGGGCGAACAATAACATAAATTATAACGTAATATGTCATTTTAGTAAAATTAAATAACACTAAAGATATTAGAATAATAGTAATGTTGTTGTGTCGCAATAGCAACATTCAAATTACCATATCTAACAAAATAAGTAATACTACTTATTTGACGTTTATAGATTACGATCACATTAATGATATGTAATCCATGGACGTTAGTAAATGATCATATTAGATAAGTAAAAATGCATTATGAACCGTGATAAGCGGGTTTTTCGGTTTCGGGTTTTCTCGATTTCAGTTTCTTCGGTTATCGGTTTTTAGCGGTTATCGGATTTGCTCAAATTCTTAAAATTTATGTCAACTGCAATACATCGACCAAAATCAAAGTTAGTCATCTTTACAATGTAGCACATTGACAAAAATCAAAGTTAGTCATCACTACAACTTTGGCAAACAATGAATTCGGTGGTTATTAATTTGCGAACCATGCAAATTTGCATAACAAAACCCACGTAAACATTACCCGACAAGGTTACAACAACATTACGCAACAAGAATTGCTGACACAATAGGATGCTGACACATGATAACATCAATTGCAATACCTTACATGTAACTACTTGCATACAATATTACGTAAACTGCTTACACAATAGGATGCTCACACATATGTTTAGCCATACTATATGAGTTAGGGGTTGTTTACTTTTTTGAAAACTTTTTTTGCCCGTGTATACACGTTTATACACACATTCATACGTTTATACACGTTTTTGTCCGTTTTAATACGTTTTCGTACGTCTTTGTCCCTTTTAATCTGTTTTTATACGTTTCCGGTTTTGTTTACAGTTTTTCGTCCGTGTTTACACGTTTTCGCTAGTTTTTTCATGTTTCCGTCCGTTTGAATAAGTTTTAGTCTGTTTTACATACTAACGTACATTTTCAAACGTTTCATACATTTTCATATGTTTTACATATGTACGTTTTCGTCCGTTTTCGTCCGATTTACCCCGTTCTCATCCGTTTTTACCCATTTTCGTATGTTTATAAGAATTTTTCAACCGTTTTCAAAGGTTTTCTTACACTTTTACACAGATTCGTACGTTTAAACACATTTTCTTCTGTTTTAATATGTTATGGTCCGTTTTCTTACGTTTATACACGTTTTTGTCTGTTTTAATACGTTTTCGTACGTCTTTGTCCCCTTTAATCTGTTTTTATACGTTTCAGGTTTTGTTTACAGTTTTTCGTCCGTGTTTACACGTTTTGGCTAGTTTTTTCATGTTTCCGTCCGTTTGAATAAGTTTTAGTCTTTTTTACATACTAACGTACATTTTCAAACGTTTCATACATTTTCATATGTTTTACATATGTTTTCGTCCGTTTTCGTCCGATTTACCCCGTTCTCATCCGTTTTTACCCATTTTCGTATGTTTATAAGAATTTTTCAACCGTTTTCAAAGGTTTTCTTACACTTTTACACAGATTCATACGTTTATACAAGTTTTCGTCTGTTTTAATACGTTTTGGTCCGTTTTCTTACGTCTTTGTCCCTTTTAATTGGTTTTTATACGTTCCCGTTTTTGTTTACAGGTTTTCGTCCGTGTTTGCACGTTTTAGCTGGTTTTTTCATCTTTTAGTCCGTTTGTATAACTTTTTACACACATTCGGCCGATTGCATCTGTTTTGCACGTTTTCGTCCCATTTGCCCCGTTTTCATTCGTTTTTACCCATTTTCGTATGTTTATAAGAATTTTTCAACCGTTTTCAAAGGTTTTCTTACACTTTTACACAGATTCATACGTTTAAACACATTTTCTTCTGTTTTAATATGTTATGGTCCGTTTTCTTACGTTTATACACGTTTTTGTCTGTTTTAATACGTTTTCGTACGTCTTTGTCCCCTTTAATCTGTTTTTATACGTTTCCGGTTTTGTTTACAGTTTTTCGTCCGTGTTTACATGTTGTCGCTAGTTTTTTCATGTTTCCGTCCGTTTGAATAAGTTTTAGTCTTTTTTACATACTAACGTACATTTTCAAACGTTTCATACATTTTCATATGTTTTACATATGTTTTCGTCCGTTTTTCGTCCGATTTACCCCGTTCTCATCCGTTTTTACCCATTTTCGTATGTTTATAAGAATTTTTCAACCGTTTTCAAAGGTTTTCTTACACTTTTACACAGATTCGTACGTTTATACAAGTTTTTGTCTGTTTTAATACGTTTTGGTCCGTTTTCTTACGTCTTTGTCCCTTTTAATCAGTTTTTATAAGTTCCCGGTTTTGTTTACAGCTTTTCGTCCGTGTTTACACTGTTCTCATCCGTTTTTACCCATTTTTCGTATGATTTTAAGAATTTTTGTGTCAACTCAAGAAGCGAACTTAATTATCCATTTTCGGTTTAAAACCATATGTGTCAACCCAATAATCAAGCTTAATTTCGGGTCAACCCAAGAATCGAACTTAATTCATAATCGGTTTTCGGTTCGCTTTGGTTTAATTATAGTTCGGTTCGTTTCGGTTTTCGTATTGACAAAAATAAAAATATAACAGATTTAACGAAACAAAACCCGATAACCGAACGGATCCACACCCCTAATTTATAGTCATAGTTTAAAAGAAGGAGGACTTAGTTTGCCGTTTTTAAACATTAGGTCCTTAGAGATTGGTGGATCTTAGGGATGACAGGGAGGCTGCGAGGTCTAAGCTGCAGGGGTTGAATGATCTCATTACTCAATCTTAGGAGGAAATCGATACCAAGGAAGAACAAATTCAGGCGATGAATGGTTGAAGGGTTTCTCGCTATGGAATGGGATGTTTTCTTTGCTCTAGTGTCATCTGTTTATGTCTAATATCTAATGTCTAATGTCTTGGTTTAAAGGGATGGTATGTAGATATATTAACAATGGAATATGTATGGATCTTTTGATGGTTTATCCATACGAATGCTAATATTATGTTTGTTAAAATATGTAATGTGTTTGCTAGTTTGTTTCATCTTTTTTTTCATGTTGTTTTGAATTTAGGAATTGGTTGTGGTGTTAAAGTTCATATTCGCACTAGTATAATGTATTATTGTAGGATTAGGATGTTCAATTTTTAGATTGTTGTCAATTTTTGTATGACTGATTATGAAGTTTAGAACTGGAGGCGTTTGTTCATGACAATTATTTTTGATTGAACCACTATATTGGGTGTTTTTGTTGTTGTTTCTGCTTTAAGTTAATTGCATCTACATGTTTTCTTGATTTTTTTTGACTACTTGAGGATGTTAGAGCTTATCTAATTGCTTATAAATAGCTTATTTATAGCCTTAAAGTAAGGTCTTAGGGCTGTTTGATGTATCAGCAGTTCTTGGTTTGATTTGCCTATTTTTGTGCTTAATTGTTTATCTGGAACTGCTTATTAGTTATAGTTTCTTAATTAGTTGCTTTAAGTCCATTTTTAGCTTTTGATTGTTCATTTGTATGCGCCATGTGGTGATTTTAGTGTATCTGCAGTTATATGTGTTTTTGACACAGCTGGTTTGAAGTAATATGAGTGTTTGGGACTGTGGGTAAGCACCATTTCTGTCAGGGGTGTTTTTGGTTTAAAAAATTGTTTGATTTGGAGCCACATTTTAAAATTATCAAATTTGGAGCCAAATTTTAGCCAAAATTTTTAAAATTACTTTGGAAATTATGGTTTCCTTAATTGAAAAACTGCCCTATCATTAGCCCTATTTTTACTCCAATAAATCAGCCTTCAAGCAAAACAACCAGAACTTCAATTTTTACACCATTATTTACCAATTAAGTTTACTAATTTTCTTTAACACATTACTTCTGACGAATCATGTCAACGCAAATCACTTATCCGGATGATTTGGTTTATTCTGATCGTGAAATTGAAAACACTTTAGAATATGAATCAGAGACGTATTCAGATGAGGGTGAGGATGCTGGAAACAACCATTCAAATGCGAATGTTATTAAGAGGGGCATAACTAGGTTAGCTAAGTTTCGCAGGGAATATGGAAAAACAGACGGAATAAAGGTCAGTGTAACCTTCGATGCACTGGATAGGTTATCAGGAAAAAACAGAGCATTGTTTTCAAGTTTTTTGGGTGATTTGGTTCGTGAGCATATAGGTGTCAGGATTCTAACCTGGAGGAAAGTTGATTCAGAAGCAAGAGATAAAATGTGGGATGAAATCACGGTACACATATACTTTTTTTTAACTAGTAGTGGCTTGGCTGTCGTAGTTACAAGGTGTTAAAAAGTTTATCTCTGCATTTACAGTATGTGCAACTAATTAACAACAATTTGTTAATCTTTGCAGCGATATTTTGATGTTGACTTGACGGTCAGAAAGCTGATAATGAATCGTCTTGGTCAACTTCTAAGGAATTTCAGAATGAAATTGATACAAAACTACATATTGCCCAACCAAAATACCCTTTCAAAACTAAATGAAGTCCCGGCAAATTATAGTGCAATTATAAAAGCCGAAGATTGGGTTAATTTTGTAAACTACACAGCCAGCGAGGAATACAAGGTGTTAATTATTCATTTTTATTCAAGTTCAAATATCTTTCACCTTTTCATATGTTTCCATATGTATTAGTTGTATACTATCAGCATTACTACATCTAAACGCCGTATGATTTTGTGTTGCAAGGTGAGATCAGCAAAAGCTAAAGTGTCGCGTTCCAAGTCTGTTTATGATCATACAATGGGACGAGGTGGATACGCCCGTGTGATAGAAAAAATGGTAACAGTAAACATTTGCACATTTACATTTGCATTTAATAGCATCATAGTTTCGTTTATATTCGTTTATCTTACATTTGTATGTATTTGATGTGTATAAGATCGAGAGTAAAGAAATTGAACCAGATGAAGAACCACCGCGTGGTACGCTGTGGTTGAAAGGAAGGGTGAAAAAAGACGGAGAATATCACGATGAAGATATCAGATCAGTGGGAGAAAAATTTGTAAGTTTGACTGCAAATTTTATTATTATGTTTGTTTAGTTATAAGTTAATACTGCTACTGTATTACTTAAAACTGTTAGTTATAAGTTAATACAAGTAGTGTTTTAGTTAATACTTTTAGTTAATACTGCTACTGTATTACTTAAAACTGTTATTTATAAGTTAATACAGGTAGTGTTTTAGTTAATACTTTTAGTTACAAGTTAATACTGGTATAATTAAATAACCTATTTCCCATATTGTGTGTGCAGAAAGAAACGGACGACAAGATCAAACAAGGAATCTTGAAGCTTGATCATGGCACTGATGCCATGACAGTTGTATTAGGTAAAGAAAAGGATATGCGAGAGGAGTGGGAGGTGGAGTAACCTACAAGAGGTATTTTGATCTGCCTCGAATCAGACAAGCATCTGATGAAAGAGTGGTGTTACTTCAAAGTGAACTTGCTGATGAGAGGCGCCAACGTCAAGAAAAAGAGGCGGTAATACAGGATTTGATGAAACAATTGGCTGCACAAAGGGGGCAGTTGCAGTCAACTTCAACTCCATTGACAGAAACGGAAGTAAGACATAAGAAAGTAACATTCCATCTTTTTTTTACCCTTTTAAATACTGCTTCAGTCTTCTTAAACAATTTATATTTCAGGTGTCTCCGGTGAACATTAATCTTTTAAATAGCAGTGCTGATGAGGATGCCGGAACACGTGTTGCTGGACGTGAGAAAGTTGCGAGCATTAAGAAGTCTAATGGACTTGCAACTTTGGAAAAGGAAATTCAAATAAGTGTAAGTAATAAATCACCCCCCCTGGGATTTTTGAATTCTACATACATTATTTATTTACCGTGTATTATACATATAGGAAACTGTTAAATCTGTCGCACCTAAGAAATCGACTGGATCAAAAGGAAAGGATTCTTCACGTCAACTTTCTGGATCACAAGAACAGGAGTCTCCATTAACAATACTACCACAAGTATGTATTTAAACATTTTCATATGTTCTTTAGTTTAATTAAAATTAATTACTGATACATATATACATGCAACAAATTATCTTTTTAGGTAATTAAGTGCAGACTGTGGCACTTAAAGAAATCAACTATTATTGCGGAGGGTACCGTGTACAAAACTGATGGAAAACAAATGCTTCATAACAAACCACTCCCAAAGGATTGCTACAGAGTATCTATTGAAAAATCTTTAGTGGATGCAGCGTGCATACCGGATGTAGGAAGTAACGGTCTCAAAACAGTTAAGGATGCAGTAGGTGGTTTTTATGCATGGCCAAAGGATCAAGTGGTTTTCGATGAAAAGGTACATAGATGCATGTGTTTTATAAACCTACATATATCATTCTTCATATTTAATTCAGTGTTTGATACCCCGGCTTTTCCTATAGGTAACACCACCAAGTACCATAAAACTGATTGGTGAGAACAGAACTGCACCTAAATTAAATATGAAGCGCTACGTCTCTAGTCATACCATGCAAAAGGAAGCTAAGAAGATCAAGAGTCAGAAGTCGTTAAATTATTGAGAATATTATTATGTACGACATTACAATTTTATATACATTCCAATTTTATTGTTTTTGAATATATTTTGAATATATTTTTATATATTAGAATGTGACTAAAAGATTCATATAGTCACAATTATTAACACTTTTTGGTCACAGTTTGCTTAATTCGATGCGTGACTAAATGTTAGAAAGCGCCACCCAAACATAAAATTAATGTGGCCATTGGATGAGCAATAGTCACACAAAACACACATTTCTTCACTTAAAACACCATATGGTCACACTTATTAACACTTTTGGCCACTTTATGCTTAATTTGTATGTGACTAAATACCCAAAAGAAACATGCTTTGTGTGACTAAATGTTAGAAAAGGCCACACAAACATAAAATTCATGTGGCCATTGGATGATCAATAGTCACACAAAACACACATTTCTTCACTTAAAACACCATATGGTCACACTTATTAACACTTTTAGCCACTTTATGGTTAATTGCATGTGACTAAATACCCAAAAGAAACATGCTTTGCGTGACTAAATGTTAGAAAAGGCCACACAAACATAAAATTCATGTGGCCATTGGATGAGCAATAGTCACACAAAACACACATTTCTTCACTTAAAACACCATATGGTCACACTTATTAACACTTTTGGCCACTTTATGATTAATTGGATGTGACTAAATACCCAAAAGAAACATGCTTTGTGTGACTAAATGTTAGAAAAGGCCACACAAACATAAAATTCATGTGGCCATTGGATGATCAATAGTCACACAAAACACACATTTCTTCACTTGAAACACCATATGGTCACACTTATTAACACTTTTGGCCACTTTATGATTAATTGAATGTGACTAAATACCCAAAAGAAACATGCTTTGTGTGACTAAATGTTAGAAAAGGCCACACAAACATAAAATTCAAGTGGCCATTGGATGATCAATAGTCACACAAAACACACATTTCTTCACTTAAAACACCATATGGTCACACTTATTAACACTTTTAGCCACTTTATGGTTAATTGCATGTGACTAAATACCCAAAAGAAACATGCTTTGTGTGACTAAATGTTAGAAAAGGCCACACAAACATAAAATTCAAGTGGCCATTTGATGATCAATAGTCACACAAAACACACATTTCTTCACTTAAAACACCATATGGTCACACTTATTAACACTTTTGGCCACTTTATGGTTAATTGGATGTGACTAAATACCCAAAAGAAACGTGCTTTGTGTGACTAAATGTTAGAAAATGCCACACAAACATAAAATTCAAGTGGCCATTGGATGATCAATAGTCACACAAAACACACATTTCTTCACTTAAAACACCATATGGTCACACTTATTAACACTTTTAGCCACTTTATGGTTAATTGTATGTGACTAAATACCCAAAACAAACATGATTTGTATGACTAAATGTTAGAAAAGGCCACACAAACATAAAATTCATGTGGCCATTGGATGATCAATAGTCACACAAAAGACACCTTTCTTCACTTGAAACACCATATGGTCACACTTATTAACACTTTTAGCCACTTTATGATTAATTGTATGTGACTAAATACCCAAAACAAACATGCTTTGTGTGACTAAATGTTAGAAAAGGCCACACAAACATAAAATTCAAGTGGCCATTAGATGATCAATAGTCACACAAAAGACATATTTCTTCACCTTAAACAACATATGGTCACACTTATTAACACTTTTTGCCACTTTATGCTTAATTGTATGTGACTAAATACCCGAAACAAACATGCTTTGTGTGACTATACAGTGTTTATGGTCACTAATACGGATTAATCCAACAAAATTTGTACCTAATTAGTCACACATGTTACGGTTTTGGTTACTCTTTTGCAATAGAGACTAAAAAAAAGTCAAACACACCTTTAGTCACACATGGCCGAAAAAACATGTGTGACTATATGTATATCGTCACACATATTCGGTGTAGCCAAATCCACTTTTTGTTCTAGTGAATGCCTATAAAGAACGTGTTGCTATTTATGAACAACGTGCAAAATTTGAGTTAACCACTCGTGAGTAGGAAATGGATGACCAAGTGCGTACAATCATTAGAAAAAGTAATTTTAGAGAAGAAGTATTAAAACAAGAATTAAATTCCTTGCAAGAAAAGCTTTCTAAAACTGCTAAGCAAAAACAAGAACTTCAAGAAAATGTGAAAATGCTTAAGCAAGAATTTAATGCAAAGGAATCAAAACTCTTGAGAGATTTTTCTAATCTGAAAACTTTGAAAAACAAAGTTGAAAACAAGTTGTACATACAAGGAAACACCATTCAGACTGCTCACATGATCACTAAGCATAGAGTTCTAAGCGATAAGCATAGCGTTCCCATTATAGATAAACTCAACCCTGAGTACGGAAAGATAGCAAAATCAGCTCAAAGTGTGATCTATGATGGCAATGAGATTCTTAAACCTAGACAAAAACCTAGTTGCGTTGAGTGCACTGAGGATGATAAGAAACTAGATGAAATCACTAGGGAGAAGATGAATAAGAAACTAAATGATCCTAAATGCAAAGAGAAAAAAATAATTATCACTCCCCATGACTACAAGACGGAAAACTGGATTTCCTTGAACAAGTTTAAGCCTCAGACATTGTTGACTCCCGAACAAGTTTTTTGGAAAATGGATTTAGATAAGCAGAAAGCTGAAAATATTGTTGAAACAAACCTTCCCCTTTGGAAAATGCCTAGAGCGACTGTGTATCCTCCTAATACACCAATGCATCTTGTTCCTAGGACAATTGCCACTAAAAGCAAGACCTTAATTAGCCAATATGTTATATTTCAACTATTTGTTTATTTTGAGAAAACTTGCAAGAAAAGGATCACACCCACTGGTATAACTGAAGGAGAAAGGGGTTTTAAGCAAATGAAAGAATGTTATTTAACTGAGGTCATGCCTTTCTTTAAACTTCTAAAAGATCACTTTGAGAGTCTTAAAAAGGGGATAGAAACTGATATTAAGGGAATGGAAAAGGAATTTGATGCAATGATAGTTGAAGTTAGTGACTATGAGCGTGCACTAAAATATAATGAGATTGAGAGGAAGAACTTGCATACATTAAATGAGACTCTTATTACCGAATGTGTTGCTCAAGATATGTTTTTCACTGCTTCAAATTGCTCTATTAATGTTTCCCAATTTCATGAACTATCTGTTGCCCTGAAAGTCTCCCATGATCGTGTCATTGAGCTTGAAAAAACTAATTCTAAACTAAACGAGAAAATTGAACTGGATGATCACGAAAATTTGGTTAAACATTTTTCTAAACTAGAAGTTGAGCATTTTAATTTACAACTAAAATATCAACATCTTAAAGAAAATGTCAAAACTTCAAATATCAAGACATCCTCAGATGCTCCAGAGTTTGATGCAGTTTTTCAAATTAACAAACATGATGAACAGATTCAAGCTCATTGCAACACGATCAGAAAGTTGAAAGCCCAAATCTCTCAATTAAAGGGTCAAATGAACAATATGACAGGTTCCCAAATGCCTCCTCCTTTAGACTCTCAGAATTCTCAAATGTTTCATCTTCAAAACCTAGTAAATGCATTACAAAAGGAAAATGAAAGTTTTCTAGAAGAAAATGAAAAGGTTAAACGTCATTTCAATGAGTTATTTGAATCAATAAAGGTCACTCGTAACAAAAATAACGAACAAATAGCTTCATTGCAAAAGGAAATTGAGAATCTGAAGAGTCAGGTAAAAGGGAAAATGCCTATGACCAATGGGGAGAATGGTGTATCAAAGGTTCACTCTTGTAATGAATATGCTTTGTCTGTGAAATATGTCCCTCCTCATCTCAGGAACAACAAACTTGCTGTTCAAACATACTTCTCATCCCTTAAGGATTGCCTAGAATGTCTGCGTGAGATTGTTGAAGAGGATAAGTTAGAGAAACCTCATGATAATGCAATTGGACATGCATGCTTATATGCCAAACGATCTCAAGAAATCTTAGAATGCTTGATCACAATATGCCCAAAGTCATTAGGTGAGAGAGTTAATCCTTTGATTCCATGCTCGATGCCTAATGCCAAGTATGATATTCATTCGATTCCCAATGTTTTGAATGTGAACCGTAGTGTGCCTTTAAGTAGTTCAGATTCTAGATCTATCAATGCTAAGAAAGAGAACTCAAGTGTGCCTTCTAGGAGTACAAATCTCAGTACTTCTAGTTTTAAGAAAGTGAACCTTAGTGTGCCTGCATGTAGTTCAGATCCCAGCACATCTAAACAGGTAATGCAAAGAGTAGTAAAACCAACTAATGTTCCCATTCCCTCTACAGGAGTAATCAGTGACATTAAAGGGAGCAGGTCAAAGTCTCAAGACAATACAAGGAATGATAGGACCTCGCAAGCTAAGAATGTGCACTGGAAAAGAGTAGAAGAACAATCTAGGAACTTTAAGTTTGAACCGAATAAAACGAATCGTGTTGATTCTAGTATTAGCCATAGGCGTACTGTAATTAATTCGAATTCTGATACTATTTGCAAACCTTGTATTGATGTCTGCTTGAATTCTGTTTCTAATCATGAATGCGGTGTTAATGTTCTGCCTAATGATGTTAATTGTCCAGTTAATATTGTTAATGCTAAAATTCATGCTAAGAAGGCTAAAAGGCAAAAACGAAAGAAAGTTAGAAAACAGTGGAAACCCACAGGAAGAACATTCAGTAAAATAGGCTATTATTGGATACCTGTTGGTCATAAGACTAATCAGATAATGCCCACTAGAAAATGGATGCCTACTGGTAGAACTATTCCCTTAAGAAGTGAGCACACTGTGAACAGGGCTAATACAGACACTAGTACTGCATCTTTTCACAATGATTCCATTGCCTCATTTTCTTATATGAATGCTTCTATTTCTGATGTGGGTGTTCCAACCATTGTTACTAACCAAATAGAACCCATTCTTGCATGGGGATCCCAATTATCCAGCTATCCATTCTTGTCTGTGTTCAACTGCAGATCGTTCAAATCGTTCTGTGGTACCTGGACTCAGGCTGTTCCAAGCATATGACTGGCGACCGGTCACGGCTCATGAACTTCATGAGCAAATTCATCGGGACTGTTAGATTCAGGAATGATCATTTCGGTGCTATTATGGGTTATGGAGACTATGTTGTTGGCAAAAGTGTTATCTCCAGAGTTTAATATGTAGAAGGTCTTGGTCACAACTTGTTCTCTGTTGGTCAATTCTGCGATTCGGATCTAGAAGTAGCCTTCAGAAAACATACCTGCTTCGTTAGAGAACTTGATGGTAAGGAACTTTTAAGAGGTTCGCGTGGTTCAAATCTATACACCATCTCCATCGAAGATATGATGAAGTCTTCTCCAATTTGCTTGCTGTCAAAGGCTTCTAAAACAAAGTCATGGCTATGGCATCGTCGTCTCAATCACCTGAACTTCGGCACCATCAATGATCTCACCAGAAAGGACTTAGTTGTAGGTTTACCTAGACTCAAGTACGAAAAGGATCATCTTTGTTCAGCATGTCAATTGGGAAAAAGCAATAAGTATGCCCATAAACCCAAACCTACTAACTCTGTCACAGAAGTTCTTCATATGATTCATATGGATTTATGTGGACCAATGAGGGTGCAGAATATCTTTGGAAAGAAATATGTGTTAGTTGTGGTTGATGATTACTCTAGATTCACCTGGGTCAAGTTCTTAAGGACAAAGGATGAAACTCCTGATATCATCATCAAACTCATCAAATAGCTGCAGGTTCGACTTAACAAAACCGCCAGAATTATCAGAACAGATAATGGAACTGAGTTTGTCAACAAACAACTTAGTGAATTCTATGAAAGCGTTGGAATCAGCCATCAAAGAAGTGTTCCACGAACTCCTCAACAGAACGGTGTAGTTGATAGACGAAATCAAACTCTTGTTGAAGCCGCTAGAACAATGCTGATTTACTCAAAGGTTCCAATGTTTCTCTGGGCTGAAGCAATTGCCACTGCATGCTACACACAAAATCGTTCCCTGATTCACACTGTTCATGGAAAAACTCCATATGAACTTGTCCACAACAGAAAACCTAATCTCTCTTTCCTTCGTGTGTTTGGTGCACTATGTTATCCAACTAATGAGGGTCAAGACTTAGGCAAACTTAGAGCTAAAGCAGACATTGGAGTATTTGTAGGATATGCACCAAACAAAAAGGGATACCGAATCTACAACAAAAGAACCTGAAATATCATGGAAATAATTCACGTTACGTTTGATGAGCTGACTGGTCAAATGGCTCCTGGACACTCCAGTTCAGGACCCGCACTTCAAAACAGTCCCATTGGTTCATCCCTTGTTCCAAACTCCTCTCAAGAAACTCCATATGTACCTCCATCTGAAGATGATTTAAAGAAATTGTTTGATCCTATGTTTGATGAACTTTATGATCCAAGTACTAATGAGGTGTTGATCCCTACAACAGAGGCTGCTCATATTCCTGTGAATGAAGTCAATCCCTCAGTCTCAATATCTTTAAGTCAAGAAGCGCCTACTGCTGATCCTTCCGTCTCATCAACAAATCATCATTCTTCAAATGTACATCATGGAACTGTTTCAGGCATCAATGATGAAGTTAATCCCTTTGCTACTCCTGAAGATGCTCCATTTGAAAACATATTTGCTCCTGAATCATCATCAGAACCATCTTCTTCAAGAGACCTCGACTCTGCTACCTCAGTCCCTCAACAACTGTCACATGAACACCTTAGAAAATGGACTCACGATCATCCACTAGACAACATCATTGGAAATCCCTCTTGTCCTGTATCAACACGAAAACAACTTGCAACCGTTGCCTTATGGTGCTTCTTCAACTCCGTACTATCTAAGATCGAACCAAAGATGTTAAAACCGCCATGAATGAAGATAGCTGGTTCAATGCCATGCAAGATGAAATTCATGAGTTTGATCGACTTGATGTATGGGAGTTAGTACCTGCTCCAGACTGTGCTATGATTATTGCTCTTAAATGGATCTTCAAAGTGAAACTTGATGAGCATGGTGATGTGTTGAAGAACAAGGCTCGATTAGTTGCTAATGGATACCATCAAGAGGAGGGTATTGACTTTGAAGAATCTTTTGCTCCAGTTGCTCGAATCGAGGCAATCAGAATCTTTCTGGCTAATGCTGCTAGTAAGAACATGGTAGTCTATCAGATGGATGTGAAGACGGCATTTCTGAATGGAGATCTTAAAGAAGTCGTCTACGTCAGCCAACCTGAAGGATTTGTGAATCAAGAGCATCCTACTCACGTTTATCATTTGAAGAAGGCTCTTTACGGTTTAAAGCAAGCTCCAAGGGCATGGTATGATACACTGTCAAAGTTTCTTCTATCTATCGGATTTAGCAAAGGAGCAGTTGATCCTACATTGTTCACCAGGAAGTCAGGCAAACATTTAATTCATGTTCAAATTTATGTTGATGATATTATTTTTGCCTCGACATACCCAATGGAATGTGATCGTTTTTCAAATGAAATGAGTTCAAAATTTCAAATGTCAATGATGGGACAAATGTCATTTTTCTTGGGATTACAAATTTCACAAAGTCCCGGAGGCATTTTCATAAATCAATCTAAATATGCAACAGAGATCTTAAAGAAATTTGGATTTGATTCAAGTGACCCTGTTGACACCCCCATGATTGATCGAACCAAACTAGATGAGGACCACTCAGGGATCATGATTGACCAAACGAAATATCGTAGTATGATTGGATCCCTGATGTACCTCACTGCTAGTAGACCAGACATCTTGTTCGATGTTTGCATGTGTGCTAGATACCAGGCTATGCCTACTAAAAAGCACCTTGAAGCAGTTAAACGGGGTCTTTCGGTATCTCCAAGGAACCATCAATATGGGTCTTTGGTACCCGAAGGACACCGGCATGTCACTAATAGCCTATGTAGATGCTGATCATGCAGGGTGTCAAGATACTCGTCAAAGTACATCTGGAGGTGCTCAGTTTTTGGGTGATAAGCTTGTGAGCTGGTCTTCAAAGAAGCAAATGAATACTTCTATTTCCTCTACAGAGGCTGAATACATAGCCATGTCATCCTGTTGTGCTCAAATCTTATGGATGAGATCTCAATTATCTGACTATGGCTTTGAATTCAACAAAATCCCTCTGTACTGTGATAATAAAAGTGCTATTGCTCTCTCATGCAACAATGTTCAACACTCAAGAGCAAAGCATATCGACATTCGACATCATTTCATCAGGGAACAAGTGGAAAAATGTGTGGTGGAACTCTATTTTGTGAGGTCTGAATATCAGTTAGCAGACATCTTCACCAAAGCTCTTCCAAGAGAATGTTTTGAGTTTATTCTTCCACGTCTTGGCTTGAAAAGCCTTCAGCCAGAAACACTCAAACGTCTTCAGGAGGAAGACGAGGAGTAAAGGTCTATCTTCATCTATCTCTTGTATATATCTATTCGAAAATCAAAATACAAAATTATAAAATCCTCAAAAAATCAAATAGAAAAATATGAAACTTTCAAAATCCATAAAAATTTGAAAAATTCGAAAAACCCTCAAAAAATATTGTCATTTTATCATGTTTTTCTCGGTTCGATAATATCTACGGTCTTTGTGTTGTCATTCAAAGAATGACACGGGTCTTTAGATGTTGTTCGAATTAAAAAAAAAAAAAAAATATATATATATATATATATATATATATATATATATATATATATATATATATTTTTGGGAGAAAGAGAAAAAAATGGCTTACTGTCATTTCAGGCAGAAACCCGATTTTCAAATAAAGAACAGAGCCATACTTTATCATGTTGTCAAAATTCAATGCTCTGATTCTATAAACATTTATCTGCTGAAAACTAACTGCTTTGAAAAATAACTCGGTCTCTATTTTTGATAATCATCAGGACTTATTTGTCAAAATCTCTATCTCTCAATCAACAACCTATGTCATTGATTGAGGGGGAGAATGATTTCAATTAAATTAAAAAAAAGTTATTTGGCATTAAATTGTTTTCAAAAGATGTACATGCATGTTTTATCAATGGAGTTTAAAGTCTTAAAATCCGATCCTTATCAGGTAAAACGCTTTAATAATCAAGTCACAATTCTCCTTAAAAGCTTTCAAAATCAATTTAAATCTATAAGAGATCACAAATCACAAATGATTTGATAATTGTGATCGGGGGAGAATGTGTGATTTAAATTGGATTTAAACTGATAATTCGGTAAATGGTTTTATAAGGATGTACATGTTGTCCTTCCTACATGTGACAAACGATTTCAAATTTTCAATGCACATATTGAGGGGGAGCATCTATCTTAAACCTATGATTTGAAACGTGATCATATATCTCAATGTGCAGGTTCCCTCTAGTATGTGCAAAACTCTTTTCAAACCTCGAGGCACATATTGAGGGGGAGCAAATTTATGGAAACCTCATCCTTCCCGGAAATGCTATATCTACTTGATTTGATCAAGGAAGTGATGGTGATATCTTTTAGAAAAATGGTAATCAAAGAAGTAATTTCTTCCTCTTGCCTCCGTGTGCAAAACGATTTCAAACATTTGATGCACATGTTGAGGGGGAGCACTTATTCTAAAAATATCAAAAACAATTCAGGTACAAAATGTTTTGATAATATATCACAAGTATCTGGATTGATTTTCAAATGGTTTTCAATTGGTTCCAATGACAGATGAACAATACCAAATAGACCGACCAACTTTACTTTATGTACGGTGATATAAGGATGATAAGGTTAGGTATTGGTTCCCATGATCTGCCAGAACCGGAGGGATCTACCCAGGGACAATCCACTAGTTAGTGTAGAAGTCCTTAGGTATGATGATAAAAGGAGAAAAGTGAGATATGGGAAGAGTGCGGACTGAGACAGAGCAAGTACTGGAACAAACCCAACAAGGTTCTTGCTATGAAGTCTCGGTAAGCACTGAAGGGGTTGAAGAATTAAAAAGAATTGAATGAGAAAAGGGTGAAAACAAATAGCCCTCCATTATTCAACCTTAGAGAAGAAACCGAGTTCAATTCATATGCTACTGATGGTAAGATCGGTATTGAAGACAAGACGTCATGGACCCAGTGACGCACTGCACTTCAACTTTCCAAACCACTCAAGTTCCTCTTAAAAGGACTTGTTTCATTCTCACGGGGAACCGACATTATCTATTGACTTTCTCTTAGAGATTGTTGATATTGAAGAAGGAGACCCTCTCCCTAGTCTCCGGCACAGGATCCAAATATGCACAAATTGAGTCTAGAGCCACGAGATCATCAATAAATCTCATTAGGACACTTTCAATGAAGACTATCTGTTTCACACAATGTGGAAAGAGAGATTATATCTTGAGTCCTACGCATTATCCTTGTGGTTTTGCCTGAACATCCGAGTGATATGTGAACATATTCACAGTGAAGATGGAAAACCTTCTGGAGCCAACATCAAACAAGCTCCTGGTAGGTGGCATGTGAGATCTATTATATAGATCAACCATGTGACAACTGAACAGAAACAATGGGGCGATTCAATCTCTTGAATCAATCCTGGTTCAGGTTATGGATTGACGGATACCTTTGAAAAATCGGTCATTGTGCTTAACAACTCTTTTCTTTAGCACATCGACCGTGTACTCATTTTTCAAACCAAAAGGTGTTTTTATGATTGATAATTGATTTTCAATAAAACCTTCGTTGTATTGCAAAAACAACTTCTATTGAGCAATACACGATTGTTTTTCAAATCTCTTTTCATCAATCAGTGGACTTAAATTCGCTGGTTCACTCACTCCGTGTTGTCTTCTTTGAGATGTTCCGGTTTGAGAACAGCTAGAACAGCTGCGAAACCCTGTCAAGGAGATTCTTAGGAATCCTACCTGATCACAGGTAGTACTTGTACTGATCAACGGGGAACCGTGGGCCATGTACCTCAATTCAACGAAAGTGATCAAAGACACTTTCGTGTGCTTTATTGCTAACTGTTTTATGCAGGTACATCCTACGTTTGCAGTTGTTCAGAATGAAGCGGTCAATCCATAGCCGCATGCTCACACTACACATTCATCTCAAAAGAAATCATGATAAGTGCATCAATGACTCTGATATTTTTACTCCATGCTTCTGCTACGCTGCTGCCAATATCATGAATCAACGAAAGCTTCCGCTACTCTGATGAGAAGATTTCATGATCCAGAATGTGAGCATGTCGGTCCTAAAGTCACAATATCACATAATACCAACACCACAAAGGATGTCTCGGAGATTTTTGATAGCTGATGATCTCAAAAGCTGGCTCAAATTTATTATCACGTGGATCAGTTAAAGACCTCCACCTAGAGTAACCAAACATGCAATGTGAAGAATTAATGACTACGAGCTTAGGAGCAAAGGACTACATCAAGAATGCAAGAACAATTTTTAATGTAATATCTATTTGTATTCAATGTAATTTTAGTACATGATTGAGGTGACCTCCCTTAGGGGGAGATTGTTAGGAATTAGAAATTCCAGGTATTAAAGAGTCGGTCACCTCAAGTATATGTAATCGTTAGAAAGCTCGTAGTCGTAGTTCTTTTAAGTCAAGTAGTATTTAGTTAAGTAACACCGTGGAGGACGGACGGGTCTTTACCCACTGTATGCCTGATCCACAGCCCGTTGAGTGGCGTTTTATTGTAAGACTATAAATACTCTCTACCTTGCAAGGTAGAGAGTTGGAGCTCATAATAATATCTTTCACTTTCTCTCACTAAGTTCCCTAAACCTCTAACTTTCTCTCTCTAGAATTCCACTCATACGCCACTTTGTGTTATGGTTTGATGTGTATGTGAAAACTAATATTCTACAAGATCTCCCCAACCCTCCTCCTCATATTGAAGTTGAGGTTTCTAGTGCAGAGCTCAAAGACATGAATGAAGACTCGGATGATGAGGTGAATGATCCAACTTACAGGCCTCGCAACACCATATCCATGACAGTTGCTCCTCTTGCTGTGCTACCACCAAGTGCACCAATTCCAGACCCCCAACCCTCTACATCCAATCCCACCAGAAGAACCACTATGATGGGTCTTGCTGCACGCCCAGTGTGGGAATGGATGGATAGGAAGGGAAGAGAGCATCACAGGATGCCACAGTGGGGAAGCATAAGGCCAGAGAGGAGGCCTTGATGAGAGAAGCTTTGGTCTGAAGAGGGGTTTAAGGGATGAAAGGATGTAGAGTCTTGGTCTTGTTTGTCATGTTCAGTGTCTGTAATGATGTCCCTGCATCTGAGAATGCAGTTTGTTTAAATGAATAAAAGCTTGTTTCTCCTGACTTAGACATCTGATTCCCATGATTGTATGTTTGAAACTTGATCTGCAAGATGGTTAGTAGAACACAGAGTATGCAAAACAATATATACAGATATATACATAAAATATACATCAAAGAGACCTCCCCTTAAACCAGAATCCTCCCCTTAGGCCACAATCCTCCCCTCAAACACAACAATCAGGGGTTGATCATGCCTATATTGATAATCACTTATTGAAATCTGTGTCCATCAAAAGCTTTTGTCAATAAATCAGCAACATTTTCATCTGTATGAACTTTAACCACTTGGATAAGGTGTTTTTCATTAGCATCTCTGATAAAGTGGTGTCGAATTTCTATGTGCTTAGTTCTTTGATGAAAAACATGATTTTTGACAATACAAATAGTACTTTGGTTATCTATAAAGATTTTAGTGTTCATTAAATTGAACCCATAATCCAATAATTCGTTTTGAATCCAAAGTACCTGACCATAACAACTAGCAGCAGCAACATATTCAGCTTTAGTAGAAGATGTAGCCACTATGATCTGCTTCTTACATTGCCAAGAAATCAATCTCCTTCCTAAGAACTGACAACCCCCAGTAGTAGACTTGCGATCAAAATTAGCACCAGCATAGTCACTATCACTATAAGCTTCCAACTCAAATGGAGATTCTCTAGGATACCAAAGACCCAATTTTGGTTGGCCCTTTAGATACTTGAAAATCTTCTTGACTGCAGTCAAATGGGAAGTCAAAGGTGTGACTTGATGCCTAGAACAAGCATTGACTGCAAACATGATGTCAGGCCTAGAGGCAGTCAAATACATGAGAGACCCAATCATTGATCTGTAGAGATGTACATTTATAGCAGGATCTGGGTCATTGTTTGACTTAGCCTTAGGAGCCTCATATGGTGTAGTAGCAGTCCTAACAAGTTCCATATCAAACTTCTTGAGGATATCATGCACATAATTCTCTTAATGAATGAAAATGCCATATGATTTCTGCTGCACTTGTAAGCCCAAAAAGAAAGTAAGCTCACCCATGGCACTCATCTCAAACTCACTTTTCATCAAATCTTCAAATTCTCTGCACCAGGCTTCTTTGGTAGAATCAAAGATAATATCATCCACATATACTTGCACAAGAATGATATCCTTGGTGCTTTTCTTGATAAAGAGAGTCTTATCAATAGCACCTCTTCTATAACCATGTTTCAGTAGGAATGAAGAAAGCCTAGCATACCAAGCCCTAGGTGCCTGATGTAATCCATATAGTGCCTTGACCACCTTGTAGACCATATTTGGATGATGAGGGTCCACAAATCCTTTAGGCTGAGTGACATACACTTCTTCCTCAATCTCACCATACAAAAATGCACTCTTCACATCCATCTGATAGACCATAAAGCCCATGTAGGAGGCAAAAGCCAAGAAAAGTCTTATGGCTTCTACTCTAGCAACAGGAGCAAAAACCTCATCATAATCAATACCCTCCTCTTGTTTGTGACCCTGAACAACCAACCTAGCCTTGTTCCTAACCACAATACCCCTAGCATCCCTTTTACATTTAAGAATCCACTTAGTTCCAATAGCATATTTACCAGGAGGCAAATCAACAAGTTCCAATACATTTGGATTCAAAAATTGTTGAATTTCCTCCTGCATAGCAGCTACCCAATCCTCATCACCTAATGCCTGTGAAATACTAGTAGGTTTAACCTGAGATAAGAAACAAGCAAATAGACAATGTTGATAGTCTATATGATTGGTCCTATGTTGAACCCTTATGTAGCTGAGAAAAGCAGATTCACCAAATGATGTCTTCTTGACCCTGCTTCTAGTTTGAACAACGGAATTAGGATCACCAATAATAAGGGATTGGGGATGAACTGTGTTAATCCTTTTTGTGACATTAGGACTAACATCTACAGTTTTGGCCAGATTATTAAGTGTTGCTCCAAAGTCATCATCATAAGAGGAAGAGTCAAAAATGCATGTACTTGACTGATGATGAATGCTATCCAATTCAGTGGTAGAGTGTTGTGAATTGGCTAAATCAGATAGAGTGGCAAATCTGGTGGGAGTCTCAGCGAGAACTGCATCAGCAGCATCGTGTCCATTATCAGCAGGAGCAGTTGCATTACTAGGGGAAACAAATACATTGCCAGCGGCATCAAAGTTCATGCGGGCCTCATCAGTTGCCTGTTTTAAAAGTTCCTCTGTTTCCTTAGAGAATTCATAACCAAACTTTTTAGCATCTTCTATAGCTGCATGTTCTTGGTGTTTGATGAGTGTCTAAATACTCATCATTTTTGTACCAATTAAACTGCAAAAACATCTGAAAACACTCAGAAATACATCAAAATGATAAAAATATCACAAATAAGTGTTTTATGTGTTTTAAATGCAAAAATATCAAAATCTGGTGAAAAACGTATCAAGTTTGCATAATTGGCAGTTTTAGTCTCCCAAGTTTCAAAAGTTGTCAAAAACAGTCCCTGGTAAAACAAAATAAAGAAAAATGTTATTCAAGGTCCCTGAAATATTCTAAGTTGTCAAAAATGGTCCTTGAATAAATCTTTTGTTAAATGGCAGAAAAAGTCCCTCAACTTTCAAAAATGTCAAGTTTGGTCCCTGGAAAATTGAAAATGTCAAAACTGGTCCTTGTACTATTGAAACTTGTCAATTTTTGTCCGTTGAAACAACTTTGGAAAATTACAAGTTTGGTCCCTCTAGTTTGGCAAATTTACAAAAAGGTCCTTGTAATAATAAACCAACCATGACCCTTTACCATTTTAGACCCCCTGCCATTTGCCAATTGACCCCCTGCCAAAGCCAGTGACCCCTCCCTTTTTGGACCCCCAGGTCAAACTCAGTCAAACAACTTTACCCGCCACTGGCTTATCCTCTTCCTCCCCTCCAAGTTGCCCTGCAACTCAGGCAATATTCCCATCATTTCACCTTATCCCTCCCCCTCATCATCACCTTTCCCACCACAATAAATGCCACCCCCCTACTTGCCAAATCAGAGCCAACAGTCAAATCCACTTTTCCCGCCAAAATGATCAAATGGCTAAAAATGATTCCAGTCATCCAATGGTCAAGTTTAGTGTTGGGATTCACTCAGAAGGACACGTGGAAGCTCTTTGATGTATAAAAAGGGAAGAGGAGCAAGAGAGAAAGGCAGTCTTTAGTTTTTTAATTTTATGTATGTCGTATTTTTATTTTTATGTCTTTAATTAAGCTTTAAACTGTATTAACATTTCAAGTTATATGGTTCACTGTTGCAAAAATTCAAATTCCAATTTTTATGTCCAAGCTTCAATAAGCTTCCTTATCATTCAAAAAAGCTTATCTAAGCTTATTATAGCTTGAGGTAAGCTTGAAACATAGTTCTAAGCAACTTTGGTAAAAAGTCAACATAAGTCAACTGTGCAGCACAATTTGGTTCAAGCAGTCTGGAAATGGACATGGAATGTTGCAGAGATGGATTTGGGTTGGATTAGACTAGTTTAGCATAGTGTGGGTTTGGTTTAAGCTGTAATATTAGCTGGAGCACTTGTAAGTTTGATTCTCATTTTCATTTTTTCACTCAGTTGCAGTTTATGTTTGTGTTTGTAATCTGTGGACATTATATGGCTTAAACCAGTTTATTTAGTAGTAATTAGGTTCATTAGATTTAGTTTAAGTGATAAAATGAGTTAAATCAGTAATTAGCTCAGTTTAAATTAGTAAAACAGTTTCAAAAGGAGTGTTTGGATCAGCATGTCAAGCTGAGATTTAGTCTTTGTTTGAACTTGACAAGTGCATTATCTGTCTTAAAATAAGTAACTAGACTCATATGAGTCAGTCATTTGTGCCTTAAAACCTCAAAAGTCAACATTATGGTTTAACTGTCCTAATCTCTTTACTGTTAGAATTTTATAAAATCAAAAGTCAGTTTTGTGCTTAGCTATCATAGAAATAGGTTGCATTAGTTTCATTTCACCATAACTCATCATAATCAGTCCTCAAATTGATTGCAAAGTTCATGAAAGTCAAATCTTCAAAACTAGTTTAAAAGTCAAAAGTTGCAAATTCAGTTTTGAGCCCATCTGAGTTGATTTCTCTTAGACTCATTCTTGGTTCAAATCAAGTAAAACTTTGGGATTAAGAACTTCAACTGGTCAAGTTACTTATTAAGATTTTTGTTGAATTTTAGAAATTTTTCTTAAGCTCCATTTGAGCTTGTCAAACAGGGCTTATGTGCCATGTTCACAAACTCAGTCAAAGCTGAGTTTTCTCAGTTTTGTGCAAGTCTTGTCCAAAGCTCATTTGAGCTTGTCCAGGTATGGTATTTGGTTTACTAGTAGCTAACCAGGTCTAGTATAAGTTCCAACAATTGTTTTCTAATTTCCAGCTTATTTCAGTGCTTATTTTCTAGCTTAAAGTAGACCTCAAAATCTGTTTTGGCATAAGTGCTCAAATAATCAAATCATAAGCAGTTTGCATTTTAGAGGTCAAGGTCAGTTGTAGCTTGTTGATTTTTAGTAGTTATAGCTTATTAGAGCTTCTGTGGTAGTTTGGTGCTCAGTTGGAACTCTTGGCTTATTCCAAGTGCTTATAAATAAGCACTTGTAACTGCAGTTCCATTTTATACCAAACAAGCACATGTTTTTCTATTTTTCTTAGATTCATAACATTATTTTAGAGTTTTCCTGAATTTTTCACATTTTTCTAGGACAGTTTGCTATTTTTCTTAATTAAAAACAGTTTTTAGGCCATTTTAATTAGCTTTTAATACAATTAATTCAGAAAAAGTTCAAAAAAATAATTTTTCATTTTTTTTAGGTTAAGATAAATATAAAAAGTAAAAAAATTATTTTTCCAGATTTTTCATAGTTTAATTTGTAATTTTTAGTAATTTAATTAGTTTTAAATAGTTTAAAATTCATAAAAAATAGAAAAATAATCAGAAAAATACAAAAATAGTTTTGAAAATTCTCTTTTGTTATTTTAGATTTTTCCAAGTCATAATTTTTTTTTCTAGCTTTATTTCATATTTTCTTGTATTTTAGGTTATTATTTAATAGTTAAAAATTGTTTTTTATTAATAATAATTAGATAAATAGTTTTAAAAATAATTTTCTTTTTCTAAAAATTTTCTTTTATCATTAGGTTTGTAAAAATATCATTTTCACATTTTTAGGATTAATATTGCTTTAGTTTCACATTTTCTTGTATACGTCACGTAGTTTTTAATTTAAGTTTTATAAAAACATAAAATCAAAAACATCATTTTAAATATAGTGATAGCGTTTATTTAATATTTTTATCTTTTTAATTTTCTTTAATTTGCATTTAAGCCCCTGTAATTTATAGACTTTTTCTGTAGTTATAATAAATCAAATCTCCGTATCCGTTCAAATCTTCTCGATCACTACACGTTTGACTATTCTCGCACGGCTCGTTGGGACTTAACGACCTGGGGAAACACTATATTCTCCTGGACTTCATTGCATTTGCTTCTGAGCTGTTTTAAGTTTGTTACGGTCGGCCATTCACAAGTGGTCGGCTTGAGTGATAAAACTTGACGGTTTGGAGCGAATCAAATTTTGGCGCCGCTGCCGAGGAACTGTGCTAATTATCTTACGTTTAGCAGATTAGTGATTTGAATAATCACTCCTTGTTCATACCATCTATCTATATATATATATATATCCATATTTTCTTATAAAAATCCAAAAACCCAAAAACATCCAAAAACGTATAAAACACAAAAATATTTTGCTTTTTGTTTATATATATGTATCAAAGATAAAAATAACATAAAAGATTACCACCGCAAACCAAGGCAGTGTACTACCTAACTGGGGGTACGACCATAATAAGTTCCCGAACCAAAGATTTAAAACTTACCTTTGTGTCCTTGAGAGTGGTGTACCTTTTTCAAAGAAGCCATTCGTCTTGTGATTATTGGTTTAAGTTCACTGTTGTTTTGCCTCGATCTTGTTTTAATTGGATTTGTTGTTATATCTACTTGTCAGAACCAGAAAACCTTAAAAGATTCTTCTTGCCCCATTTTCACCAATTTCATAATTCCCTTCCTTAACTCTGAGATCCCTTAGAGTTAACTCTAGTGCATGCTCACTCGTTCTTCTAGATCATTGAGTCCTTTTCGTGATCTAGCAGAAATTCCTAGGCGACGTTCTCGTAGACGTACTGCCCAAATAGTCGAACCCGAGATTCGTACTATTTTAAACAACAATATGGCAGACGAACGAACTATGGCGGAAATGCTCCGAGCACCCACCGAGGGTTATGGAGATGCCATCATTCTACCAGTAATCAATTCTGATCACTTTGAATTGAAGACACATTTGATCCAACTTGTGTCTACAAATCAATTCCACGGGTTTGACCGAGAAGACCCGTATGCACACATCCGTTGGTTTAACAAGTTGACTTCAACTATCAATTTCAAGGATGTGCCACAAAAAGTCATCAAGTTGATGCTATTTCCATTCTCACTTGAGGGGACAGCCCGGATTTGGCTGGAAAAAGAACCCCCTCGATCCATCGAAACTTGGGAGGAACTTGTTCAAAAGTTTGTCAATCATTTCTTTCCTCTATCAAAGACGAATAATCTTAAAAATGAAATTTCTAGATTTCGTCAAAATTTCGATGAAAACTTTGGAGAGGCATGGGAGAGATTCAAAGATCTCCTTAGGAAATGCCCCCATCATGAATTCACGGAGCTTCAACAAGTTAATATCTTTTATAATGGGTTGAACGGTAACGATCAAGATTCTTTGAATGCAGCCGCCGGTGGCAATATCTTGAATCGTAAGCCTAAAGATGTGATTGAGATTTGCGAGCAAAAATCAAAAGTTCCTATTTCTCGCAACAAAGTCAATACTCCAAACACTCCTGCTTCTTCATCCAATAACTCTTCTGAGTTAGCTGCTCCGATAGCCGCTCTAACGGATGTCATCCGTTGTATGATGAAAGATGTAAAGGAAATCAAAAGCGAAATTCATAAGCCGGAACAAATCAAAGCCGTAAACAAGGTGTGTGAAACTTGTAGTGGTCCACATGCGTATTATGATTGTCAAGCAACCGATGCTTCCTTTTACCAAGCTCCCGTAGCTTCTGTAAACCACAATCAATACCGACCACAAGTTGATCCTCACTACCGTGCACCTAGCGGTATGACACCACCTGGTTTTCCTCCTGTGCAAAACCATGGCAATCAAAATCGCTTTGTTCCGAATCAAGGACAGAACTTCAATAACTCTCAAAATTTCAATCAAAACCGGAACAATTTCAACCAACCATATCAAGCTCCAAATCAGCAAAGTTATCAACAACCTTCTCATGCTCCCCCACCAAATGACTTCATGAAAATTACTGAGTCAAGCATACGTTCAATGCAAACTCAGATCTATAACATGAGGGTTGAGCTAAAGAAGGAAATTGATACCACAATGTCTCGGCAGACAAATGAGTTGAAGAATATGATGAGCAGTTTCATGAACATGAATATGAACCAAGCTTCATCATCTTCTGGAGGACTCCCAAGCAATACAATTACTAATCCCAATGCCGAGTTGAAAGCCGTCACCACTCATAGTGGTAAGACGCACAATGGACCTTCGACTCTAATGCCTCCTCCACCAGGAGCAATGAGTCAAGTTACCAAGGATACAACGGACAAGGTGCAATTCTCAAGCCCACGAAGTACCGCACACGTCCCACCTTCGGTAGTCCAAGCTTTAAGTCCGGAACCCGAAGTTCCAAAGACAAATTCTGAGCCCGAAATGACTTCCATCCCAGCTCAAAAGTCTAGTCAGCTTCCTTACCCATCAAAAATGAATGATGAGAAGCTCAAAGACAAAAACAAAGAGCAAATGGAAAAATTTTTCCAAATCTTCAATGAGCTAAACTTTGACATAAGCTTCGTTGATGCTCTCGTTCAAATGCCTAAATTTGCATCCACGCTAAAAGGCTTACTGACCAACAAAGATAAACTATCTGAGATGGCTAAAACCCCTCTTAATGAGCAATGCCCAGCGGTCCTTCTCAAGAAGCTTCCCAAAAAGCTTGAAGACCCGGGCAGATTTTTAATCCCCTGTGATTTCTTGGGGATGGTTCAATGCTCCGCCTTGGCCGATCTTGGCGCTAGCATTAACCTCATGCCACTCTCAGTATGGAAGAAACTGTCTCTTCCTAAACTTTCATCCACTTATATGACACTCGAGCTAGCGAACCGTTCCATAACGCGTCCACTTGGGATAGCCGAGGATGTCGTGATGAAAGTGGGAAAGTTTCACTTTCCTACTGACTTTGTTGTAGTAGACTTTGATGCAGATCCTAGAGTTCCCCTCATCTTACGGAGAGCTTTCTTGAGAACGAGTCGTGCTCTGATTGATGTGTTTGCTGAAGAGTTGACCATACGGGTTGACAACGAAGAACTCACGTTGAATATCAACCAAAACTCCACGCCTCTATCCAAACAGAGTGTTGCCACAATTGATCAAAAATCTGAAAGATTCAATGCAACACTCTCAAATTTCACGGTTAAGAGGAGTATCCAAAAATGTGTTGAGTTAAAAGCTTTGAAAATCAACCCTGGTTCAAACAAATGATTTGAAAGTTGTACCAGGAAAGTCAAGAGTATTCTTGATGATGATGATCTAGAATCGGAGACTTCATCGGAAGTGGTGGAAATTGCTAGCTCTAAGAGCACACCACTTGTCCCACCTCCGGAATCAGTTTATCGTATCGAGTTTGTTAACTATGTGGATGAAACCAAACTCTCTTCAGTTTCATCTAAATTGGATGATGATGTTTGTGATCCAATGGGAGACATTCTTCCCATTGAAGAATTGCTCAAAAATGATCCATCATCTCCTAGTCTTATTATTCCCGACTCTTCCATCCCTTCTCTCACTCCTGATGAGGAAGATGGCAATTTTTGGAATGAAGTCGATGCCTTTCTTAGTGATGAGTCAATTCCAACAGGAATTGATAATACTTACTTTGATTCGGAGGGGGACATCCTTTTTCTAGAAAATCTGTTGATTGAAGAACCGTTTCCCACCCTCCCTCCCGGACATCTTATTGACAATCACCATATAAGCTTCAAGTTTAAGCTTAAAAGTGTCAAAAATGGTGATTTGCTTCTTTCTGATGAGGAATGGACTTGCATTCTCATGTACGTCTTTATTCCATTCTTCACAGATGGTGTGGTTGCTCTTTCCCTTTTCTCTTTCGGGAATGAGGACACCATCTTTGACCCCGGTATCATCCCTTATAGTTTCTACTATTAACAATACCGCGGTTGTATCTCATCGGTGTGGAACTTTCTGATGTTCATATGTTTGTTAACACTGTGAACGAAAGTCCGATTGAGATTGGTTTTCCACGTTACTTTCCCCATGAACAAATGAATTCAGGGTCGAGTCAAGCTAGCGACTCGGGAATCAAAAACAGTAGCATGTAACATGGGTTTTCACCCGTGTGTACCACCCTAGTGTGGGGGAGTTGCCCCCCGCTGTTGTATATAAGAGTTTCAAAAAAAAAAAATCTTGCTAAATAATGGCCATAGTATTTCCCTTTTACGTTCTATATTTCGGCATAACCGCCGGTACTTTGAATATTGAGGGAAATATTCATTTCTAGTGTGGGGGGGAATTCTCACGAATTTTATCATGTAATTATACCACCCAATTCCCCCATTTTTGGCCAAAATTTTTTTTTGGAGTAAGTGTTTTTCACTTACTCAGATTATGGTTATCAGTCCGCCTTGTCTAATAAACAAAAGGATTGGCTAATCCAGGAGCAAACGGCTCTTGGTAAAGATATCTCAAATCCGTTGACGGCTTGCAATTTGCCCAAAATTGTATGGTATTCAGCTCACCATATCCTTAAAAGTGAAGAGTTGGCTAGCCCGCAAGTTTAAGGCTTGTGGTAAAGGCAGTTGAAAAACCATAATTGGTAATCCACTCACCAAAGATAATATTGATAATTTATCTAAGAGTTGGCTAGTCCAGAAGCAAACGGCTTCTGGTAAAGACAAATCAAATCCGTTGAAAGCTGGTGATTTGCTCAAAATCATTTGGTTATCGGTGTTTCAAGGTTCTTACTTGAAGTGAAACATTTGGCTACTCCAGAAGTAATGGCTTTTGGTAAAGAGATGAAATCCATTAATTTTTCTCAAAACATTGCTAGGGACTAGCAATATCTTAGTGTGGGGGATTGATGAGTGTCTAAATACTCATCATTTTTGTACCAATTAAACTGCAAAAACATCTGAAAACACTCAGAAATACATCAAAATGATAAAAATATCACAAATAAGTGTTTTATGTGTTTTAAATGCAAAAATATCAAAATCTGGTGAAAAACGTATCAAGTTTGCATAATTGGCAATTTTAGTCCCTCAAGTTTCAAAAGTTGTCAAAAACAGTCCCTGGTAAAACAAAATAAAGAAAAATGTTATTCAAAGTCCCTGAAATATTCTAAGTTGTCAAAAATGGTCCTTGAATAAATCTTTGGTCAAATGGCAGAAAAAGTCCCTCAACTTTCAAAAATGTCAAGTTTGGTCCCTGGAAAATTGAAAATGTCAAAACTGGTCCTTGTACTATTGAAAATTGTCAATTTTGGTCCCTTGAAACAACTTTGGAAAATTACAAGTTTGGTCCCTCTAGTTTGGCAAATTTACAAAAAGGTCCTTGTAATAATAAACCAACCATGACCCTTTACCATTTTAGACCCCCTGCCATTTGCCAATTGACCCCCTGCCAAAGCCAGTGACCCCTCCCTTTTTGGACCCCCAGGTTAAACTCAGTCAAACAACTTTACCCGCCACTGGCTTATCCTCTTCATCCCCTCCAAGTTGCCCTGCAACTCAGGCAATATTCCCATCATCTCACCTTATCCCTCCCCCTCATCATCACCTTTCCCACCACAATAAATGCCACCCCCCCTATTTGCCAAATCAGAGCCAAGAGTCAAATCCAATTTTCCCGCCAAAATGATCAAATGGCCAAAAATGATTCCAGTCATCCAATGGTCAAGTTTAGTGTTGGGATTCACTCAGAAGGACACGTGGAAGCTCTTTGATGTATAAAAAGGGAAGAGGAGCAAGAGAGAAAGGCAGTCTTTAGTTTTTTAATTTTATGTATGTCGTATTTTTATTTTTATGTCTTTAATTAAGCTTTAAACTGTAATTTTTGGTTTCATTATATCCAATTAAGTTGTTTAAGTGTATTAAAACTGTTTTCAAGTGGCAATTCAAATTGTATTAACATTTCAAGTTATATGGTTCACTGTTGCAAAAATTCAAATTCCAATTGTTATGTCCAAGCTTCAATAAGCTTCCTTATCATTCAAACAAGCTTATATATGCTTATTATAGCTTGAGGTAAGCTTGAAACATAGTTCTAAGCAACTTTGGTAAAAAGTCAGCATAAGTCAACTGTGCAGCACAATTTGGTTCAAGGAGTCTGGAAATGGACATGGAATGTTGCAGAGATGGATTTGGGTTGGATTAGACTAGTTTAGCATAGTGTGGGTTTGGTTTAAGCTGTAATATCAGCTGGAGCACTTGTAAGTTTGATTCTCATTTTCATTTTTTCACTCAGTTGCAGTTTATGTTTGTGTTTGTAATCTGTGGACATTATATGGCTTAAACCAGTTTATTTAGTAGTAATTAGGTTCATTAGATTTAGTTTAAGTGATAAAATGAGTTAAATCAGTAATTAGCTCAGTTTAAATTAGTAAAACAGTTTCAAAAGGGGTGTTTGGATCAGCATGTCAAGCTTAGATTTAGTCTTTGTTTGAACTTGACAAGTGCATTATCTGTCTTAAAATAAGTAACTAGACTCATATGAGTCAGTCATTTGTGCCTTAGAACCTCAAAAGTCAACATTATGGTTTAACTGTCCTAATCTCTTTACTGTTAGAATTTTATAAAATCGTCAGTTTTGTGCTTAGCTATCATAGAAATAGGTTGAATTAGTTTCATTTCACCATAACTCATCATAATCAGTCCTCAAATTGATTGCAAAGTTCATGAAAGTCAAATCTTCAAAACTAGTTTAAAAGTCAAAAGTTGCAAATTCAGTTTTGAGCCCATCTGAGTTGATTTCTCTTGGACTCATTCTTGGTTCAAATCAAGTAAAACTTTGGGATTAAGAACTTCAACTGGTCAAGTTACTTATTAAGATTTTTGTTGAATTTTAGAAATTTTTCTTAAGCTCCATTTGAGCTTGTCAAACAGGGCTTATGTGCCCTGTTCACAAACTCAGTCAAAGCTGAGTTTTCTCAGTTTTGTGCAAGTCTTGTCCAAAGCTCATTTGAGCTTGTCCAGGTATGGTATTTGGTTTACTAGTAGCTAACCAGGTC
Source organism: Chrysanthemum seticuspe (assembly GCA_019973895.1). Taxonomy (NCBI): domain Eukaryota; kingdom Viridiplantae; phylum Streptophyta; class Magnoliopsida; order Asterales; family Asteraceae; genus Chrysanthemum; species Chrysanthemum seticuspe. Next base: position 227,300,762 of record BPTQ01000004.1, read on the forward strand.
TAGTATAAGTTCCAACAATTGTTTTCTAATTTCCAGCTTATTTCAGTGCTTATTTTCTAGCTTAAAGTAGACCTCAAAATCTGTTTTGGCATAAGTGCTCAAATAATCAAATCATAAGCAGTTTGCATTTCAGAGGTCAAGGTCAGTTGTAGCTTGTTGATTTTTAGTAGTTATAGCTTATTAGAGCTTCTGTGGTAGTTTGGTGCTCAGTTGGAACTCTTGGCTTATTCCAAGTGCTTATAAATAAGCACTTGTAACTGCAGTTCCATTTTCTACCAATCACATGTTTTTCTATTTTTCTTAGATTCATAACATTATTTTAGAGTTTTCCTGAATTTTTCACATTTTTCTAGGACGGTTTGCTATTTTTCTTAATTAAAAACAGTTTTTAGGCCATTTTAATTAGCTTTTAATACAATTAATTCAGAAAAAGTTCAAAAAAATAATTTTTCATTTTTTTTAGGTTAAGATAAATATAAAAAGTAAAAAAATTATTTTTCCAGATTTTTCATAGTTTAATTTGTAATTTTTAGTAATTTAATTAGTTTTAAATAGTTTAAAATTCATAAAAAATAGAAAAATAATCAGAAAAATACAAAAATAGTTTTGAAAATTCTCTTTTGTTATTTTAGATTTTTCCAAGTCATAATTTTATTTTTCTAGCTTTATTTCATATTTTCTTGTATTTTAGGTTATTATTTAATAGTTAAAAATAGTTTTTTTATTAATAATAATTAGATAAATAGTTATAAAAATAATTTTCTTTTTCTAAAAATTTTATTTTATCATTAGGTTTGTAAAAATATCATTTTCACATTTTTAGGATTAATATTGCTTTAGTTTCACATTTTCTTGTATACGTCACGTAGTTTTTAATTTAAGTTTTATAAAAACATAAAATCAAAAACATCATTTTAAATATAGTGATAGCGTTTATTTAATATTTTTATCTTTTTAATTTTCTTTAATTTGCATTTAAGCCCCTGTAATTTAAGTTTGACTATTCTCGCACGGCTCGTTGGGACTTAACGACCTGGGGAAACACTATACTCTCCTGGACTTCATTGCATTTGCTTCTGAGCTGTTTTAAGTTTGTTACGGTCGGCCATTCACAAGTGGTCGGCTTGAGTGATAAAACTTGACGGTTTGGAGCGAATCAGTGTTGGAGCATCACAAGTTCCTCTGCATACCCCATATAACTAGAAGACACATCATGAGCAGCTGAGTTCTTGGTACCTGAAAAGTGGTTAGAGGGAAAAGAGGGAGCAAGTATAACTTGTTCATCTGTTTCTGAATCTGACTCATCATCTGAAGAACCTACAATGTTAGTGGAAACCTCTGGGTGTTCTGAAAAAATGTTAGATTTATAACAAGTATAACCCAAATGATCAGTTAGATAATCCAAATCAAAGTACCATTCTTGACCTGCACCTTGAACATTGAGCTTGTCCTCCATAAATCTGAGATTCAGAGTCTCTTCAACCCTCTTTGTGGAGAGATTAAATACTCTGTAAGCTTTACTATGAGCTGAATACCCTACTACATATCCTTTATCAGCTTTCCCATCAAACTTGCCCAACTGATCACTGGTATTGAGGATGGTAACATGACAACCAAAAGGCTTAAGATGACTAACGGTAGGAATCTTGCTAGACAGAAGTTCATAAGGTGTCCTTTTGTGAGGATTTGTGATGGATACCCTGTTTAAGACATAACTAGCAGTGCTAACTGCTTCTGTCCAAACCATGGTAGGCAACTTTGAATCATCAAGCATGGATCTTGCTGCTTCAATTAGGGTTCTGTTTTTTCCTTTCAACAACTCCATTTTGTTGTGGATTCCTGGCAGTGCTATAGTCCCTTTTAATCCCCTTTGTAGCACAGAGATCAATTAAGTTAGCATTCTTGAACTCTGTCCCATTATCACACCTGATTGCTTTAACCTTCTTGTTCAATTGATTCTCCACCAGGGCAATAAAATCTTGAAGAAGTTGGAATATTTCATCTTTAGTCCCCAAAAAGAATGCCTAGCTATATCGACTATAATCATCAGTCACCACCAAACAATAGTATTTGTGATCAATGCTTCTGTTAGATGTAGGACCAAACATATCCATGTGTAGAAGCTGCAAAGGCTCAGAGATAGTGCTGACAGTAGTAATGGCCTTATATGAAGCCTTGTGTTGCTTACCCTTGTTGCAGGCCACACAGATGTGCTCATTGGTAAAGACTTTGGAAGGCAGTCCATTAACTAATCCAAGTTTAGCTAGCTTGTTGATTGTTTTGAAGTTCACATGAGCCATCCTTCTATGCTATTTATTAGATTCATCTAGTGATGCTTTGGCCACCAAACAAGCTAAATATCCAGCAGCCTGGACATCATTGAGATTGAATGTGTAAAGATTGTGTTTCCTTGGTACCTTCAGAACAACTTGACTGTCATCAGGTAGTTGGAAATCTTTAGAAAGAACCAGACATTCAGTATCAGTGAAGAGCACAAAGTTTTTCTTGTCACAAATATGGGACACAGAAAATAGATTGAAATTTCTCAATGCCTCCACATAATACACATTCTCAAAGTCCAGTTGAGCAGTTCTAATAGTACCCTTCCCTGTGATTTTTCCATCTCCTCCACCAAAGATAACAGTACCTCCTTGAATACCTATAAAATCATGAAGCCTGTCTCTGTTCCCTGTCATGCTCCTAGAACAACCACTATCTACAATACCTAAATCTTTATTGGAAAGAGGATCATCCTATACAAAAAGAAATGTACAGCAACATTAGTTATCATGGAGACCCAAGTCATCACTGACTTGAGCCTACCTTGTGGATCTTATTTGATAAACCTGTAGATTGATGAGATCCACTATTGTTCTTGGACCTTTGCATATTTAATGGTCTTATGGGTCTCCAAGAACAACCTGCTGAGGGCTTAAAAGCAGTATCCCTCCATGCCCCTTTGATTTGAAAAGTCAATGTTCACAGGCCTATAATCGTTTTGAAAATAAGAGCTTGTAGGTTTGCGCAATGATCTATTAACATTTCTTCTCCAGTGAAAAGAAGATGGCCTGTCAGCAGCAACCGGGTTACCAGCAGCAACTGGTCTACCAGCAGAATTGATTCTGCTGGTCCTCATATATGTTCCATTAGGAACAAATGGAGGTATGTTGGCCACATCAGTCCATACATTTTTATATCTTTGTTGATTAGTGCACATATTCATCTTTTTCTCATAATAATCACAATCTTTGATAAGATGAAAAACACTCCCACAAACAAAACATGATTTCTTCTTAAATTGCTTGTTCAAAACAGGAACAGTCTTATTCGAAACAAAATTATTCAAACCACAACCAAAATCAGAATTGTTTTTAACAAAAACAACAGAACAAGAAATGTTTCTAGAAAAAGCTGTCTTTGAAAAAGATTCTTTAACAGCAACTCTTGGGGCTTGAGGAACTTGTAAAGGCTTAGAAGAGGCAGACTTTAAGGACTCTTCATTTGAATCACAGCTGGCATATTCTTTAGATTGAGTCTATGAAGTCCTGGAAGAACAAGAGACAAATGTGTTAGACTCACTGCCAGTGTCTGATAAGTCATTTGACTTTTGACCATAAGACATATGTGATTCATCTGAGTCAAAATCTGGATTGGGTGGCTTAACAATACCATTAATAGAAGAAGGAACATTATGCATTTCACCTTGTTTTAAAAACATAACAGGTTTTCTATATTTTTCTTCTTCTTCATCTGTGACAAGATTAAAAACACTATATTCATTGGGGTTATACACCTCATCTGGATTGATGATGTGGGCTCAAGTGTTGATGAGCAGGCTATGATGTTTCTGGAGGCCCAAGATCGTGTGACAAAAGGGGCCTCACTAAAATGGGCATAACTTGGGCTACGAGGCTCCGTTTTAGGCGAATGACCAGTCAAATCGAAGCTTGGAAAGAGGAGAACTTTTGAGCCCCAAAACACTCTATTTTATGAGTTATTTGCATTTTAGTGTTTTTTCGGGTTTTTTTGGACTTTGTTTATGCAATAACTTTCCGCCCGTTTGTCTTTTAAGGCCCGTTTCTGTTCTGTTTTCCTATTTAATAGTTCCTTTGTAATGTGGGATAGTCAGTTTTATGAAATACCAAAATTCTATTTTTGGCAGCTTTGCTAAGAATTCCCTATAATCGGCATTCGGGTGAATCAACGATTATTGGTAGGATCGTTCCTGGTATTCGTGTGAATCAACAGGTCTGATTTTTGTTATCTCGTTATTTAGTCTACATCAATTGATATGGTCCTTGAAGCCCAAACCCATTTTTGTTTTAACAGATATAGAGCTATTCCACAATTTATCCAAGTTTTTAGCCTGTTCTTGCCATTGTTTATGCCTAGCCACCTCTGAATCTAAATCAGCTTTTAGACCATCCTTTTCAGCAACAACCTTTACATATTCTTTCCTATTAAATTTCAATTTATTTGTTGTGTTATCTAAATCTCTTTGCAAAACATTTATTTTCTCCTCAAGAGCCATTTGATTTTTATCATACCAGACCTTTTGTTTTTCTAAAGTTTAACTGTTTTCTTATAGGCCTTGACTTGTATAAAAAGCTCTTTATATTTATCATTAACATCATCAAACTCACACTTAAGAGCATCATATTGAATATTGCAACCAAATATACAACTGTGTACCTGAGAAGTGATGCCCATCATTTCAATTTCTCCAGCAGTGTTAGCAACCAGTCCAATTTGAGGCTCTTCATTCTCACCATCATTCACATGATCATCCCAGTCAACTATGTTCTCCAGTGACAGCATGGCTGTAGGCTTTACCTCCTCAGCTTCCTTGATCTTGTATGCATTATATTTTCTTCTGGCACATCCCTTCCTGTTAGGACATTCTCTGGCAAAGTGACCAAGTTGGTTGCATTCAAAGAATTTGATCTTCTTCCTGTCAAACCTAGCTGATTCTCTTCCTTTGTAACCAAACTTCCTTCCAGATCCCTCTTCAAACCTCTTGACTTTCACAGCAAGCATGGCCATCTGCCACTTAAGATCCATCTCCTCCATATCCCATTTATCCACTTGTTCAAAGTCTTCATAGGACAACTGCTGTTGATCTTCAGATTCAGCAACAAATGAGTAGAGCACATATTCTATCACAGAATTAGACTTTGTTTTTCTTGAATAAGATTTGTGTGGTATGGATGCTGCTGATGAAGAAGTGGGAATATCAACATATGTTACCATTGTGTTTCCACTGGTAGTACCAACAAAGGCAGAGTGAGATGGAGCTTGAGAAAAGGTAGAGTGACCCTTGATGTCAAGCTCAAAAGACTTCAGCTTATTGTATAGATAATCAAAGCTTATGTAGTCAAGTCCCCCTTTTTCCTTGAGAGTTTGGGACACCTGATTCCAAGAAGGAGGTAGAGCACGAAGGAATTTGAGATTACATTCCTCAGTATCAGGTTTAGATTTTAACTGATTAAGCTGGTTGAGGATCTTTTGAAACCTGTCATAACCCTTATGGACACCCTCTTCTTCAGAGATAGAGAACTCCTGAAAGCTTTGTTTGAGCATGTACTTCCTCATTTTTTTGGACTCATCGTTTCCACCAAATCTTGCTTTTATACCTCTCCAAATCTGTTTTGCATCATCCAGATGATAGAAATCACTCATGTGCTCATCTGGAAGAGTTTGTAGCAAAGTAGTCCTTGTCTTGGTTTCCCTTTGGACAGCGATCTATTCAGCAGTTGTTGTGGGTGGAAGAATTATAAGTTTTCCTTCAGAATCTCTTCCAGTAGCCTTCTTACTATTTCCTTTAAGGATAATTTGCCAGAGGTTGACATCCATGTTGGAGATATAGTTTTCCATCTTCATGGCCCATATCTCATATTCATCCTTCTTAAGGTATGGGGATTTAGCATTAGTGTTTGACATGGTGACCACTTGCTGAATGGAAGACTGGGTGTTAGAACGTTTGTTTGATGACTCAGACTGATCATCACTCTCAACATCAGAATGTTTTGGTGATGACATGTTATGGTTTTTGAGAAGAAAAAGATTGTCTTCTTAGAAAGATTCTCACAAGGCTCTGATACCACTTGTTGGGTACAGTACCAGATAGATCTTATGAGCCTAGAAAGATTATAGTTGTCCTACGTAATCACAAAACAACTAAGGAGAACCTTTGCAAGAATTGTACTCACGTGGAAAATAAATACAAGACTTAAGAAGACGATAAACACAATAACTTGATCCTCTATGGATCTAAATTAATTCACTATTAATGTTGTCAAAGACGTACATAAAACCCTAGTCACATGTTTCTTTTATAGCACAAGAAACCCTAATGCAGCTTGCTAAGCACTCAAAATATATGCTTTATCTATTCCTATTTTAACTCAAGCATATCACAACTAATAAACTAAGAAAACGGAAACTACATATCTGGAGAAACATATTCTCAATCATAGGAAACTACACACTATCAGCAGAAACCTTTCTATCAGTAGAAATAACATAACTATTAGAAGGAACCCTATCAGGGGAAACCAACTGTTTACATAATTCCTAACATTAGCAACGCCATTCTTCTCATGCTTGTAGCATAAATATTTTTGACTTGCCACCACTAAATCGCCTATCCAACCAAACCCTTTGTTTCCCTAATGTAATCCTAACGTTACAACACTTTAAAAGACCTCTTAGATAGTTTTTTCTAGGTGCTTACGCCAAAGTGATGGAGGTTTGATCTAGTCTCAAGCTTATGGTAATCTATGTACTATGACCGGTTAATGAGTGTTTATCTTCCATTTCCATTTGATATATTTCATATACACCCGAGAGATGAGAGTACCCAAACACCACTTGTGAGGTGCTAGTATATAATTTCCATGCTTGTTATGACTTTTGCGAGGCTTATACTTGTTATGAATTATGTTAAACCATTGCTTTGTGCCCCCTAACTTATAAATTGATTAGCCAAAAGCACATTTGCTTGAGGACAAGCAAATACCAAGTGTAGGGATATTTGATAAGTATTTAAAACGTACACTTTTAAGAGGTCATTTAAGCCCTTAATCGCCAACTTTTATATCCGTTACTGCTTAAATCCCGATGAGCTTTTTAGGTCTCTTGAAGGCAAAATGCTGGAATGATGCTTATTTGGACAAAAAGGAGTGAATATGTGAAGAAAATGGCTAAAGTCAAGATCAAGACACTCAAGCTGCTGGAAATGCACCTGACGGTGTCCCACACAAAGGGCGACGCCGTCCCTATACCTGTGACGACTCAAGAGGGAAATTGCTATTTTACACCTGACGCCGTCAGGCTTTGAAGAATAGGGCGTCACGAAGACTTTTCTCCTCAGACGGTCTAGATTTGGATTCAGACGACGTCAGAGCTTAAGCTGACGGCGTCACAACCACAACGTGATGTCGTCCCAAAGTTGACTTAGCCAAGATGAAACCCTAATGACGGTGATCTGACGGCGTCACAATTAAAAGGTGACGCCGTCGCAGTTGTAAATCTATATATAGAATTTGATTTTCAGACTTTTAAAGAGGTAGACTTGTGGAGTAAAAACCTAAAATGATTGTAGTCCATATTGGACAGTATTTTAGGGTTCTAATACCCTATTTTACATCGAGATAAGTTATTTATTCCCTTGATTTCATTATGTCTTCGATTGAATGTGTGTATGCCTTCATGTTTAACATGTCCAGCAAATTTACTTGTGTGTTTGCTTAGATCTATGAAATCTAGTTATTAAATATTGATTGGTTGTCTCTTATCTTAATTGTAATTGGCTTAGGAGTGCTTAAAGCTATCGTTGTATTTTTAATGCTTGATTAATGTTTGTGAACATTAGTTTATAATTACTAGTGGAATTGTAGGCTAAAAATCCAAAGAAAACCTTAGTTTTAAGTTTATGAATCCTAGAGATTTCGTAGTCATTAACCTTAAGGTAGCTTGAAAGAGTTAGGGATAAAAGCACACCCTACGACCTTAGAAAACACAACGCGTTAAAAATAAGGACGTGACAATTCAACCACCAATAAAAGATAACTAGGGAGTAATAGTATCTAGGTAGACACATTTTTAATCATGATACGAGCACACTTCAATAGACATAGACTACCCATTAGATTAGATAATTAGAATAGTAGAGTAATCGGTAGAAGTACCACCCCCCAAATCCAATACCCCAAGATCGTACCTTTAGTTTCTAAAAAAATTTAAAAAGATAAAAAATAATCTTCCTCAACCTCAACCTTAGCGTAGTAATTTCTAACTAGCATTCCTATTCCCCTAGATAACGATATCAATCCCCGAGGCTTACCCTAATACTACACTATAACGATTAGGTTCACTGCCTAGGTGGTTGAAAAACTTGCTCGGAGAAAAGGAAGTTTCCTTTGACCCCGAACGCACGCTGTATGCTTATCAATAGCAGAATTATGTCCGAGATAGAGTTTTGTTTTAGGAATGATGAGCTTTAGGTGGACACACACACACTCACCGAACATCACGAAAGTCTGCACTCACACACGAAACACTGCATCGCAACACCTCACGAATCGTAACGCTTCTGGCATCGCTATACGCCTCCATTTATATGGAATTCCTGCTTGTCGCCTCCGAGCGTAGTTCGCCTTATGTCGGGTTAGAACCGACTGGAACCATTTAAATCCGAGTCGCTTATCGTCATAAGACTTGTCGATCTTATTGGAGCGTTTGGATTTGTTTTGGGCTATTTTCGGATTTGGTTTTGATTATGTTTTTGGGTTGTTTGATTTTGTGATTTTGGACCACGTTCCAAGTGTTGACTCATCATTTGATTTTGAATCATCGTTTGGCCTTGAATCGTCATTCGGCCTCGTTTCGTTAGTAATCTTTTTGGAATTGTCATTCGGCCTAGTTTCGTTAGTAATCTTGTTGGAATTGTCATTCCGCCTAGTTTCGTTAGTAATCTATCATTCCACCTCGTTTTTCTAGTAATCTTGTTGGAATTATCATTCCGTCCCGTTTCGTAAGTAATCTTGTTAGATTTGTCATTCAGCCTCGCTTCATTGGTAACCCTGTTACCGACACTTCTACTTCAAGCCTTGTCTCGAATCGATTATTGTTTATTCTTCTGAAACGTTACCATTCGCTCTTTGTTGATTCAAACGACGTCATCTAGTTGACGTTGTTCATTGTTCCAAACCTATAATATTTTGTCGATGTTGCTTCGTCAACAGCTTACAGTTAAGGTTGTACCTTACATGTTGTTGGTGTTGTACCTTATCCTCTATTGAGGTATCCCTATCGATAATGTTCTAACGACATGTTTCATTAAAGTTGTTCACCGAGATTAACCTTCTAATGTTATTCCATCGATGTTGCTCTAACAACGTTGAACTCTTGACGTTGTTTTATCAATGTTAGTCTGTTGACGCCATACCACCGATTGTTGTACTACCTACGCTGTCCTATCGGTGTTGTACCTTACACTTCATCGATGCCAAATTATTTTGTATACCTACTTAGAGCCGTTGACGTTTACTCGTATTTAGGATTTGATTTGATATCGATTAATTTTCGAATTTCTTTTGGAAATTATGACTTTGGATTCGAATATTGTACCTTTCTGCGTTAAGTATTAAGTGTACTAATGAGTCAATTAATTGATTGTTGTTAGTAATTAATACTCTCTTTAGGAGTCGTACTTTCTGCCTCTAACCTAAATATCGTGTTGAGCCAACCGACTGATTGCTAGTAGCAATCAACACTTTCTAACAGAGTCATACTCTGAACTTGCTAAACTTCCCGTCCAGTAGAGATTCCGTGCCCAACGGAAATTTTGAAATCTTAAGGAGTAAACTGAACCGCGTTCCTTGGGACAACCACCTAATTTTTCTCTCGTCCTTCGAGAAATACCTGCTATCCTTTATGTCCTTTTACCGATCGATAAGCTACGCCATAGACGAAACCTTGGAAGGAGATCTCGCGCCTTTACCTGAGTGGTTGTTAGTAGTCCTACCCAACCTGTTCACCTCCCGCTATTCAGCAAGATGGAAAGTATGGACGACCTTGCTCATCTCTTCCCCTATAGTTATAGTAGTACTAGAGAATCCCTCTATCTTCTTTTAAGGAGGTGAGAGAGTACTCATTTCTCTCCCTCTGGTAGAGTGGCTTCGCTCCTATGAGCTAGTCCTCACTTTTGAACTCTAGCTCCTTACTTTCTGTCCCACCGTAGAACTCCAATCGAAAAGGGGAATCTCCCTTTGGTCCACTTTCTCTATTTAAGATTTATTATGTCCTTCTCAACCTTCAACTCCCTTCGATCCTCTTTAAGGAGGAAGTGCGATCGGAAGGCCTGAGTTAGCAAATAGATTTCTTCATACGTAAAGGAGATTGTGTGCATTAGGAAGTGCTGATATCTATCCTTTTCAGATCATGGCAATCGTCATACACCCATGCTTCATCTATCACTTCCTAGAGCCGAGAGAACAGATTTGGATATGCTTACAGTGTATCATCTCTAGACTGATGGCCAAAGTGAAGAAATTATTCGAGCGTTAGTAGATACGTCACGTGTTCATCGAGTTTGGCAATGGTTGGGATAGACACCTTCTGTTGGAAAAATTCTCTTATAGACACCTTCCGTTGGCCAAATTATCCTGTAACCCTACCTATCACTTTAGTACCTCAAAGGCACCGTAAGAGGCGCTCTATGGTCGTAAGTGCCGATTCCGATTGTTGGGTAGAAATAGAAATACCCGACTTACCGAACCCGAACCTATTCGAGAAGCTACCGAGGAGACCATTCGAAGGCGACATGGATGTGCAAGCTGCTCGCGAATCGTTAGAATTCACTGACGACGTAGATCTCTTGAATCCCCAGAAGTAGTCTAGATTAAGCTTAGAGATTCACCATGAGAATTTGTGAAGCATTTAATAAACGTGAAAAGATTAATCCTCGCTATATCGATCTATTCAAAATCCTTGCTGGAGTTAGACTAGTAGCTCAGAGCCTTGAGCTACCGTCAAGACTTAGTAGTATTCCCGACATTTCGTGCGTAATAGGAAGAAATGACTCACCGATGAGGCAGTTGTTATCCCTCTGGGAAATCCAAACCTTTGAACATCTAAACCTTGTTGACCTATCAAAATCATAGACCATGAAGTCAGACGACTTTATTAAAGTCGCATCCCCATCGTTGAAGTTCGTCGAAACTCGCAGTAAGATCCTAGATTCACGTAGGGGACGTGAAGCTAAATCCTCGTGCGTATGCACTCACCTCTTCTAGACCTTAACGCGTAACTCGAATTGAATCACGAGGACGCGATTCCTTTAAGGATGTGACGTTGTGACAACTCGTAATTTCCTCGATGCGTCGTAAATGGAGAAACGACGATTAGAGTGATCTTTCCCTCTAATTTGAGATACGAGTCGTATTTATAATCATTTTTATTAGAAATATTATTCTGAGAACGTTGGCGTAATTCGCAAGTCACGAATCCATCGTTTGCTAGTCCAAACGAGTCCCGAATCTAATATTACAAAAGAATAACAAAAGTTACAACTAAGGTCAATTAGATAATTACCCCGCTGATCATTGTGGTTTCACTTGTACATGTTTAGTCCCTCATGGGTATATAAATACTCCCTCTCTCCCACTTCTCTCATTTCACCCTCCCACTTTCTCTCTCTTAAAACACACACTTCTCCTCTCTCTCTCTCTCTAATATTCGGCCAACCCAATTAGGGTTCCGGCAGCCGCCAACTTTTCCAGCCACCTCCACCACTTACACCGCCCATATCAAATGATAGATCGGCCCTTGTGGTTATGTTTCTGTAACTCACGCACTCCAAAACCCTACAACGCGTTCTAGATCTAGGTTTTAAGGTTCGAGTATTAGGGTTTCTTGATGATAACGAGTTCAAAGGTTCAAGCTTGGTTGGTTACGAGTTGTACTTGTACGAGATACCAACAACACGCTCCCACGGCCCCTCGTTCTCTCCGTAAAACACAACCCGTTTTGTATAATATTATTTTTTATTTTAAACCGATTTTATATATTGTTTATGTCCTGTTTTTCATGGATAAAAAGGTGTTAACTGGAAAATTAAAAATGTAACATAAGGTTTGATATACCCAATGAAAACAATGATTCGTGTGGTAAAACTTGTGTTTGATAGTGGTAATTGGTTGTCGGGACAGTTTATGATGGTCACGTAAGAGACTCTTGTTTGATGGAAATCGGGGTGAACCCGTGTATTAGTTTTGAGCTTGTGTTGATTTGGTTTAGCATAACCCACGTAGGGTGTTGACTGGTCCGGTTATCAGAACAGAACCCGGCTAGGGTGCGTCGAGGTATGGTGTCTAATCGTGATGTGTTCGTGTCTCAGTTAGGATCCGGATTTCATAAATTGATGTCGTGGTTTTGTTTAGTTCTCGGGTTACTTGGTCTTAAACTAGTAGTAATGGAAAGTAGTAAAAGGTTTGTTTGTTTAATTGTTGTTGCTGCCCAGTTGGGTGATTGACTCGTAAACTGAGTCGGGTCGACTCAGTGGAGTCGGTCGGGTTTGACCCGCATGTTCACTTGGTATTCGTTTTGTTTTGATGTGTAATTGGTCATACGGTATAAGTCGATATGGGTTACGGGTTCAATTCGATTAAGGCTCGATAATGGATTATAAGTCGTAAAATGTTGTTAATATAGAATATCGAAACGGATAAATGGCAAATGGTAACAATGAGCTATTTGAAATATGTAACGGACTAATTATATATATCTGTATCGGACATATTTGATCGTTAATATTAAACTCGAGCGAATAACGAATAAGTCATTCATAAAACGGGGAGATAAATATTAAGAACTAAATATGCAATTAATAATTGATATCGGGTATTACGTATACGTTATAACTTATAAGGTTCAAAACGAATTATAAATTTGGAGTAACATTTGATACACGAGTTATCTTGGTTATAAGTTGGACTTTATTAAACATTTTGAACTAACCAAATATAATATATTAGACTCAACGTGAGTTTAATATATTTGATTCATGACAAGCCTAAATTTTCAGTTGTCACATATTAACTAATAACGAGATATTTATCAATATATTGTCGACAATACGGTTTTATTTAATTTTAGACCCTTGTTAATTACGATAATAACTCATGTTTTATAAATACAAGTTAACTTTTATAAACTTGTTTGGAAGGATTGTTTTGAGTAGACAATTTATTAAAGTCGTAATGGCTTGGGAACGTTGAATAAACGAATGCGTAATTTGTAATATACTACATAGTATACCTTATATGAAGTACTTTATTATAAACTCGTCTATGTACGAGTAACGATTGTGAAACCTTTATTAATCAAGCATTAAATGGAAACTTATCTTTTATTACATATACGTTTGGGATTATGGGGAAACTACTGAAAGTTAACCTATTTATATTACATAAATAGTTGTCATCATTTTCTAGTCTTCTTTGACTAGCTTGAGTATTGCCAGTGTCCATTCCTCTTTGGTGAGCATTCTAGTCAGTATGTCTCGACTATGCCGACGTCTTCTCCTCTTTTGTGTGAGTTGTGCGTCGCGTCTATGTTTCTTACCACCACACAAAACGTTAAAACTAAACCTTTTGAGATATTGATAATGGACTTGTGAAAGAAATAACACGAATAAATCCACGAAAACTATGACACGTTACTTTCTATCAACTTCTTTATCATATGAGCCATATTCTAAGATAATCCTATACGTATTAGGTTGCGTTGTTTCTATTCTATTCTACTCATCGTACCTTCTCCTGGATGCCATAGAGATTAGCTTTAGATGCCAGTCATGTTAGTGTGAATAGTGCATTACTGTGGCTAAGGTGAGTTTCATAGCCCCTCTTTTCAGAGGTTTTCATAACTATTTTGGGGGAGAATACATGCTGCTTTTAACTAACCATAATTGGATGTGTGAATGTTAATTGTGAAAGTTTGTTGATTGTAATATTTGATTTGGTGATTAAATGTTTTACGTGTATATATGAGTGCAAACTATTTCTTGGACCTGCCACTACACTTTTGAATTGCTAATGTGTTAAATAGGTAAGGATGGATGTGTGAAAGATGTTGACTTAGTTTAGGGTAGCAATCCTTTGCTATAAAGTGATGCCTAGCTAAGAATAGACATTTGTATCCCACCTAGACCAGGGTAGCATTGTTCTAGGCTTTGCTATAACTATGGTGCCTGGCTAGAGTCGCCTATCGATGAATATTATTGGATTATTGTTGGGATTTTTATTATATATCTACCCTAGTCGCACATAGCACATAAACTTTATCAGGTCTACCACTACTTTTGTAACTAAACTCTATGAACTCATCAGTGTAAGCTGACCTTTTTAGCATATGTTCCCAGGTTTAAGGCGATAGCTCACTATTGGAAGACTCTTGGCAAGGGCCATGGTCATAGGCGACTCTGATGAATAATCGGGACCGCTTTAAACTTCTTTTGGGCCTATTTCCACACTATTTTCATATAATGAAAACTTAATGTTTTCAATAATGTATTTTATTCTAAATAGCTAGAATAAAAACCATTCTTTGTATCTTATATTGTGATACCAAGATAGCACCACCCAAAGGTTTGTATGCTTTTGCTGGACCCTCTTTTCGGGGTGTTACATATACCAAAATGTAAATAGAAAATATATAAAACCATCAAAAACCATAAAAATCAGAAAAAACTGAAAATACCAAAAATAGTTTTTTGAGGCATGTCTTCTGGTATCGATAATATTTACGGTCCTAGAAATTTTATTCACTAATGACACGGGTCTTTAAATAAAGTTCAAACAAAAGTTCAAAACGTTTTCAAAACATGTCTAAAATGGCTTGCTATTATTTCAAATATGGAACCCGCTTTTCAAAAAAAAATGAAAGTGCTACACAAAATCGATTTTCATAAATATCGAGCACCTATCCTAAAACAAAATGAGGAAAGCACGTCGCCAAAAAGAAAGTTTTTCCTATACAAATTTTTTTCCTTCTATGATTTTTCAGAAAAATATTTGTATTTCACATGGTGTTAACATATTGTTTGAAAATAAATCGGACTCAAATTTTTGAAAATCAATCGGACTCAATTTTTTCATAAAATTTGTCACTCAATCAATGACTTGGGTCATCGATTGAGGGGGAGAGTGATTTCAAATTGTATATTTTCGAACGTTATTTCATCAAACGAGTTCATATGTACATTATAAGTAGTGAATAAAGATTTGGTGTTATGTGTCAGTGTATGATCTTTCTTATATTCAAAGATCTTTCAAAATGATTTTTCTTATATCGAAGATCTCTCAAAATTATCATACCTGACACTAACATTCTCCGTCATAGATTGAGGGGGAGTTTTTTAATGTTCCTTTATCAGTATATATTAAACCAGACCACATTTTCTCCCAAATTTTGCTAACTTATTTAAATCAATTGAGATCACAAATCTTAAAAGGTTTGAAATTTTTGATCGGGGAAGAGAATGTGATTTAAATATTAAATCTGTTAAAAAAATATGATTGTGTAAGACTTAAACAGGCACTCCTTTATCCATGTGCTAAACGATATCAAATACCGAGGCACATGTTGAGGGAGAGCATTTCTGAAAGATAAAAAACAATTGAGGTACAAATGCTTTGATGTTTTATCACAGGTACCTTGATTGATTTTCAAGTGGTTTTAAGGTGGAGAGAACAGTACCACATGACTGGCCTTGCATTTACTTTATTGGAGTTATAAGGATGGTAAGGTTAGGTATTCGTTCCCACGATCCTGCCAGAGCCGGAGAGATCTACCCAGGCACAATCCACTAGTTAGTGTAGAAGTCCTTAGGTATGATGAAAAAAGGAGAAAGGTGAGAATAAGGGAAGAGTGCCGACTGAGATGGAGCTAGGACTAGAACAAACCCAACAAGGTTCTAGTAATGAAGTCTCGGTAAGCGATGAAGGAGTTGAAGAATGAAAAAGAAATATAAAGATAAAGGGTGAAAAGAAATAGCCCTCCAAATATTCAACCTTAGGGCAGAAACCGGGTTCAATTCATATGCTACTGGTGGTTACCAAGGTAACGTTGGTATTGAACACAAGACGTCATGGACCCAGTGTGTAAGATATTAACTTTCACATACACATCATAACATTAACACAATGAGCACATAGATGGTTTTAGAGAGAGAAAGAGTGGGACATTCTAGTGAGAGAAACTTGTGGAATATTAGATTACCAAAGAACATCCAACCCTCTACCTTGCAAGGTAGAGGGTATTTATAGGTTACAAACTAAACGACCTCCTGACGGCATGTGGATCAGGGATACAGTGGGTAAAGACCCGACCTTCTTCCACGGTGTTGCACTACACTATTTTACGCTACAAACTAAATACATAAGCCGTAACTAATGACCAATCTACGAGCTAACTTATGCTAGATAATAGTTGGGGTGACCGACTCTTTCAACACTGGAATTTTCTAATTCCTAACAATCTCCCCCTAAGGGAGGTCACCCCATATTTTACATTTCAAATCCTAGCATTCTAGTCTTGACTTTGTTCTTGAGCTCGTAGACTTTCATACATCAACATCGTAACCTTGGTGCATAGGTGGTGCAACTTCAAAGTCTGCAAAGATTTGTACTTTATGTAGGAGGTCCATTTCTGATTCACGAGATAGTAAATATAAGCCAGCTTTTGAGATCATCAGCAATCAACAATCTCTGACACATCCTTAGTGGTGTTGGTATTATGTGATATTGTGACTTTGGGACCGACATGCTCACATTCTGGATCATGAGATCTTCTTATCAGAGTAGCGGAAGCATTTGTTGAATCATGATATTGGCAGCAGCGTAGCAGAAGCATGGAGTGAAAATATCAGAGTCATTGATGCACTAATCATGATTTCTTTTGAGATGAATGTGTTAAGTGAGCATGCGGTTGTGGATTGACTGCTTCGTTCTGATCAGCTGCAAACGTCGGGCGTACCTGCATACAACAGTTAGCAACAAATCGCACGAAAGTGTCTTTGATCACTTTCGTTGAATTGAGGTACACGGCCCACGGTTCCCCGTTGATCAGTGCATGTACTGCCTGTGATCAGGTATAATTCCGAAGAATTTCCTTGACAGGGTTTCGCAGCTGTTCTAGCTGTTCTCAAACCGGAACATCTCAAAGAAGACAACACGGAGTGAGTGAATCAGCGAATTTTAAGTCCACTGATTGATGAAAAGAGATTTGAAAAACAATCGTGTATTGCTCAATAGAAATTGTTTTTGCAATACAACGAAGGTTTTATTGAAAATCAATTATCAATCATAAAAGTACCTTTTGGTTTGAAAAATGAGTACACAGTCGATGTGCTAAAGAAAAGAGTATATTAAGCACAACGACCGGTTTTTCAAAGGCATCCGTCAATCCATAACCTGAACCAGGATAGATTCAAGAGATTGAATCGCCCCATTGTTTCTGTTCAGTTGTCACATGGTTGATCTATATAATAGATCTCACATGCCACCTACCAGGAGCTTGTTAGATGTTGGCTCCAGAAGGATTTCCATCTTCATTGTGAATATGTAAACACATCACTCAGATGTTCTGGCAATACCACAAGGATAATGCGTAGGACTCTAGATATAAACTCTCTTTCCACATTGTGTGAAACCGAGAGTCTTCATTGAAAGTGTCCTAATGAGATTTATTGATGATCTCGTGGCTCTAGACTCAATTTGTGCATATTTTGGATCCTATAACGGAGACTAGGGAGAGGGTCTCCTTCTTCAATATCAACCATCTCTAAGAGAAAGTCGATAGATAATGTTGGTTCCCCGTGACAATGAAACAAGCCCTTTTAAGAGGTACTTGAGTGGTTTGGAAAGTTGAAGTGCAGAGCGTCACTGGGTCCATGACGTCTTGTCTTCAATACCGATGTTACCATCAGTAGCATATGAAGTGAACCCGGTTTCTGCCCTAAGGTTGAATAAATGGAGGGCTATTTGTTTTCACCCTTTTCTCATTCAATTCTTTTTAATTCTTCAACCCCTTCAGTGCTTACCGAGACTTCATAGCTAGAACCTTGTTGGGTTGATTCCAGTACTAGCTCAGTCTTAGTCCGCACTCTTCCCTTATCTCATTTTTCTCCTTTTATCATCATACCTAAGGACTTCTACACTAACTAGTGGATTGTCCCTGGGTAGATCCCTCCGGTTCTGGCGGATCATGGGAACCAATACCTAACCTTATCATCCTTATATCACCGTACATAAAGTAAAGTTGGTCGGTCTATTTGGTATTGTTCATCTGCCATTGGATCCAATTGAAAACCATTTGAAAATCAATTCAGATACTTGTGATATATTATCAAAGCATTTTGTACCTGAATTGTTTTTTGATATTTTTAGAACGAGAACTCCCCCTCAACATGTGCATCAAGTATTTCAAAATGTTTTGCACACGGAGGCAAGAGAAAGAAATTACTTCTTTGATTACCATTTTCAAAAAAAATATCACCATCACTTCCTTGATCAAATCAAGTAGATAAAGCATTTTCAGGAAGGATGAGGTTTCCATAAATTTGCTCCCCCTCAATATGTGCCTCGTGTATGAAAAGAGTTTTGCACATACTAGAGGGAACCTTTTATCATCAAAGGATTAGAAGCCATGTGATCAAGGTACTTTAAAATATTTAAAGTGTGGTGTACCCTGATGACTTGAATTTACAGAGAGAGTTCTCCCCCTTAATATATGCTTCGAGATTCGAAAAATTGTTTAGCACATATAAGGGAGAAGTTTGCACAAAAATTGGTCATCTTATCTTTTACCATCTTTCATATTTATATCACATTTTCTCCCCCGATCAAAAATCTTAAATCCTTTGAGATTTTGGATCTCAAGTGATTTAAATAAGTATGAGGTAAAATATTTGTAGGAGAAAAATGTGTCCGATTTTATATGATAAAGAAAAAGGACAACACAGATGTTTCCCCTTTTCAAAAAGGGGAAACCATAGTACAAATCCTAGCACTATTACATGAATTACAGTTGTTCATATTTGTTACACCACATATTACACAAAGTTAACAAAGCATAAACGGTATTCTGAAGAAGTCTTCATTCAGTTCTCTGAAGAAGTTTGTAGTGACCATCACGGAGCCTTCCACCAACAAAGCTTTCAAGGCTGCGGAAGATCCTTCGTGTCTTGAGTCTTCGTCTGATTGCAGCAATGAAATGTTCACATCTTTTCACGTCATCATCAGTCCAGAAAGTAGTTTTAACCCAAGATCTCATATCAAGTTTGGCTTCTTTCACTCTGGTGTCAAGTTCTTCTTCGACCATTTTGAGCGTACCATCACTAAACTTGTAGAGTTCACATAGACGCATAAGCATACGCGATCCATATCTGTCGGTGAAGATGACGGCTCTAGGGGTGTCAAGAACTTTGTATTCTCGATGAAATTCATGCCCAGCTGCACTCCATTGAGGACTTGTGAGGTTGACCCTGGTTTGGTAGCTTTCAATGCCAAGCTGAAAGTCCTCAACTCGTTTCCGAATGACTAAGCCCCTGATCCAAAGAGTGACAGCTGCAGAGAGGGCCTTTTTCTCACGTACAGGTAAGTGCTCCAGGTGTCCTTGAAGATTTAAGAGATAGAGATCTTCGAAATCATTGGGCAGAAGATGTTTGAAGTCGTTCTCTTCAATGGTATACACTTTGAAATCAGCTCTTTTAAGGACAATCTTCTTCAAGTACTCATATCCATACATCAGGAAGATCTCTACACTGACAACGCTTAAGATTTGCAGTTTTGATCTGACATCATTGCGTCTTTTATCAGCACCATGTCTGTCAATGTAGAACTTCTTCTTTTTGAACCACCAGTGGGAGATACCATAAGACGCTGCAATATCATACTTTTGCTCTTCATTTGCCCAGAATTGATCAGGAACCATCTGCTCAAGCCCCTGATCAGAATAGGTTGCAGCTTTCATCTTTGAAATAGATAGAGCAGGTCTTCTTTCCGCAGAGCGAGCACACAGATAATCCAAGTCGAGATTGAAGAAGAATTCAGCCTGAATGGTTATCTGACCCGGCTCACCACCAAGAGGAAGAGATTTGTTGACATTGAAGCGACTGATTTGCTCACTGACTTGGTCATTCAGCATCTTATGGCATTCTTCCATCTGATATTGAAGATGATTTGCATCAGAATGGAAGACTTTGACAATTTCGTAAGCTTGACCTTCTAGATCTCTTGGAGTTATGGATGAGATACTCTTCCGCTCACAGAACCATTTGATAAAACTTCCCATATCACCAGTGTAGTGCAGAAGAGAGTCTTCGGCTGGAACTTCATAATTATTGGTGATTACTGATGCCCAATTGATGTCAGGAATCATAGAGTCAGACTCTGGGATGGTCCATGTGGGTTCAGGAGAAGGAGGTTTATCTTCCATAATGCAGCTTTGAATAGTGTCTCTTGAAGGTGCAACTCTGGATGTGCTAGTGCGATTCCCAGCCATGTAGGAGTCAAACCAGTCTTCTGATGACTTTGGAATATGCTTTGTCGACGCATCATCTTCATCTGGTTCTGAGTCAGCCATGACCTGAGATTCTTCGTTAACCATTTGATCATCAGGGATGAAGGTGGACGTGGATGTGAACCTTGAATCAACCGTCGTCCAGGCAGCAGATTTTTTCTGATTACTCTGCTCTTTTGTTGGATCTGATTGACTGGTAGATTTTGGCGGTGATGATGGTGGTTGTGATGGAGTTGTGTTGGTTGTTGTAGAAGGATTACCAGATCCAGAATTTCCAGCTCCCCCCGTTGGTGGTGGGGGAGGAGGTGGATCTTTGCGATCCTTTATCAATGCTTCCATTACACTTGTTCTCCTTTTCTTTTTAGCTTCCTTTTCTCCGACTTCAATCTTAAACTGCTCATAATTGTCGAACTTGATGGATTCTTCAAGTGCCTTATAGAGTTTACTGTGAACTTCATGCTTGTCCTCTTCAGCCTCATACATCCTTTCACACAGAGCAGCTCTCATATCGGAGATGGGGAGGTCCTTGAATCGTCTGAGAAGTGGAGCCTCCATTGCCCATTCCACGGCATCCTTGACTTCTCCTTCAA
Organism: Chrysanthemum seticuspe; assembly: GCA_019973895.1. Lineage (NCBI taxonomy): Eukaryota > Viridiplantae > Streptophyta > Magnoliopsida > Asterales > Asteraceae > Chrysanthemum > Chrysanthemum seticuspe. The sequence continues at coordinate 227,321,938 of BPTQ01000004.1, forward strand.
TAGCATCGGTAACTGCTTCATTGAAGTTGAGGTGCTCCAATCTGTAGACACGATCCACCAGAGAATCAACAGACTTAGGAAGTTGCCTTTCCAGTGCTTCTACCCTTTTAATGGTTTTATCCAGTAGTTGATCAGACATGAGAATCTGTGGAGGGGAAGCTGGTGGAGCCACTTCATCAGCAATTGTGAAGATGGGTTCTGGAGTTGGTGGTGTTGTCGTTGGTGTTTGTACGGTTGATTGAGCAGGCAAGGGAGGTGGAAGTGCAGTTGATAGTGAAGATGCAGTCATTGGAGGAATGGTTGAAGTATCTTGCTGAATGCTGACATTATACATGGATTGTGCAGAATCTAAGGTTTTGTCATTAATGAATTGATCACCAAAAGAGAAGTCTTCATCAAGATTCTAAAGTGAAGATAGAGAGTTTGTAGACAGATTTGGTTCATCCATCTTCAAGGTCTCGTCAGATCTTGTCTCAAGGTTCTCCTGTGAGCCCTTTTGTGACAGAGTGTCAACATTCAAATCAGATTGAGTCTCACCAAGTGATAGAGATTCCTTAAACGTTTCAGGCACCTTAACCACACCAGATTGTTCTTTTGCATGAGGTGAATCTGTTCTTCTCTTCAGCTCATATTGATTAGTGGTGCTAGAAGGAGATGATGAGATAGTTAAAAGCATGTGAGCAGCTTGTTCAACACTTGCAACTCCTTTACCCTTGTCAAGTGTAATTGAGGCTGTTTGTTGAGGTGGTTGAGCGGGTTCTCTTAACACAACTCCACCTACTGGAGCCTTCACATTTTGATCTTCAAGGCTTTGCTGAATTCCAAGTTGCAGATCAGCATCATCTTCATCAGTTAACCTGGAAACATTCCTTGGGGTCTCAGTGTTCTCACCAATCTCCTTTTCCACTTTCTTCCTTTTTGCTTTCTGCTTCTTGGAGATGGTGTCAGACTGCTGAGAACTTTCACGTCTCTTTTTAGGAAGAGAGGCATAGGATGCTTGTGAGGCTGATTTTGTCACGGGAGCATTTGGTTGTAAAGGAGAGGGTGTGACATTAGCAGAGAGTTTGGTTGCTCTTTTCATGTATTGCTTGAAGTAGTCCTTCTTCTTGATATCATCTGTAAGGAGAAGATCAGGAATTGGCAATCCAAATACTTCTTGATCCGAACCTCTAGGAACATATTTCAAGTTTCCTAGAACAAATTCATGTTCTGCTTTGTGTAGAGTTGATTCAGACCTAGGAGTGAAGTTGTGAGTTTGTTGCAAATACTGGATGACAAGCTTGGAGAATCTGATGCTGGGAATTACAAGTTTGTTCTGCTTCTTTCGACCTCGAACATTGTTCAAAAAATAGGTTCTATCAGATATGAATGTGTTCATTGATAACGAGAATTCTTCCCAAATACGATCTGAGACATTCACATCAACCCTATTAACGATTCCCCATAGGATTTGCAAGATAGGAATTCTCACTTTATCGAACCCTGAAGTTTTCCCAGATAAGCATAAGTTCAGAATGGTTGTAATGGCTCTCCAGGGTTGATACATGTGTCCGGTGATGATGTCAGATGCTCTTGAGATACTGTTCTGATAACCCAACCCAATAAGAAATACGATCAGATCGTCAGCACCAGGCGGAGATTCAGAACGAATGTCAGGGTCACATGGTGTGATTCCAAGAGCTTTGCTCAGAATATCAGAATCAATTGTGAACTCCATATTATCCAGCTTGCAAGAGTATCGTGCTGTGATTTTATTCCATTGAACGGTGTTCCAGAATTGTTGAATGTAGATGGTAGGAATTGAGCATTGCTTGGTAATAGCCCCGAAGAAGTTAGTGTTTTTGAGGATGTCAATTGAAACTTTGAATATCGGATTTTGTTGAAGCCTTTGAAGGTCCACATAATAGTTGCTTTTACCAATAGCAGCCCATTGACTTTTGGGAAGGACTTCTTCGTCTGAGAGAACTCTGGATGATCCTGACGGGGTAGCGCTCTTTTCTGAGATTGAACTTGCCATTGATGTTCTGAGTAATCATACAATCAACAGTAATAGATGGGAACAGGTTAGATGATACATAGTAAGTGAGACAGCATTGAGAGCACCCTTATGACAAGGAAGTAGTAACACTGAAGACGTTCCCAACACATACTGAGACAGATAGAGTGGCAAAGATTGCAACTATATGACACCTTTCAACTATATGATGACATACATAATTAAGATATATCAATGAAGAACATACATATAGAAAAATGATTACATGATGAGCTTATAAGGGATTTAAAGGGCAAAAGAGTGCATTACAACGTGATTATGACATGAGCCAAGATACACATGTAAAAGTGATATAACACATATGTATGAGGCAAAAAGAAACATTTGGCAGTCGTGAGAGAACCCAAGTACCTTTTGCCTAAACAGAGATGTCATAACAGTTTACATAGAGTAAGTTGATTCAACACGTCGAATTAGGAGATCCTAGGAGTAGTGAGAGCGAAATCATCTTTAGCAAAAACTTTGAGCATTTTAAAAAATCCTTGACCCTAAGACAAATTCTCAATCATGAACACTGTTATAAACTTGTAAAAACAAGTCGTCATCTAGAGCCACGGACAAGTCACAAAAGGATTAGCACTCTAAGTCGCTAAGCTAATTCGCTAACATGTAAGACCAAGTTGCCATGAATAAAGCCTAAACCAAGTCGCTACAAAGCAGTCAACTAAGTCGCTAGGTAACAAATTCGCTAACTTGTAACTACAAGTCGCTATCTGCTAAATCGCTAACCAAGTCGCTAGGATAATTTGCTAGCTCAAAAAGTTAAGTCGCCATGTACAGTAACTAAGCCAAGTCGCTACAAAGTGGTTAACTAAGTCGCTAGGTTATTAATTCGCTAACTTGTAAATACAAGTCGCTAGTTACTAACTCGCTAACCAAGTCGCTGGAAATTAGTGAACTAATTCGCTACGGAGACGTATTCGCTAAGTAGAACTCTAACTCGCCATGAAGAACATTCATACTAAGTCGCTACCAAGAACAATCTAACTCGCCACCAAGAACACTCCTAACCCCAACCCATCAGTCCAATCCATTATAAACAACCATCAATGTATCCAACCAATATAATCCAAACAAATATATTCCAAACAATTTAACACGTTCAATCATTTTATAAGAATCACACACACGATTACATAAAAATCCGAACCTAAGCGAGAGAGTCAACTAATCACACCTCACGAGCACGAACGGATCTGAATATAACGATAAGTTAGAGACTAGAAACTGAAACATAAGATAGTAACGATAAGAGTGAATCGAAGCAAACCTTATGCTAAGTCGCTAGTAAGACTAAAGTGACGAAGAGAGGTAGAAGAAAGGAACGAGAGAGAGAAAAAAATTTCTTGGAGGGTAAAGTGGTAACTCGCTAATGGGTAACACGCTAGGGGTATACAACCTAACTTAGGCAATATGACACAATTAGTCCTTGTGGTTATAAACTAAGGTGGTAATACGCTAGAGCAACATAACTTACACTATATGACAAGTTTGGTCCCTATGGTATTAGTGAATGAGTGGTAATAATATGCTAACACGGATAAGATAACGTCTCTAGCATTGATTATTACACTGATCATCATGAAACAATTCAACATTTCAACACATAGTCAGTTACAACGAAAGCACACACTGAAAGTCTCATGAGCAAGATACAATCACAGCCTATAACAGGGAGAAACCCATTCCCAGATATTTCAAAAGTATAACCAGTTAGTCACACAAGCAGGAAATCACCACATCATACAAATAAACAAGCATCATAACCAGCACAGAAGCCAATGGTGTATAAAACTAATCTCCCCCTCAATCAATGTCAACAAAGAACATTGATTGATATTACCCGAACCCATTAAACCACCAAGAATATATCTTTTGTTCGAACTTCATCTATGATCCCGTGCCATTATTGAATGACATTTCTAGGACCGTAGATGTTATCGATAACAAGGAGTATATTCATTATTAGATTGTGAAAAGAAAAAAAAAATGATAAAATGATAAAAATGATTAATTTTTTTTTTTTTTTTTTTTTTTTTTAAAGCTTGATTTATACAAAGACATGGAAGGGCGAGTCCAGATTCGAAATGAATAGGAGTCAAAGTAAGAGGTACATCAACTCTGGCAAGCTATAGCTCCTGAATGAGCCATGTTCATATCTGAGGGGAACCAAGTCATGAAGTTCCTGATTTAGTTGAGCATTGTACCTGAAAAAGACTGAGAACACATTGTACTTGAAGCACATGTAGACTTGTACATAGAAGGGTTAGTGACATGTTTATTCTCACATTTAGATTCAACACAGTATAATTCAGACGTATCATTAATGGGGGTCCTAATAGGTTCTTCATTCTTGAAAAGTTTACCTGTGGGAATCCACTTGAGGCATGATTTAGGAATGTAAGTTCGTTTAAGTCCTGTATACTTAAATAATCTGCCAGTGGGAATCCATTTGAGGCCACAGTGAGATGAACTAAATGAGTGCACACCCTTGTTTTGACTATTTGTCTTTTTGTGATCAGAGAATTTCTTAGGGGATTGATCTGTCAGACTATGTTTTGCATGATACCTAGTTAAGGTTATAGCATTTTTGACTTGTGGGTGATGTTCATTCGTCCTATGCTTGGGATTCATCATATCTGAACTAGGCAATGAAGTGACTGGTTTTGACAAAACAGACTTGTTATCAACTTGGGATGTAAGCTTCGATTTCAATGTTTTAGCTCTTTCAGACCTAAAGGCATTAGGTTGTTTAATAACTGTTCGTTTCAAGTGGTTCTGAACCGTTGACTTTCCCAAAGTTGAAGGTTTTGCAAACTTAGTGTTCATCCTATTTCCAGCATACTTCCTGAGCTCATTTTTTAGGGCAACAATATTGAAGCTCTTGTTCTGAATTTGTGCTTTGAGGTCATCAATATCTTTCATCAAGAGATTAGATTGATTGACTACTTTAGAGTTTGTTTCCTCAAGGTTCTTTCTTAAATGCTCATTTTCTCTTAGAAGGTTGGACACATATAGTGCTAGTTCAGAATTCCTGGATTCTAGTGTATCACTTATCTCATGACAGTCATATTTCTGGGCTTCTGAAAGAAGAGATTTCAGATTACTTATGGTTGAATCTTTGTCCTGAATCTGGGATTTTAACTGATTAATTTCAAAAAATTCTCTAAATTCTGGAAGTTCCAGATTACTACACTGTTTTTTTGCATAAAACATTTCATCCTTATGTTGTATTTCAATTTGCAAAGAGACACAGTGTTTTTCAAGAATTGAAAATTTGTTTGAAAGCTCATCATATACCCTTTTTTCAATCATGTTACTTGCACTAGATTCAGAAAAAACAAAGATTGATTCCACATTGTTATGTTCAGGGTAAGAGTCATGTACCTTATTGTGAGAATTTGTGTGATCAGATAAGTGTACCTTGTTGATTGTTACCTTTTCTGACTCTGAGAATTTGAGATCAATGTTGTTTTCTTCATCCATTTCCATCATAACTGTGATTCTACAATCAGTGTCTTTTGCTGGTTCAACTGGAGTGAAGCATGACACATCATCATTGTTCCATGGACACTCTTGACACTCATTCACTTCCTTCAGCTTGTTATTCTCTTTTGCAGCTTCCTCGATGTATGTTTCCATATTACTCATGAGTTGAATAAATGAGTTTCTGAACTCATGAATTTCCATTCCCGTGTGCTTCTTGAAAGACATTCCAGTCATGGTATTATCAAAATCTGAGGAGTATTCTTCCCGGATAAGTGGCTGAAATTGGTTGAAGATGGTTTGGAGAGCAGCATGAGAATCATCAGTTGAGAGCTTTTCTTTGGTAATTTGAAACCTCAGTCGTTCTAGGTTAAGCAAAACAGCTCTTGTTAAAGTGGGAAAATCCTGACGAAGGATGGCACAGCTTGTTCGATCCATGGTTGTTGATAAGAGTAATTTGAGAAGCTGACTGAGTTGTTGAAACGGCTCACTGGTGCATTCCACATTCTTAGTATCATCTGATGATATTAAGAGTGACTTATTTGAGTTGTTCTGATTGATTGATACTGAGTTATTAGGTGTGAGGCTTTCAGATGGGCATTCTGTTTCACTATTCTGTGTTGTGTCATAGAGAGCAAGTACTTTGGTGATTAAAGAATCCGTGATGACTGACATTGTGTTATTATGAATTACTCCCCAAGTCTCAAGAGAATTTAGAATCAATTCGCTGCTAGTACTAATCCCAAGTCGCTAGAAAGTACTACACCAAGTCGCCAACACTAATTCGCCACCACGCTAAGTCGCTAACTTTACAATTCGCTAGCCAGATGTAAGTCGCTAGGTGATAACTCGCTAACGCTCAAGTCGCTAGCAAAAATTCAGCAGTAATTCGCTACTCAAGTCGCCAACAATGCAAGTCGCTAAAGAGCAACTCGCTACAGACCAAGTCGCTACCACAAGTCGCTATCCGTAGTGGAGAGTCCACTACTTGTACTTTAACTCGCTAGATCTAACTCGCTAGCTTTAACCCTGTAAGTCGCTACAAAACTGTGAAGCAATTCGCTACCAAGAAACTATTCCGAGAGCTAAGTCGCTAGCTTGAAAAATCAAATAAACTTCACTTTTCAATCCAAAAACAACCCAACCAAGATGATTCAAGCTTACCAAATGAAAACCTAAACACTTTTGATGATTCTAAACATAAAAGTACCAACAAAATTCAAACTTTAACACGAGAGATCAACCAAATGATGCAAAAACCACTAAACTTTTTCAAACTCAAAAACCACCTAAAAACCACTATAAATCCAAAGATGTGCAAGATATGATCTAACCATGGCTCTTGATACCAATTGTAAGATATTAACTTTCACATACACATCATAACATTAACACAATGAGCACATAGATGGTTTTAGAGAGAGAAAGAGTGGGACATTCTAGTGAGAGAAACTTGTGGAATATTAGATTACCAAAGAACATCCAACCCTCTACCTTGCAAGGTAGAGGGTATTTATAGGTTACAAACTAAACGACCTCCTGACGGCCTGTGGATCAGGGATACAGTGGGTAAAGACCCGACCTTCTTCCACGGTGTTGCACTACACTATTTTACGCTACAAACTAAATACATAAGTCGTAACTAATGACCAATCTACGAGCTAACTTATGCTAGATAATAGTTGGGGTGACCGACTCTTTCAACACTGGAATTTTCTAATTCCTAACACAGTGACGCACTGCACTAAACCTTCCAGCCACTCAAGTTCTCTTAAAAGGACTTGTTTCATTCTCATGGGGAACCGGTGTAATCTATCGACTTTCTCTCAGAGATGGTTGATATTGAAGCAGGAGACCCTCTCCCTAGTCTTTGCATAGGAAAACCAAAGTGCACTATTGAGTCTAGAGCTAAGAGATCATCCATAAATCTCATTAGGACACACTTACATTATGCTTGCTATTTCATACACCGTAAAAAGCAATAAAATATTCATTAAGAGTCCTATGCATTATCTTTGTGGTATTGCCAGAACATCCGAGTGATACATAAAGTATTGACAATGAAGATGGAAATCCTTCTAGAGCCAACATCAAACAAGCTCTTTGTGAGTGACATGTGAGATTCTTTATGGATCAAACTTGTGACAACTGGAAAACAACGATGGGGCGATTCGCAGTTGAATCAACCTTGTTCCAGTAAATTAATTGACGGATACTTTTGGAAAACCCTTCGATGTGCTCAACAATTATGTTCGAGCACATCGACTGCTCATAAATTTTCAAACAAAAGTATTGGTGATTGAAACTTGATTTTGCTCATAAAACTTTCGTCGTATTGCAAAAACTCTTTATTCAGCAATACGTGACTGTTTTTCAAATCAACTTCTCATTAATCAGTGAATCCCAATCCGCTGGTTCACTCACTCCGTGTTGTCTACTTTGAGATGCTCCGGTTTGAGAATGGCTAGTATAAGCTGCGAAACCCTGTCAAGGAGATTCTTCGGAATTCTACCTGATCACAGGCAGTATTTATGCTGATCAACGGGGAACCGTGGTTCTTGTAACCCTATTCAACGAAAGTTAACAAAGACACTTTCGTGTGCTTATTGCTAACTGTTGTTTGCAGGAACTCCTGACGGTTGCAGTTGATGGTCAATGAGATGTCAGTTCATAACTACATGCTCACACTTCACACTCACAATCAAAGAAATCATGAGAATTGAAATACATACAACACTTCTTCCACAAATCTGATGCAAAATATCATGATCCAGAAAAGTGTGAGCATGTTGGTCCAAAAGGCACAACATCACATGGTGGTGATACAACAAAGGATGGTTTAGAGATTTACGGTGGCTGGTGATCTCGAAGAAAGCTCAAAGATCACCAAGTCAAGGAACATTCAACTGAAGATCACTACTGAGGTACAAAGAAGGTGGACTTTGAAAAATCAAAGACTACGAGCTAGGAAATTAAATTCATGTAATAAAATGCTAGAATTCAAATTGTAATTTCTTGGGTGACCTCCTTTAGGGGGAGATTTTTAGGATTAAGAAAATCCATATGAAAGACTCGGTCACCCCAAGTTATATCTAGCATAAGTTAGCTCGTAGGCTTATTAGTATTAGACTAGTTAGAGTAACACCAGTGGAGTTGAGTCACGGCTTTCCCCACTATCAGCTCACTCCATAGCCTATGTAGGGGCGTTTTATGTAGAGACTATATATACCCTCTTTCACCAAGGAAGAGGGTTGGAGCTTCTAATCATATGTTGGGTTTTAGGTTTCAATGAAAGGAATTATTCTAAGTATGGAACCACTGCCAGCACAAAGGTAACCACGGCTAGAAGACTGGAACCACTGCTCAAGACAAACCACGGCTAGTAGAAACATGGATCCACTGCTAATGTAATCAAAGCACTGCTAGTTAGTTGTATCGGTTTAACTTGTAATATTCTAGAAGGTCTTGAGTAGGTCAAATTGTATTTAGATAAGTATGGTAATTATATTTATCTTGTAGAATATGTAATGTAGATTGTATAGGACTCCTTATCCTATAAAAGGAGGTCCTAGGTTAGAGTTAGATATACGTATTATTTATATCGAAATTTGATACACTTCAAGGTTGTAAAACCCTAATACTATTCAGAGTATTCGTATTAATAAAATATTGAGGTGTTGAGTGATAATCAAAGTATTCTTCTTAAGATTAAACATTAAATTCCACGTAGTGTTTAATAGTTTATTTTAGTTTAAGTCAGCTTCTATAAAGGATCGTTTGCTCAACTGGGATCAACAAGTGGTATCAGAGCTTGTGATCTAGAAGCTGTGATCAAGAAGAAAACAAGTTTACTCAAATTAACTCAAGTTCAAGATGTCTGACGAAACTCATATGGTTACTGCCTCCAAAGTACCCATGCTAAAGCATGCAGAGTATCAAGTATGGAAGATGCGAATGAGACAATATATTCACATGATTGACTACATAATCTGGGATGTTATTGAGAAGGGTGATACTTTACCTACTAAGGGTCCTGATGGAAAACCTGTTGGGATTGTTAGTGAACCTGACAAGGCTTAAAGGAAGTTGGAGATAAAGGCTCATAGTATTCTCAGTATGGGAATACCCAATGAGTATGCATTGGACTTTCAAGAGTATGAGACTGCTAAGGAGCTAATAGATGCCATTGAAACAAGATTTGCTGGTAATGATGCTACCAGAAAATCTAGGAAGAACATGCTAAAACATCAACTTGAAAACTTTACTACTCTCAGTGGAGAGAATCTTGATGGCACCTATAACAGACTGCAGAAGCTCATAAGTCAATTAAAATTGGTGGACTATAAAGTTGCTCAAGAAGATGTAAATCTCAAGTTTATCAGAAGTTTGTCACCTGAATGGGCTATGCATACAGTTGTGTGGAGAAACAAAGATGATTTTGAAAAGATGACTCTGGAAAATCTCTACAACAACTTGAAGGTTTATGAGTCTGAAAAGAACATTTCTGGAACATCCTCATATTCACAGAACATTGCTTTTGTGTCTACAAGCCATATGAGTTCTCAGGAAGCTTCCACTGCTGCTTATGGAGTTTCCACTTCTATTACTAATGATACCACTGTTAGTGATTGTCACACCCCCAAATTACATGTTTTGCAGCGGAATGGAATACCTGGGGGTTGACTGTCATAGCATCACAATCACAGTTATATTGAACGACCTAAAGTGTCGTTTGGAAAACACATCGTTTGATTTAATAAAATAATCAGAGTTTACAATGTATAGGTCCCAAATGAAAATCATCTTGTGCGGAAATAAATTTGTTACAATTCAAACGATGTTTTAAAGTATATAAAACCCAAGTGAAACACGTCGTCACAACGACTCTATGATAAGTCCACATGCATGCCATGAAGTGAATGCCTTAGATACCTGAGATAAAACATGCTAAAAGTGTCAACACAAAGGTTGAGTGAGTTCATAGAGTTTGTGTTGAAATGTAAAGCCTTTCAAAATCGTTTATGCAGCAAAGGCATTGTAAATTCACTCAGTTCCAAGTTCCGCCCATACAAAACTTGCAACCTGTGTGTTCACAACCCACTGCCAAAATGTGTATAGTTTATGTTCAAGCACATGATGTCAAATGAATTCAAAATAGTACCTAACTTAATGTATCCATAGTTACTTAATATAACACATAATTTGTACGGTTTCAATTTGTTCCATGACCATTAGTTCAGGATTGTACCAAGACCATTAGTTCAATGTTATACCAAGACCATTAGACCATGATTGTACCAAGTCCGTTAGTACATGACTATACCAAGTCCGTTAGTTCATGAATATACCAAGTCCGTTAGTTCAACATTATCCAAGTCCGTTAGATCGTGATCATACCAAGTCAGTTAGCTCAATGATTCATGATAAAGGAATTCTAAGTATGGCGATATTGTTACTTCGTATGACTAACATTCAGTTCAGATAAACATATAGTTTGCAAATAATCATGTTTGCCATAAAAGTTGTTGAGCATGTATCTCCCCCAAAGAGTTTAATAAAAGCATTAAAACAATTGAAAATGGGGCTATGGAACTCACTTGGACAATGATGCGATGACAAAAGTGAGTACACCGAAATGTAGCGTGAATCTCTAAACTTGACCTATTATGAATGATATGATACATAATAAGTTATGATGTAATGTTATGCATGCATTTCGGATGATATTTATACCACTTGTGAAATTTTGAAGATAATACTTCTCGTCGAAAATATAATCTTTTTAACGCCTTGACCATTTTTAAATTACCTCACATGTATATACGTTCAAATGATATCCGACGATAATCATTTAGTGATTTATTGTGAAAATATTACTTTTCGTCGTAAAATAATGTTATTGAAATTTCCATGAAAATGACAAAAACGGCCTCTAAAAGCTAGTCGTAAAATGGTGCACGTCGAGCGTTAGGAAACGAACTCAACGGTTTTGGGAAGCTCGTATGATAATCTCAAAGTTTTAGTACATGAGTTTACGTCCTAGAGGTCTCGAACATAAAGATAATAGAGGTTAAATATGGTACTTTTAGTCCAAAATATAGTCTAAGGATGGTTTTTCGGCAAAGTTTAAGCGACCGTAATTACTTCATTACAACTCCGCTAATCAAACGGTTGGACATTTTGATAAATATACTTGGCGATTTCACTTTTACTAGAAGACATCACTTTATAAAAAGTTCTAAATCAATGTTAAAAACAACCTTTATCTTGGTAACTAGTTTTTGCCGCAAAACTTGTCTAATAGAAATCAAGATATAGTTTTTCTTATATAATAAAAGTTACGGCAACTTTTGTAAACGTGTATAATTTAGTCGTTACAAATCCGTTTTCTACGTTTTAAAGATCCTTAGCTTCGTATCGAAGAATACTAACATATTTTTAACAAATCGACATAATTTACAACGTCCAAGCTTCATTTTTGACTTGTACAAAACAATTATAGTTTGCTGAAATTTTCAGGATTTATATTTTTCGTCGCCAAATTGAAAAATTCATAACTTCTTCGTTATAGCTCCGTTTTAATCCGTTCAAGCGGCCACGGTTTCGTTTTAAAGTATATTTTCTAAATATCTAGGCCAAATATTTTTGTTCACTGTCTGATTTTCCAGAATTAAATTTTAAGGACAGACCCTTTTCAAAACGTGTCGAAATGAGTTTTTCTCGCGCCAAACCTATTCTAACCCATTCAAAACAACTTCGAAGCTATTCTAATCCTACCATACACCTTCTTAGGGTGTCATGGGTTCCTGGAAATCACCAAAACTAATATATAACAAGGAGTAATTATAGGATGGATTATATATATTTAGCACATAAAAACCTTAAAATCCTTAAAAATGGTATAAATATCATGAGACTTGCATGTTTCTCAAATAAAATGATATGACCATAAAAATGAATATGAAATAAAAATATGACTATGAATGCTTACTAGTGATATGATGAGGTTTAATGGACAAAAGGTTTTTCCTAATCACTTGAGGTTTGTATTACAAAACCTTGCAACAAATGATACTAATGTTTATAAAACTTGTCTTGTAAACTTGGAATGATTCTTTCTCTTGGTCCCTTGGCTGCCGAAAATGTAGAGAGAAAAGCAAAGGAAACTTTGGTCTAGCTTTTGGTGAAATGAGATAAATGAAATGAAAGTATTTGTGTAATACTTTAACTTGATATTTTGCAAATATCTTTGATGATTCACCCCTTGTGTCGACAAGGGGTGTTATTCATCTATTGTTTATGATTTTTTTTTAACTTTGAATAAGTGTAAGATTTTGTAAAAGATTTGAGGTTAAGTGGTAACTTGTAGCATTTGTAGATATTTAGGGTAGCGTTGAATAAAAAATAAATTTTCACGGGTCAAGTTAAAATATTTTTAGGTCATAAAAATTATAAAAATACATTTCTTGCAAAATTTGAGTGATATAATAATAATCGTATAGTATTTAATAAAACCGTCGTAATTATATAAATATAACAATTTATATACGAAATAAATTTAAAACACTGGGTAAACTCATAATATTATTTTTATAAACTTAATATGAGTATAAAAATATATCGGGATACTTTTTGGAAGTAATGGATCAATTGTTCAAAATAATTAATTACGCGATAACGTTTATTTAATAAAAGTTATACGTTTAATGAAAAATGCAAAACCATGCATGAACTAATATGATGACAATGGTGTTAATGAAATGTAGACTAAACTTAGTCTATATGAAATGACCTCGATGATATGATCATGAATTCACAGCTAAACCATTAAGGTTACGTGAATTTGATACTCGTAAACCTAGTTTACGATAAACGATAAATGATGAAGCATGAATAATGTTTTGAGAATGACCTGAAAATACGAATTGTCACATTCGCCCATCCAAAAAGGAATTCAGTCCCCGAATTCAGTTCGTGTTGGTCTATCAAATTTTTGAGTTTGTGATGAATATCGAAGAGAGAAGACATGAGGAAGTGTCGTTATGGTTATCGATGATTGAGGGTATATAGAACATCATAGTAGAGAAAATGTTGGATAAATCTCCCATGAGTAACACTTTGACTTTGGAATATGTGGAAATTTTGCTTGCACTAAGATTTATAAATAACTGCTCCCAACATAACATGACCCTTCCAGAATTAGACATAGTTAGCTAGGCTATGTATAATTAGGGAACGATAATGTGACGTTCGGTTTAGTTGTTATAACTCTCAATGTTTACATAGATTTAAACCGTGTCGTTAAACTGGTCGTTAAAGAAAAAGGAATTAAAATTCTCGTAAGTTATAACAAATCGAAAAGAAAACAAAGTACGATAGATGAGAATATTTTACAACGAGTGGTTTATCAAAAAGTAATACATCTTAAGTTATAAAGATCCGGATACGATGGAAGACATAAACTTAGTACGACATAGTACATAAGGAAAAATAAGGCTGTTAGTTTCCGAACTTCTTCAGTCTTCCGCGTTGTTGAAATCCTGTTGAGCTTCACCTCCTTCTAACATGTATGCTTTCCCAAGAGCACCTTCACCTTGTTGACCTCCATTTTGGGGACATTGGTTCCGATAGTGTCCTTGTTCCCCACATCCAAAGCATGTGACTACGGCTTTACCTCTACAATCCCTGGCTAGGTGTCCTAATTTTTGGCACTTGTGGCACTTGGCAGGGCAAGGACCCGAGTGATAAAACTTACATCGATTACATAGTGGGTGTGTTCCAGCATAACCTCTGCCTTTTATTGGTGCAGCGACATAAACCATTCCAGCTTCTTGCCTTCTATTTTGTTGTTGATGATGGTTAGTGTTACGGTTTTGGTTGTTGCTGTTATAACCTCCTTGGTCGTTTTCCCATTTCCTTTTGTTGTTGTTGATTTGGTTATCGTCGTTGTTGTTGTTGTTTTGGTTATTGTTGTAGTTGGTGCGGTTGTTGGTATTGTTGTTACGGTTGATGTGGGCAATGTTTCCTCTCTTTACTACTTGTGCCATGAGTTTTTGGGATACTCGAACATATTCTTCAATTGTTTGCGGATCAGAGGAAATCACATCACCTTGAATAATCTCGGGAAGTCCTCCAATGAAAGCCTCCAGTAGCTTCTCATTATCCGAAACCATAGATGGGCATAACACGGCCAATTCTTGAAACCTTCGAATGTAAGTATCAATGTCATACCCAATAGTTACCAGCTCATAGAATTCGGTTTCTAACTTTTTCACCTCGTACGCGGACAATATTTCTTCGTTAACAACCCTTTGAATTGCTCCCAAGTAAGCTTGAAAGCATTTTCCATTCCCATTGGTTGAGCATACGAATTCCACCACGACATCGCCCCATCCAGTAGTATACTCGTAGCAAACTTAACCTTGCTATCCTCCGGGCAATTACATAACAAAAACACGGACTCCATTTTCTCGAACCATCTAACCATGGCAGTTGCCCTTTCAGTGCCCTTGAACTTAGTGGGATCTCCACTTTTAAAATCCTTATACGAACAACTTCTAACTCCGGACCCTCCTGCAGTACCTGCAGCAGCAGCAAGCCTAGCGGCTTCAGCTTCCCTCGCAATTCTAGTAGCTTCAGCATTAGCTGCAGCCTCAGCGGCAGTGGCGAGTCTAACGGCTTCAGCAGTGGCTGCAGCCTCGGCAGCATTGGCAAGTCTAGTGGTTTCGGCAGTAGCCGCAGCCTCAGCAGCAGCCGCCACTGTTGCCCTTTCAATCCTTAATGCATTGGCTATACTATCCCTCACAAACTTTTGCATAGCCTCTTGAGTCAAAACTTGTGGAGCTTTCTTTGGCGCCATAACTTCTTCAAAATAAGAGGAAAGGTGAGACGTAGCAAAGTCTGATGTTAATAATAAACGCTCCAAAGAGATATGATATGAGGTGATAAGTTTGAGGTTATTTTTCAAAATAATCGATGGTTTCCTAATAAATGGGTTATGAGATGTCATAAGTGCTTCAAATGTATGATGGTTTAGTGACTTAATGTGTGAATAGTGTGTAACTCGACATGTTAGTGGTGAAACAAAGGAGTGAGAGTGACTTCGCCCTACTTAAAGGTTTATCTCGGCATTCGACGTTATCGGTAATGAATCAACTGATGTAAAAATTGCGATAGGGAATGACAAAGCATTCTCCACATTAGAGTATGAGGAATTGATAGTGGGATGGGTAATTAAAGGCATCCATGTGACAATCATTTTGAAATGAAAGTAAATAACTCGAAAAATGTACTTATAAACCGCATGTAAAGTGAACATGCACTTATGATGAAATGATGAGATGCTATGATGATGTAGTTATAGTCTAGGGTCAATGATGCAACCTAGTTCTCTATAACTGAAGCTCTGATGCCAATCTGTCACACCCCCAAATTAACTGTGTTGCAGCGGAATGGAATACCTGGGGGTTGACTGTCATAGCATCACAATCACAGTTATATTGAACGACCTAAAGTGTCGTTTGGAAAACACATCATTTGATTTAATAAAATAATCAGAGTTTACAAAGTATAGGTCCCAAATGAAAATCATCTTGTGCGGAAATAAATTTGTTACAATTCAAACGATGTTTTAAAGTATATAAAACCCAAGTGAAACGCGTCGTCACCACGACTCTATGATAAGTCCACATGCATGCCATGAAGTGAATGCCTTAGATACCTGAGATAAAACATGCTAAAAGTGTCAACACAAAGGTTGAGTGAGTTCATAGAGTTTGTGTTGAAATGTAAAGCCTTTCAAAATCGTTTATGCAGCAAAGGCATTGTAAATTCACTCAGTTCCAAGTTCCGCCCATACAAAACTTGCAACCTGTGTGTTCACAACCCACTGCCAAAATGTGTATAGTTTATGTTCAAGCACATGATGTTAAATGAATTCACAATAGTACCTAACTTAATGTATCCATAGTTACTTAATATAACACATAATTCGTACGGTTTCAATTTGTTCCATGACCATTAGTTCAGGATTGTACCAAGACCATTAGTTCAATGTTATACCAAGACCATTAGACCATGATTGTACCAAGTCCGTTAGTACATGACTATACCAAGTCCGTTAGTTCATGAATATACCAAGTCCGTTAGTTCAACATTATCCAAGTCCGTTAGATCGTGATCATACCAAGTCAGTTAGCTCAATGATTCATGATAAAGGAATTCTAAGTATGGCGATATTGTTACTTCGTATGACTAACATTCAGTTCAGATAAACATATAGTTTGCAAATAATCATGTTTGCCATAAAAGTTGTTGAGCATGTATCTCCCCAAAGAGTTTAATAAAAGCATTAAAACAATTGAAAATGGGGCTATGGAACTCACTTGGACAATGATGCGATGACAAAAGTAAGTACACCGAAATGTAGCGTGAATCTCTAAACTTGACCTATTATGAATGATATGATACATAATAAGTTATGATGTAATGTTATGCATGCAATTCGGATGATATTTATACCACTTGTGAAATTTTGAAGATAATACTTCTCGTCGAAAATATAATCTTTTTAACGCCTTGACCATTTTTAAATTACTTCACATGTATATACGTTCAAATGATATCCGACGATAATCATTTAGTGATTTATTGTGAAAATATTACTTTTCGTCGTAAAATAATGTTATTGAAATTTCCATGAAAATGACAAAAACGGCCTCTAAAAGCTAGTCGTAAAATGGTGCACGTCGAGCGTTAGGAAACGAACTCAACGGTTTTGGGAAGCTCGTATGATAATCTCAAAGTTTTAGTACATGAGTTTACGTCCTAGAGGTCTCGAACATAAAGATAATAGAGGTTAAATATGGTACTTTTAGTCCAAAATATAGTCTAATGATGGTTTTTCGGCAAAGTTTAAGCGACCGTAATTACTTCATTACAACTCCGCTAATCAAACGGTTGGACATTTTGATAAATATACTTGGCGATTTCACTTTTACTAGAAGACATCACTTTATAAAAAGTTCTAAATCAATGTTAAAAACAACCTTTATCTTGGTAACTAGTTTTTGCCGCAAAACTTGTCTAATAGAAATCAAGATATAGTTTTTCTTATATAATAAAAGTTACGGCAACTTTTGTAAACGTGTATAATTTAGTCGTTACAAATCCGTTTTCTACGTTTTAAAGATCCTTAGCTTCGTATCGAAGTATACTAACATATTTTTAACAAATCGACATAATTTACAACGTCCAAGCTTCATTTTTGACTTGTACAAAACAATTATAGTTTGCTGAAATTTTCAGGATTTATATTTTTCGTCGCCAAATTGAAAAATTCATAACTTCTTCGTTATAGCTCCGTTTTAATCCGTTCAAGCGGCCACGGTTTCGCTTTAAAGTATATTTTCTAAATATCTAGGCCAAATATTTTTGTTCACTGTCGGATTTCCAGAATTAAATTTTAAGGACAGACCCTTTTCAAAACGTGTCGAAATGAGTTTTTCTCGCGCCAAACCTATTCTAACCCATTCAAAACAACTCCGAAGCTATTCTAATCCTACCATACACCTTCTTAGGGTGTCATGGGTTCCTAGACATCATCAAAACTAATATATAACAAGGAGTAATTATAGGATGGATTATATATATTTAGCACATAAAAACCTTAAAAACCTTAAAAATGGTATAAATATCATGAGACTTGCATGTTTCTCAAATAAAATGATATGACCATAAAAATGAATATGAAATAAAAATATGACTATGAATGCTTACTAGTGATATGATGAGGTTTAATGGACAAAAGGTTTTTCCTAATCACTTGAGGTTTGTATTACAAAACCTTGCAACAAATGATACTAATGTTTATAAAACTTGTCTTGTAAACTTGGAATGATTCTTTCTCTTGGTCCCTTGGCTGCCGAAAATGTAGAGAGAAGCAAAGGAAACTTTGGTCTAGCTTTTTGTGAAATGAGATAAACGAAATGAAAGTATTTGTGTAATACTTTAACTTGATATTTTGCAAATATCTGTGATGATTCGCCCCTTTTGTCGACAAGGGGTGTTATTCATCTATTGTTTATGTTTTTTTTTTTTAACTTTGAATAAGTGTAAGATTTTGTAAAAGATTTGAGGTTAAGTGGTAACTTGTAGCATTTGTAGATATTTAGGGTAGCGTTGAATAAAAAATAAATTTTCACGGGTCAAGTTAAAATATTTTTAGGTCATAAAAATTATAAAAATACATTTCTTGCAAAATTTGAGTGATATAATAATAATCGTATAGTATTTAATAAAACCGTCGTAATTATATAAATATAACAATTTATATACGAAATAAATTTAAAACACTGGGTAAACTCATAATATTATTTTTATAAACTTAATATGAGTATAAAAATATATCGGGATACTTTTTGGAAGTAATGGATCAATTGTTCAAAATAATTAATTACGCGATAACGTTTATTTAATAAAAGTTATACGTTTAATGAAAAATGCAAAACCATGCATGAACTAATATGATGACAATGATGTTAATGAAATGTAGACTAAACTTAGTCTATATGAAATGACCTCGATGATATGATCATGAATTCACAGCTAAACCATTAAGGTTACGTGAATTTGATACTCGTAAACCTAGTTTATGATAAACGATAAATGATGAAGCATGAATAATGTTTTGAGAATGACCTGAAAGTACGAATTGTCACAGTGATAACATTAGTGATGGTGCAATATGTGCTTTTCTAGTTGATCTGACAACCAGTGTGACTATGCTAAACCAAGATTTGGATCAAATTGATCATGATGATCTTAAAGAAATCAATCTTCAATGGCAAATGAGAATTCTCACATTGCAAGCTAGGAGATTTCTAAGGAGGACTGGCAGACATGTCAAGTATGATGGTCAAAGAAAGGCAGGGTTTGACAAGAGCAAGATGGAGTGCTTCAATTGCAAGAAGAAGGGGCACTTTGCAAGGGAGTGTAGGTCTCCTAAGAGGATGAGTGAGAACTTTAAGAAGGAACCTGAAGAACCACAACCTTCTTCATCTTTGGTTGCTCAAGATGGACTTGGAAACTATGACTGGAGTGACCAAATTGAGGAAGGACCAAATGTTTCTTTCCTGGCTAGTGAAGCTTCCAAAGTGCACAACTTTGCACTCATGGCTTATGCTTCATCATCTTCTGGCTCTGACACTGAGGTGTCAAATAATTCAACTAGTTCTGTTTGTTCTTACAAATCTTGTCAAGATACTTTAGAAGGTCAGAAAGCCATTATAGAAAGTCTTAGGAATGAAGTAGAAAGACTTGCATTAGATAACTTAGGTTATAAAGTTGGTCTTCAAAATGTAGAAGAGAAACTTAAGTTTTATATCAAATGTGAGTTTGAATATGTGGAAAAGATAAACATACTAGGTGGAGAGATTGACATTAAAGATAGAGAGATTAAGGTGCTTAAACAGAAACTAGAAGAAGCTGAAATTGTAAAACAGGAAGCTCTAGATGAAAAGGAGAAACACATAGTTAGGGTGGAAAAACAACAATTTGCTTCTGATTTAGTAAATAAATCAATAGGATGTCAATTAATGAAAAAGGGTTCTAGGATAGGATACAATGATATGCCACCACCCATGTTAATGAAACATGCACCACCTAGTACTGAATTGTCATTCAGTGATGAACTTAGCTTTAACCAATGTGTAGATGAAAAAGTTAAGACTGAGTCACCTAATGAAGAAACTGTTAGGTTATCTGATGGTCCAATTATTGAAGATTATGAGTCATATTCTGAGGAAGATAGGTCTGAGTCAACACAGTCTAATAAGTTAGAAAATATTAAAATTGTTGACTCAAAACAAGCTAATTTTGGTAGACCTAGATTTAGAGCTCAGATTTCTAAGAAGGTTGTTGAATTCAATGAGATACCTAGGGAACATATGAAAAGATACATACGCAGGGGTAATCAAAGAAACTTCAATGGCATAATTTCAAACAGACTAGGAAGTGAGTTTCAATGTGTTAAAAAGGCTTTCTTTAAATGTGGTAGTTTTGAACATCTACAAAGAAATTGTTATAAAAACCAACCACAAGTTTGGAACCATTGGAGGAGGGTAAATCATCAAAACTTTTCAAAGAAAACAATCCCTCATCCTAATAAAAATATTGTTCCCAGAGCAGTGTTAATAAAAAATGGTACAACTAAATCAATAATCACTGCTGCACCCAAATGGGTTCCAACCACTGCTAAGAAAAATGTAACCACTGCTAAGAAAAATGATTCCACTGCTAAGCAGAATGTCACCACTGCTGAGACAAAAGAAGTTTTAACAATACCTAAGGTAATAACTGACACAGTGGTTGGAAGCTATTTCTATGTTGTAAAGGCCTCAGCTGGTTGGCAATGGAAACCAAAGACCAATGTCTTAGAACATGTCAACAGTGCATCAATGAACTTAAAGAAATTTGACTATGTTGATGCACAAGGCAGACCCAAGTCAGTGTTGACTTGGTCCCCAAAAGGAACTAACTTTTCTAATTTCATGTGCAGGGCAATTTACAAGATGAGCTACAAGACAAAGGAATTTTTGACAGTGGTTGCTCTGGGCACATGACATAGGATGGGAGCAACCTTGAGGATTTTGAAGCCTTTGATGGAGGCTATGTGGCATTTGGTAATGATCCAAAGAGAGGAAAGATACTTGGCAGAGGAACAATCAGAACAGGAAAATTGGTCTTTGAAAAAGTCTATCTGGTACAGGGACTGAAGTACAATCTATTCAGTGTTTCTCAGATGTATGATAAAAGGAATTGGGTACTTTTTGGGGAAACTAAATGTGTGGTGTTATCTCCTGACTTCAAAATGCCTGATAATAAGTATGTACAGCTTAGGGTTCCTAGGAAGGATAACATATATTGTTTTGATATGAAAGATGTCATTCCTAATAGATCCCTAACCTGTTTGTTTGCTAAGGCATCTGTTGATGAATCAAAATTTTGGCATAGAAGGCTAGGTCACCTAAACTTTAATACAATCAATAAATTAGTGAAGGGGAACTTAGTTAGAGGTCTACCTTCTAAGGTTTTTGAAAGTAAAGATCTTTGTGTGGCCTGTCAAAAAGGTAAACAACATAGAGCCTCTTGTAAGACCAAGTCTGTAAACACCATTACTCAACCACTGTTTATGTTACACATGGACTTATTTGGTCCCACATTTGTTAAGAGTTTGAACCATAAGCAGTATTGCCTAGTTATCACTGATGATTATAGCAGATTTTCTTGGGTTTACTTTTTGGCAGCTAAGAGTGAGACTAGTTAGATTCTTAAGAATTTCATCACTAAGATAGAAAATAGAGTGAACCATAAGGTCAGAGTAATCAGATGTGATAATGGAACTGAGTTTAAAAATGATGTCATGAATAAGTTTTGTGTGGATAAGGGTATTGAAAGACAGTTTAGTGTTGCTAGGACACCTCAACAAAATGGTGTAGCTGAAAGGAAAAATAAAACACTAATTGAGGTTGCAAGAACAATGTTATCTGAATCTAAGTTACCAACTACCTTTTGGGCTGAAGCTGTAGGAACTGCATGTTATGTGCAAAATAGAAGTAAGGTAGTAAAGCCTCATAACAAGACCCCCTATGAGCTGTTACATGGTAGTAAGCCTATGATAGATTTCCTAAAACCTTTTGGGTGTCCTGTTACTATCTTCAATACCATAGACCACCTAGGCAAGTTTGAGGAAAAGGCAGATGAGGGATACTTTATTGGCTATTCTTTCAGTAGTAAAGCCTTTAGGGTATACAATAGGAGGACAAGGATAGTTGAAGAGAATCTACATGTTAGGTTCAATGAAGAAACGCCTAGTGTTGAGACAAACGGACCAGAGTAGCTGTTTAATATTGATATGCTAACCAAGTCTATAAATTATGAGCCTATTAATGCAGGTACATCAACTAATGTTGATGCAGGTACACAAAAGGATTCTGATGCAGGAACAACTTCTAAGGAAGCTGAACCTCCAAAGGAATTCTATTTGGTTGAGAAGTGGAAAGCTGGTCCTGTCAAACCCATCATTGAAAAGCAGAGTCCCATAGATGATGATGTTTTGGATTCAGGAAACAAAGATGATCATCATCAAGATAAAGAAAAGTTGTCTCATGATCAATGTTGCAAAAATCTTGAATCGGTAGTCGGGCGGTCGACCACCCTGCAACGAGTAATCGGTCAAGTCGAGATTTAATCGGTGATTAGTCGGAATGGTATTTCCTACAATTTTTTGGTATTTCTGGAGACCAAACTAAAAATCTTAACCGATTCCAAGCCTGCTATGTTTCCAAACCTCAATAAAAGGCTCAAATTCTGATTATGATGCCCATTGTGCGTTATAAATGAAATATACGATCCCCAAATTAAGTAGAATGCCTAAATTATTATTATTTTTTAAATAACCGATTTGACTGATTCGGCCGATTTTTGACCGATTCAGCCGATTTTTTGACTGCTTAGTGTTGATTTTTTTCCTAGGCCGATTTTTTGACCAATTTTCAAAAATCGACAAGGTACTTGGCCGATTAACGATTAATCGGCCGAGTTGACCGAATTTTGAAAAATTGCTCATGATAACTCAGTGTCGGTAGAAGAAATTAAGAAGCAGAAGATAATTGCTGAAAGCACTGCAAAGCCAAATTCTACCATTGCTAGTTCAACTGAATCCCCTGTTGTAAGTTCAGATGGCAGTCCTTTCTTTGGAAACACTGCTAGACCACTAGTTGATTCAGAGGAGTATCCTACTGGCTAGACTTGGAAGAAAGGGATACTCTCACAGATGATGAGAACATGGATGACTATTTCAAAGATGTTGACATTACTAATTTGGAAACAGTCATCATAGAGAGTCCAATTCCTACCACCATAGTTCACAAAAATCATCCCAAGGAACAAATACTTGGAAATTTGAATACTCTAATTCAAACAAGAAGCAAGACTCAGAATACTAAAACCTTTCCTGAACAAGGTTTCTTTGCAAGGTCACTTCACAAAAGGAACAGTCATCAAGACTTGCAAAACTGTTTGTTTGCCTTCTTTTTGTCACAGAAGGAGCCTAAAAGAGTTGAAGAAGCATTAGGAGAAGAAGGTTGGATTAAATCAATGCAAGAGGAGCTGTTACAATTCAAACTTCAAGAGGTGTGGACATTGGTTGATCTACCTAATGGAAAAAGGGCTATTGGAACAAAATGGGTATTCAGAAACAAAAGGGATGAAACGGGTATTGTGGTAAGGAATAAATCAAGGTTGGTTTCTCAAGGATACACACAAACTGAAGGCTTGGATTTTGATGAAGTATTTGCACATGTTTCCAAAATTGAAGCTATAAGACTGTTTTTGGCATATGTTTCATTCAAAACCTTTGTGGTGTATCAAATGGATGTTAAGAGTGCCTTTCTGTATGGTACTATTGAAGAGGAGGTTTATGTTTGTCAACCTCCTAGTTTTGAAGATCCTGATCATATTGATAAGGTCTATAGGGTGAAGAAGGCTATGTATGGTTTGCATCAAGCTCCAAGGGCATGGTATGATTGCCTTTCTACTTATTTGATGGAAAATGGATTTAAGATTGATAAGACATTGTTCATAAGGAAGCACAAGGATGAT
This sequence comes from Chrysanthemum seticuspe, assembly GCA_019973895.1. Lineage (NCBI taxonomy): Eukaryota > Viridiplantae > Streptophyta > Magnoliopsida > Asterales > Asteraceae > Chrysanthemum > Chrysanthemum seticuspe. The sequence continues at coordinate 227,346,140 of BPTQ01000004.1, forward strand.
ATATTGCTGGTTCAGGTTTATGTTGATGACATCATCTATGGCTCAACAAATAAGGAGTTATGCAAGGATTTTTAGAAACTTATGCATGATAAGTTTCAGATGAGTTCTATGGGTGAAATCACTTTCTTTTTGGGGCTACAGGTTCAACAAAGGAATGATGGAATCTTCATTAGTCAAGATAAGTATGTAGCAGATAATTTGAAGAAATTTGGCTTTCAGCATGTCAAGAGTGCTAGTACACCCATGGAAACATAGGGCTACCTGATAATGGAAGTCCTAGAGTTGATGTGAAGCTGTTTAGATCCATGATTGGATCTTTGATGTATCTCACTGATTCTTGGCTTGACATTATGTTCTCAGTTTGTGTGTGTGCAAGATTCCAAGTCACACCAAATACATCACACATGAATGTTGTGAAAAGGATCTTTAGATATCTTAAGGGTCATCCTAAATTAGGCCTTTGGTATTCTAAGGATTCAACTTTTGATTTGGTGGCCTATACAGACAGTGATTATGTTGGAGCTAGTTTGGATAGAAAGTCTACTACTAGAGGGTGTCAGTTTTTGGGAAGCAGGCTAATCTCATGGCAATGTAAGAAGCAGGCTATTGTGGCCAATTCACCACTGAAGCTGAGTATGTGGCTGCTGCAAGTTGCTGTGGTCAAGTGCTTTAGATTCAGAATCAATTATTGAACTTTAGGTACAATTTTATGCATACTAAGATTTACATTGACAATAACAGTACAATATGCATCATTAAAAATCCAGTTTTGTATTCTAGAACTAAACATATAAAGATTAGTCGTCATTTTATTAGATATTGTAATGAGAAAAGGTTAATTCAAATGGTTAAGATCCATACTGACTTCAATGTTGCTAATCTTCTCACTAAAGCTTTTGATGTGGGGAGGTTTTAGTATCTTGTAGTTAGTATTGGTATGATAAATCTCTAAAATCTTAAATTTGTTTTGTAAAAGTTTGTAAAATGTATGTACTGTTATTGGTAGATCTTAGTATTGCTAGTTTAGTTTTGTCCAATGCTTGTTATGTTTGTTCCCACTAACTATTTTGTAGATCAAAGAAGTAAATCACAATCAGTATGTAGCAATGGATATTAAAAGAAACATGGAAATTATTCATTATGATAAAACTGCATCCAAGGATGCAGTGATACAACCATGACATTCATACTACCATCAGCAGAGTGTAACAAAAGATAACAACTAAAGACTACCATCAAGAGACTACAGCTTAATGACAACCACCTACAACAACTACTCCCTAGGCCTCTTCCCTAATCTCCACTCTGGCATGGTCTGCCTCACTCCTCTTCCCCCAATCACATCCTACACTTTTAGGCAAAGGAGACCCATCACTCGCTTTATTTTAGGAGGTGATGATGAGGATGGACCAGCTCGCTGTGGTGGAGCTGTAAGGAGTGCTTGAAAAGGTGTAGCTGTGAGTGCTTCATGTGGTGGAATCTCTACCAGGGGAGGAACAATCAGCACTCTTGAGGAAGCTTCATCATCTTTGTCCTCATAAGGTGACACATAGCTTGGAATGGAGCTCAGTTCAGAACTTGTTCCTTTCATGAGAGCTTCTTGAGGCACTAGTTGAATAGCAGAAGGTCCAGCTGGTGCAGTGTGAGTAATCATGTAGGTGATTGATGTGTTCTTTGGGGGAAAATAGTTTTCCCATGCATTGTTAGAAGATGGACTTTTTGAAGAGTCAGATGAGATCTCAATAGGATGGCTTGAGTCACTCATGTTGTTGATCTTGTGGTTTCTAGAGAGAATATTTTTAAGAAAGTAGTTTCTAGAGAGATAATTTTTAGGAATGTAAGTGCTATGTGTGGTTTATGGGTGATATGTTCTTAAACAGAGTTAAAAGGATATCAGTGAGTTAAATGTGTGGAACGTGTGAGTTGTTGTAGAGTAAATGAAGTCTTTGACTTAAGGTGGACGGGTAATGACTTTGAGTTGACTATTTGACTGGGTGTTTAGCACATTGTATAAGCACTGCCAATATATATGATGTAACCACTTCTAGTTATACTTGCCACTGCTAACCTTAACAAAGTTTCAAGTGTTTGGTTTGTGTTTGTGATATGCAGGTTTGAAGGAAGCTTTTGTAACTTTTTGGAGCTTTTGGAGTTTGTAGGAGTAGCTGATTACAAAAATGTGTATATCTTTTCTAATCCTTCAAATTAATGTCTGATATCACTATTTTTGGCTTAGATTTTGCTGCAGAAGTCTTAGTCAACGGATTGGAGTGTTGGTGAAGTTTCCACTACTAGTATATTTCTAACCACTGCTAGTTGTGGGCAACCCACTGCTAGAGCAGTTTTGATTAAAATGGAAACTCAATGGGCTGTTCTGTAACATCTTGGTGATAACGTATTTAATCCCCAATTCACTGCCGATCATTAAATTGGCCTTTCAAACACTCACAATTGGCGCTTTACACAAACCCTAACCACTCCCAACTCCTATTTTCACAAATCCCACATCTTATTCACCTATCACACACAATGGCAACTGCATATTCCACAACCCACAACTTGGTAGCTTAGTTAGTCAAAAACAACCATTCCGAAGGTTTTCATGAGATTATTGATTTCATCAAACACATTCCAATTCACTTTGCCTTAAATCATATGTTCATCAGTTTTGGTGGAAAGTTGAAATTCAAGAAAGAGATTGATCAGAGGTTATTCGGTCTGTTGTTGATGAGAATGATATTCTGGTTACTGAGGATGTGCTTAGAGGTGTTTTGAAGCTTGAGGATGTTGATGGGTGATAACGCTACACGCGTCGTTCGGGGTCAAAGGAACTTCCTTTTCATCGAGCAAGTTTTTCAACACCCTGGGCAGTGAACCTAATCGTTGTAGTGTAGTATTAGGGTAGGCCACGGGAATTGATATCGTTCTCTAGGGTAATAGGAATGCTAGTAAGAAGTTACTACGCTATGGTTAGGGTTGAGGAAGATTATTTTTTATCTTTTTTATGTTTTTTAGGAAATGGAAAGGTACGAATCTCGGGGTTTGAGTTTGGGGGTTTTGGTATTTCTACCGGTTACTTCTACTTATCTAATTATCTAATCTAGTGGGTAGTCTATGTCTAATTATTGTGTGCTCGTATGATGATTTAAAGATGTGTTTACTTAGGTTATGTTACTCTTTAATTATCTCCTGTTGATGGTTGAATTGTCACGTCCTTATTCTTAATCGCGTTGTGTGTCTAAGGTCGTAGGGTATGCGTTTATCCCTAACTCTTTGAAGCTACCAAAGGTTAATGACTACAAAATCTCTAGGATTTATAAACTTAACACTAAGGTACTCTTTGGATGGTTTAGCCTACAATAACTCTAGGAACTATAAGCTAAGGTTCACAAATATTAATCAAGCATTAACAACACAACGGATGACCTATCGCAATACTAGATCATTAACAATTAAGATAAGAGACAACCAATCAATATTCAATAATTAAGTTTCATATTCCCTAAGCAAACACACAAGTAAATTAGCCGGACATGGGAAACATGCAAGCATACACATAATTAATTGAAGACATAATTAAATTAAAGAAGTAAAACACTTATCTTGATGTAAGATAGGGTATGGAACCCTAAAATACTGTACAAGATAGCGTTTGTTCGGTTTAGGTTTTTACTCCAAAAGACTACACACTTAAAACAAAAAAATTCGGATTCTATATATAAGATTACACATGCGACGACGTCACCCTTTAATTTGTGACGTCGTCGGGTCATTGTTATTAGGGTTTCGTCTTGGCCACGTTAGTCTTGCGACGGCGTCACCTTATGCTTGTGACGCCGTCCCCTTCAGTCTCTGACGTCGTCTGGATCAAATCTAGGTCGTCTGAGTTGCGATGCCCTACTATTTTAAAACCTGAAGCCGTCACTTGTAAATGGGCAATTTGGCTACTGAGTCGTCACAAAACTTGTCCGACGGCGTCGCTAGTTGTGCCTGACGCCGTCACCTTCAGTTCCAGCAGCCTGAGTGTCTCGATTCTTGACTTTGGCCATTTTCTTCGTATATTCGCGCCTTTTCATCCGAATAAGTGTCATTCCAGCATTTTGCCTTCAAGATACCTAAAAAGTGAAAAGGAACGATATTGAGTAATAACGGATACAAAAGTGATCAAATAAGGGCTTAAACGACCCCTCAAAAATGTACATTTTTAAACCTTATCAAATATCCCTACACTTGGTATTTGCTTGTCCTCAAGCAAATATGCTTTTAGCCAATCAATTTATAAGTTAGAGGTCATAAAGCATTAGTTTAGAACGATTCACAACACATATAAGCCCCGAAAAAGTCATAACAAGTATGGAAATTACATACTAGCACCTCACATGGGGTGTTTGGATACTCACATCTCTCAGGTGTATATGAAAATATAACAAGTTAGAAATGGAAGATAAACACTCATTAACCGGTCCTAGTACATAGATTACCATAGGCTTGAGACTAGATCAAACCTCCATCGCTTTGGCATAAGCACCTAGGAAAGACTATCCAAAAGGTCTTTTAAAGGGTTGTAATGATAGGCTTACGGTAGGGAAACAAAGGGTTTGGTGGGATAGGCTATTTAGTGGTGGCACGTCAAAAATCTTTATGTTACAAGCATGCGAAGAATGGCGTTGCTAAGCCACGACTCGACACTCTAGACTCTAGATAACTGAAACAAACAACACTCTATTTTTTTCTCTTTTTTTTGTACACTTTTACTCTACCATCCTCTACGATAACATCAAAATGATAGGGATTTATAGGCACATCCCTACACTTGAGTTTTTATTACTCTAATACTAATATGACCCGAATTGAAAAGATCAAAACACTTGGAGTACATTATTATGCAAATAAAGGGAATTTGAATTTAACGTTCCCTTCCCGTCATCTCATAAAATTAAACTTTTCCCATGAGTCCCAATCGTCCCAAAACTGTGTACAAAGGATATGACTTGACTTAGCAACTTATCCAAGCAACAAGATAATTGAACTAAGGGTTTATTGTGATAACAATAATGCACTAAAAGTGAGTGCATACAAGGTAGGCTAAGGCGATTTGGGTGTACATTTGGGGGTGGGGTGTAAACAATGCTCTTCATTGATATTCCGGAAAACCGAAACATCACGAGAACCGCGAAAAGGATAGGCTCTGAGGGGTTAACTAGAGGTATCGTGTACTAAAGATGAGTAAAATGCAAAGGTGTGGGGAATTTACTCAACCGATGTGGAAGAAGTAATTATATTACATGTATCAAACAAGGGTTATCCTAATGCCTCTTATCATTTAGTTATTCCTAACTACAAAAGTGTAGTCTTACTAGCGATCTCGGAATGCATCACAAAACAAGTTCTAGAATCTATTATACTACCGGTTCACACTCTAAGCATTAACGATAAATGCTTTAATTCCAACTAATCTAAGGGCGATCCTCACATTTTTTGTGGAATTTAAGTGGTAAAGGGTTTTTTTGTACTAGTCATATAATTTCCTATCCATGAGATGCTTTATTAAGACTAATGGCCCACTCCTATATGTCATGAAAAATTTTAAATTTGGTGCCAAAATTACCCTAACCGACATTTTCTCATGGTTTATTACATAAATGCAATTGGACAAAGCAAATAATCAAGGATAAGCATAGTTTCAAAGTTCCGTTTTATTTTCCCTCCCTACACTTAAACTGAACATTGTCCCCAATGTTCCACGAAAGTATCAAAGTTATGATAATGGAAGGTAATAAAAGATGAAAGATACTAATACTCCCCTGATTCGCTCGGTAGGATCCGTGTAAAGTGGTGGTTACATCTTTCTTCAAGAAGAACGTTTGCATGAAAAGCTCCTTCTCATCTTATGTATCTTCTTCTTGGTAAATTAAACCTGCACACTTGAAGAAAACAAATGAAACCTTCGCGTAAAATCGACAGTAATAATATATATAGGACTCTACTAAACTAGGATATAATGCTTGTGGAATGGATGTTTACAAAATTTCTGGAAAATTAAGACCTGGAAAATTCCAAAAATTTATAAGTAGCTCAGAAAACGGGAAAAAGTAATCAGTTGTTTCTGCTCCTTCCTGACGCCGTCAGGTTGCGATCCTGACGCCGTCATTTTATCCTGACAAAAACTGGTCTGCGATTTTCTGGAAAAAATTCTGGAAAATTTACATCTTTAGAATCTGGAAAGATTTCCTGCAAAACATCCATTATGACTCGATACAAGCATTTGACTCGAACAAACACACTTGTATATCTTTTTTCTAATTGAAATTCTCATATTTATGTTTCTTTTGAAAACGTATGTAATCCTCCCTACACTTATCCCTTATGTAAAATACCTTTATATGTAATTAAGTCGAGGTTAAAGACAAAATAAAGCATTTTTACAAATTTAAACATGAGAATAAACAATCAATAAAAGATACACAACACAAAAATAAAAATGAAAAACAAATACACATGGGTTGCCTCCCAAGAAGCGCTTGTTTTTGTTCGAGTCACGAGCTTGACTCTACCCTTATTTAACGGATAAAGGGGAGGTTTTCCCTACACTTAAGTTTAAGTGCGGGTGATAGTAGCGATACACACCCTTAGGTTGGAAATTTTCTACGTGAGGAGAGGGTGATGGGTGATTTATATGCTCAAAGGAGTGTGCTCCATTCATTATAACCTTACCTAATTCTATTGGTGTAGCGGGGGAATCAAGTCTCTCTCCTAAAAATGGATCATCTTTTATCAACTTCAAAAGATTCTTAGTTAAGGATTCATCTTGACCTAATAAACCCGGTTTAAACTCATAATGTTTCTTGTTATCAACCATGAATGGGTGATATAAGTGTGTAAGATCATGGGTTACTCCTATATTAGCTTCCACTCTACATGGCCTAAAGTCTACCACCTTTATCAAGTAACTACCCGGACTATTTACTTTGATGGGTGGATTGGGGCCTAATTCAATTCCAAGATTCACATCTAAAGACGGAAAATTGGGTAAGGTTTTTGGTTGAGGCTCCGGTTCATCAAAATTAGGAACTTCCCTAGGACTAAGAAAGAGGTCATGACAACAAGCATCTAAACCTACATTCTCTAATGGCGTTTGGTCCAAAGGTTCTATATCAATCGGTGTTCCTATAGTCTCTTCTACTTCTTCTGGGTAGGTTATAGGCAATGTGTGTTCCTCAAGTGATGGTAGGGCTTGTGGGCTTGGAGTTTCCACCTCATTCTCCATTATATCTAGATCTCCTAAATGTTCATCATGTGTTTTAGTATGATCTAACCCAAATACACTCCTAAGTATCTCAAATCCTTCTTTAGCCATTTCAAATTCTTGGTCCGATTCAAAAGAATCATTCTCAAAAATTTGATCACTATGTTCTATTTGTCTAAAGGATTCCTCACGCGTGTCATATGTTTTGGTGAAATCTATCCCACGCATGCAACTAGGTAGTTCAACTATAACCATCTCACAATCTTGTTCGGGTTTAGGTTCCATGTTCTTAAAAACTAGGTCTTTTTTATCATGATGCCTAAGGTTGTATAAATCCTCCTTATCCATTTCCTCAAGTTGTGACAACTGATGGTTTATGCTTAGGAGGCTTTTCTCAAAACATTTCTAGAGGGTCTCACTAAAAGGAGTTGATTCTAACAATGATCGTTGAATAGAAGCCACACAAGCACAAAATTTATCAAATCCATCCAACCTTACACCCGTCTCCTTTTGGATATCTCTAAGATAACTCACAAATTCATTAGAACAATAAAAACCAATCCAATCTGTGAAATTCAATTGTTCCTCATTTGTTAATGATTCAAATGCAACTTCACTTGCCATAGCGACAAATGAAAAGGGTTTTACGAACACAAACACAAAGAAGGGGGATCGAATACAAGGAAGCTAAAAATGGGAAAAAAGCTTACTTGATAGGAATCAAGCAAGGGAACCTAAACGAGGTGGACTCCTAACTAGCTATTCTATTCCCCAGCAGCGGCGCCAAAAACTTGATAACGCTACACGCGTCGTTCGGGGTCAAAGGAACTTCCTTTTCGTCGAGCAAGTTTTTCAACACCCTAGGCAGTGAACCTAATCGTTGTAGTGTAGTATTAGGGTAAGCCACGGGTATTGATATCGTTCTCTAGGGGAATAGGAATGCTAGTGAGAAGTTACTACGCTAAGGTTGGGGTTGAGGAAGATTATTTTTTATCTTTTTATATTTTTTAAGGAAAGGAAAGGTACGAATCTCGGGGTTTGAATTTGGGGGGTTGGTATTTCTACCGATTACTCTACTTATCTAATTATCTAATCTAAGATGTATGTAGTCTGTCTAATTAATGTGTGCTCGTATGATAGTTTAAAGATATGTTTACTTAGGTTTACTACTCCTTAATTATCTCCTATTGGTGGTTGAATTGTCACGTCCTTATTCCTAGTTGCGTTGTGTGTCTAAGGTTGTAGGGTATGCGTTTCTCCCTAACTCTTTGAACTTACCAAAGGGTCTCGTCTACAAAACTCACTAGGGATAATAAACTCTTACTCTAAGGCACTCTTTGGATGGTTTAGCTTACAACTACTCAAGGAGTCATATTCTAAGGTTCACAAAGATTTAATCAAGCATTAAGTACACAACGAATGACCTATCCGCATTACTAGATCATTAATCAACTAAGATAAGAGACAACCAAATAATATTCAATAATTAAGTTTCATATTCCCTAAGCAAACACACAAGAAAATTAGCCGGACATGGAGAACATGCAAGCATACACACAAATAATCAAAGACATAATTATATTAATGAAGTAAAACACTTATCTTGGTGTAAGATAGGGTTTGGAACCCTAAAATACTGTACAAGACAGCCTTGGTTCGATTTAGGTTTTAACTCCAAAAGACTACACACCAAATACTGAGAAATTCGGATTATATAACTTGACGTCGTCACTTGAAAATGGGAGTTTTGGCTTCTGTCCCGTCACAAATATCCTCCGACGGCGTCGCAATTAACACCTAACGCCGTCACCTTATGTTTTCAGCAGCTTTGAGTGTCTCGATTCTGACTTTGGCCATTTTCTTCGTATAATCGCGCCTTTTCGTCCAAATAAGTGCCATTCCAGCATTTTGCCTTCAAGAGACCTAAAAAGTGAAAAGGAACGATATTAAGCAATAACGGATACAAAAGTGATCAAATAAGGGCTTAAACGACCCCTCAAAAAGGTACCTTTTAAAACCTTATCAAATATCCCTACACTTGGTATTTGCTTGTCCTCAAGCAAATGTGCTTTTAGCCAATTAATTTATAAGTTAGGGGTCATGAAGCATTGGTTTAAAACAGTCCACAACACATATAAGCCCCACAAAAGTCATAAAATCATGGAAATTACATACTAGCACCTCACATGGGGTGTTTGGATACTCACATCTCTCTCGGGTGTATATGAAATATAACAAATTGGAAATGGAAGATAAACACTCATTAACCGTTCCTAGTACATAGATTACCATAGGCTTGAGAATAGATCAAACCTCCATCGCTTTTGCGTAAGCACCTAGGAAATACTATCAAAGAGGTCTTTAAAGGGTTGTAATGTTAGGCTTACGGTAGAGAAACAAAGGGTTTGGTGGGATAGGCTATATAGTGGTGGCAAGTCAAAAATCTCTTATGTTACAAGCATACGAAGAATGGCGTTGCTAAGCCAAGACTCGACACTCTAAACTCTAGCTAACTGAAATAAACAAACATAAATTTAAAGGATAGATGTAGGATAGTAGCCCGTATGTTTTCTTTTTTTTTTAATCACTCTATTTTTTTTCTTTTCTCTTTTTCTCTTTTTTTTTCTTTTTTTTTATTTTTTTTTTCATACACTTTTACTCTACCATCATCTACGGTAACATCAAAATGATAGGAATTTATAGGTACATCCCTACACTTGAGTTTTTATTACTCTAACACTAATTTGACCCGAATTGAAAAGATCAAAACACTTGGGGTACATTATTACGCAACAAAGGGAATTTGAATTTAACGTTCCCTTCCCGTCATTTCATAAACTTTAACTTTTCCCATGAATCCCAATCGTCCCAAAACTGTATACAAAAGATATGGCTCGACTTAGCAACTCATGCAAGCAACTAGATAATTGAACTAAGGGTTTAGGGTGATAACAATAATGCACTAAAAGTGAGTGCATACAGGGTAGGCTAAGGTGATTTGGGTGTATATTTGGGGGTGGGTTGTAAACAATGCTCTTCATTAATATTCCGGAAAAACCGAAACATCACGAGAACCACGAAAAGGATAGGCTCTGAGGGGTTAACTAGGGGTATCGTGTACTAAAGATGAGTACAACGCAAAGGGTGTGGGGGAATTACTCAACCGATGTGGAAAAAGTAATTATATTACGGGTATCAAACAAGGGTTATCATAATGCCTCTTATCATTTAGTTATTCCTAACTACACAAGTGTAGTCTTACTTGCGATCTCGGAATGCATCACAAAACAAGTTCTAGAATCTAATATACTACCGGTTCACACTCTAAGCATTGAAGATGAATGCTTTTAATTCCTACTAATCTAAGGGCGATCCTCACATTTTGGGTGGAATTTAGGTGGTAAAGGGTTTTTGTGCTAGTCATGCAACTTCCTATCCGTGAGACGCTTTTGTTAAGACTAATGGCCCACTCCTATATATCATGAAAAATTTTAAATTTGGTGCCAAAATTACCCTAACCGACATTTTCTCATGGTTTATTACACAAATACAATTGGACAAAGCAAACATTCAAGGATAAGCATAGTTTCAAAGTTCCCGTTTTATTTTCCCTCCCTACACTTAAACTGAACATTGTCCCCAATGTTCCCCAAAAGTATCAAAGTTATGATAATGGAAGGTAATTAAAAACGAAAGAAACTAGTACTCCCCTGATTAGCTCGGTAGGATCCGTGTGTGAAGTAGTGGTTAAATCCTTTCCAAGAAGAATTTATGCGTGAAAAGCTCCTTCCAATCTTATGTAACTTCTTCTTGATAAATTAAACCTGCACACTTGAAGAAACAAACGAAACCTTCGCATAAAATCGTCGGTAATAATATATATAAGACTTGATTTAAACTAGGATATAATGCTTGTGGAATGGATGTTTACAGAATTTCTGGAAAATTAAGACCTTGAAAATTCCAAAAAAAACAATTTTAAGTAGCTCAGAAAATGAGAAAAAAGTAATTTGTTGTTTTTACTCCTTCCTAACTCCGTCAGGTTATCTTGACAAAGTCAGGTTATCCTGACAAAAACTGGTCTGCGATTTTCTGGAAAAAATTCTGGAAAATTTATATCTTTAGAATCTGGAAAAATTTCTGCAAAATATCCATTATGACTCGATACAAGCATTTGACTCGAACAAACACACAAATATATCGTTTAGTGAATTGTTATTCTCATGTTTACGTTTCTTTTGAAAACGTGTGTAATCCTCCCTACACTTATCCTTTATGTAAAATACCTTTATATGCAATTAAGACGAGGTTAAAAACAAAATAAAGCATTTTTACAAATTTAAACATGAGAATAAACAATCAATAAAAGACATATGACACTAACAAGCAAACAATTAAGCATGGGTTGCCTCCCACCAAGCGCTTTTCTTTATTTAAGAGTCTTGTAGCTAGACTCGTAGTCGTGCTCCTACGTTACTTCATTACCGCCACCTTCTTCCTTTGCTTTTCCTTCGTCGAAAGGGTGTAGACGTTTTATGCTTACAGTTGATTCCTTGCCAACGTTATCTGTTATGGTGACGGTTTTATCTTTTAAATTGGTTTCCTTCACTGTGAAAGATCCAAACCATCTTGGTTTGTTTCTACCTCGTAATGCCCTTATCCGTGATTTGTATAAAAGTACTTTTTCTCCTTTTAGAAATTCCGTAGGGCTCCTTTGTGTCTTAGGTATCAAAGTGGGATTATTTCCTAACTTCTTATCGGGTTTCCACAACGTTGCATACAATCCTTGAACCATAAAGTCCCTAAGCCCTTTTTCCCAGTCATTCATCTTCTTCTTAACACTATTGCTAGGGGCTTTTTGATTTCCACCCGTAATCATGTCCATGATCTTAAGAGGGTACCTTGGGATGATGGGTATCCTAGCGTACCCCTTCCCGCTTTTGAGTATCATGATGCCCTTTCCGCATTTGATGGTTGCCTTGGCGGTGGCCAGAAATGGTGTCCCAAGAATGAAGGGCACGTTTTTATCTTCCTCAACATCAATGATCACGAAATCCACCGGATAAACGATATTAGCCACCTCAATTAGAACATCCATCGTGATTCCTATGCGGTGGACATAGGTGTGATTAGCTAAGGAAAGTCTAAGATCCGTCTTGACTGGTTTCTCCTTAGTTAACTTATTATAGATTGATAATGGCATTATGTTCACATCAGTCCCTTGATCGGCTAAGGCATTTATATTATTAATATCACCTATGCTACATGGTATCACAAAATTCCCTTTGGTGTCTCGTTTTTTTGTTAATGGTTTTTTTATGACTAACTCATACAGGGGTCCCATAGGCAAGGTGTCATACTCTTCTTCTGTCATTTTTCCTTCAAGGGCCTCCCTAAGAACTTCATTGTACCTAAAGTTGTTTACTTGGTTTGCAATGGTTTTTTTGTTAATTTCATGCTTAAGGTTGTACTCAATGGTCTCAGGCTCATCATTAGGCTTAGACTCCTCCTTCTTGCTTTCTTCAGTTCTCCCTATCTCAACCTTTGCATCCTCGGGCATAATGGAAACAGCGTTAACAAACGAGGTGGGAGGACAATCGTTGCTTCTTACTAGTACCTTTTCGGGAGCTTTTGTTTTGGTAAATTCTATTACCAAATTCATCATTTCCGTCATTTTCTCTTGCATTTCCTCTCTCTGCCTATAAACCTCCTCTTTAAATTTGGCTAATATCTCCGTATGAGCTGCCATGTACTCCCTCATTTGTTCCTTGAAGCTTGGTGAAAGTGGTATCGGGGAAGTAGAACGGAAGCGCCTTTCGGAAATTGGGTTTTGCTCACGACTTGGGGACTCCGAAAAAGGTGTGGGGTGGTTGGTGGAATTGGCGGATTTGACAGCTTCTCGAGGAATTTGTACGGGGACTCTTCTTTGCCTTTCCATAAGATAATCAATCCCTCTCTCAATGGCACTCATTTGCTCCTCGAGGGTGTCGGAAGATTCAAAAGGAGTTGATATGGCATTAACTACGTTAACCGGAGTTTCAGAAGATTCATTCCAATCTTCGTAGCTTTGATCAGCAAGCTCCTCTATAATATCCCAAGATTTCTCTGCATTAAAGTCGATGAGCCTTCCACCGGCGGCTCGATCAATGGATCGTCGAGTGATGAAATCGGTATGGTCATAGAAAATTTGGATTTGAAGCCAAAGATCAATGCCATGATGGGGAAGTCTACAGAGCAGGTCCTTAAATCGAGTCCATGCTTTGTAGAGAGACTCACTTTGGAGTTGTTGAAACCGTCAAGATGTCTCGCCTAAGTTTAGTGGTTCTCCCCGGTGGTATAAAATTGAGCAAGGAAGCGAGAGGTAAGATCATCCCAACTTGAGATGGAGCCGACGGTAATTCGCTCAAGCCAATAACTAGCTTGGTCCCGTAGAGAGAATTGGAAGAGACGCAGACACGTGGTCTCCCGAGTAGTAGCATCAAGGTCGATGGAATCGACAATTTTGAGGAAATCCCTCATATGTTGATTTGGATCTTCAGAACGAAGTCCATGGAATGCACATCCATTTTGCACCAACCGGATGGTGTCGGATCGCAGGGCCATAGTTTGGGCTTGGTCGGGAAGCTCAATGGTGTTCCTATAGCCTAAGTGGCTTGGTCTCGAGTATTCACCAAGAGTACGGGCTCTTGGCGGGTCAATTGGTGGTGGGTTAATGAATGGTGGGTGGTTATCACCTTCCATGATGAAAAGTGATGGGATTACAAACAAAGGTCATGAATAAGGGGGATAGACTAAGAGAAAGCTAAGAATGAGAAAAAAAAAAGTTTACTCGATAGGAACCAAGTAAAGAAACCTAAACGAGGTGGACTACTAACTAGCTATTCTATTCCCCGGCAGAGGCGCCAAAAACTTGATAACGCTACACGCGTCGTTCGGGGTCAAAGGAACTTCCTTTTCGTCGAGCAAGTTTTTCAACACCCTAGGCAGTAAACCTAATCGTTGTAGTGTAGTATTAGGGTAAGCCACTGGTATTGATATCGTTCTCTAGGGGAATAGGAATGCTAGTGAGAAGTTACTACGCTAAGGTTAGGGTTGAGGAAAATTATTTTTTATCTTTTTATATTTTTTAAGGAAAGGAAAGGTACAAATCTCAGGGTTTGAATTTGGGGGGTTGGTATTTCTACCAATTACTCTACTTATCTTATTATCTAATCTAAGGTGTATGTAGTCTATGTCTAATTAATGGGTGCTCGTATGATAGTTTAAAGATGCGTTTACTTAGGTTTTACTACTCCTTAATTATCTCCTATTGGTGGTTGAATTATCACGTCCTTATTCCTAGTTGCGTTATGTGTCTAAGGTTGTAGGGTATGCGTTTCTCCCTAACTCTTTGAACTTACCAAAGGGTCTCGTCTACAAAACCCACTAGGGATAATAAACTCTTACTCTAAGGCACTCTTTGGATGGTTTAGCTTACAACTATTCAAGGAGTCATATTCTAAGGTTCAAAAAGATTTAATCAAGCATTAAGTACACAACGAATGACCTATCGCATTACTAGATCATTAATCAACTAAGATAAGAGACAACTAATCAATATTCAATAATTAAGTTTCATATTCCCTAAGCAAACACACAAGAAAATTAGCCGGACATGGAGAACATGCAAGCATACACACAAATAATCAAAGACATAATTGTATTAATGAAGTAAAACACTTATCTTGGTGTAAGATAGGGTTTGGAACCCTAAAATACTATACAAGACAGCCTTGGTTCGGTTTAGGTTTTTACTCTAAAAGACTACACACCAAATTCTGAAAAATTCGGATTCTATATATAATATTACATCTGCGACGGTGTCACCTTATGTTTTGTGACGCCGTCGTGTCGCCGTCATTAGGGTTTCGTCTTGGCCTCGTTAGACTTACGACGGCGTCACCTTATGCTTGTGTCGCCCGTCCTCTTCAGCTTCTAATGCCGTCTGGATTACATCTAGGCCGTCTGAGTTGTGACAGCCTACTCTTTTATAACTTGACGTCGTCACTTGAAAATGGGAGTTTTGGCTTTTGTCCCGTCACAAAGATCCTCCAACGGCGTCGTAATTAACACCTGACGCCGTCACCTTATGTTTTCAGCAGCTTTGAGTGTCTCAATTCTGACTTTGGCCATTTTCTTCGTATAATCGCGCCTTTTCGTCCAAATAAGTGCCATTCCAGCATTTTGCCTTCAAGAGACCTAAAAAGTGAAAAGGAACGATATTAAGCAATAACGGTTACAAAAGTGATCAAATAAGGGCTTAAACGACCCCTCAAAAAGGTACCTTTTAAAACCTTATCAATCACTTCGCAGCTATCATGGGCTACGGAGATTACATCAATGGCAACATCTAAATTAGCAGGGTTTATTATGTGGAAGGCCTCGGTCACAATGTCTTCTTAGTAGGTCAATTTTGTGATGGAGATTTGGAAGTTGCTTTTCGGGAGAAAACTTGTTTCATTCGTGATCTACAAGGAAACGATCTTATGTCTGGCAATCGAAATTCAAGTCTCTACACTATCTCCATGGAAGACATGATTGCTTCATCTCCCATCTATCTACTTTCAAAGGCAACATCAACAAAATCTTGGCTATGGCACCGTCGTCTCTCACATTTAAACTTTCAAACCATAACCAACCTTGCTTGATACAAACTAGTTTAAGGTCTCCTGAGATTCCGATATTCTAAAGATCACCTATGCTCAGCGTGTGAACAAGGGAAAAGCACTCGTGCTCACTTTCCTTCAAAGATGGAACACAACTCTCAGCATGTGCTTCATCTTCTTCACATGGATTTGTGTGGCCCAATGCGCGTGCAAACAATTAATGGCAAACGCTATATCTTGGTAATTGTCGATGACTACTCAAGATGGACTAGGGTCTACTTTCTTCGAAGTAAAGATCAAGCTCCACAGATGATCATCACCTTTGCACGTACACCAGAACAAAACGGAGTTGTTGAAAGACGAAACCGCACGTTAGTGGAAGCTGCAAGAACAATGTTAATTAATGCTAAACTTCCGGATTACTTATGGGCTGAAGCCGTGTCAACTACATGCTACACTCAAAATCGCTCAATGATTACCAAGCGCCACAACAAAACACCTTATGAGCTCATCCACAACCATAAACCGAACCTCAAACACTTTCATGTATTTGGATCCCTTTGTTATCCGAATAATGATCGTGATGACTTTGGTAAGCTCAAAGCCAAAGCTGACATTGGAGTCTTTATAGGATATTGTAAAAATTCTAAGGGTTTCCGGATCTAGAATCATCGTACAAAGCAGGTTATGGAAATGATTCATGCAAATTTCGATGAGCCTACAGAAATGGCTTCTGAGCATAACAGCTTGGAACCCGGTCATAACCGTTTAAACTTTCCTCAAACCCCATCATCAGCTGAACCAAGCCCCCAGCTTACTCGTCAACAAATGGAAAAGCTATTTGCTCCTCTATTTAGTGATGATATTGATGAACGTGCTCCAGGTGTATCCAATGTTTCCGCTGCTCAACCTGATCATATTCCAATACCTGATACACCTGCTACAACAACTACTGTTGAAGAAGCACCACCAGTTGACTCTACATAAACAGTTGAACAAACTGCATCCAATGACGCAGAACCAGTTGATGATGTTCTAAACAATGAAATACCCCCACCTGCAGACTTTGATCCAAATGCGTTCTTCAACCCGTTTGCTAATGACTCTGCTGCACCAGATGTTGCGGAATCATCTACAAACCATTTGAATCCTCCCAATCTACACAATGTATATCAACATCAAGCTTCCACACATCGTTGGACGAAAGACCATCCTCTTGAGAACATTATTGGTAACCCGAATCAACCAGTCGTAACAAGACAACGTCTTCACACAGATGGTGAACATTGCATTTATGCACTCACTGTCTGCCAATCTGAACCTAAAAACATGAAAGATGCAATGACCAAAGACAACTAGATTGAATCCATGCAGGAAGAACTCTATCAGTTCAAACGTCTTGAAGTATGGGAATTGGTTGAAAAACCAACAGGGGTCTTCGTCATTGGTCTAAAATGGATTTGGAAAAACAAATTGGATGCTGAAGGAACCGTAATCAGAAACAAGTCACGTCAGGTGGCTAAGGGTTATAGACAGGAAGAGGGTATTGACTTTGAAGAATCATTTGCTCCGGTTGCTCGTCTTGAGGCTGTTCAGATATTTCTGGCATTCGCGGCTCACATGAACATCACGGTCTTTCAAATGTATGTCAAAACTGCCTTTCTGAATGAGAAACTGAAAGAAACGGTTTATGTCAGCCAGCCAGAAGGATTCGTTGATCCCGAGTTCCCGAACCACGTTTACAAACTGAAAAAGGCTCTCTACGGTCTCAAACAAGCCCCTCGGGCGTGGTATGATAAGTTATCATCATTTCTTATCGCCAATAGTTTCTTTAAAGGCTCGGTAGACCCTACACTTTTCATACAATATCACGGGAAACACATTTTAATCGTTCAAATTTATGTGGATGACATCATTTTTGGGTCAACACATCTAAAATACTCAAACGCTTTTTCAAAACTTATGAAAAAACATTTTGAAATGTTAATGATGGGTGAACTTACATTCTTTATTGGATTGCAAGTTCATCAATCACCCCGTGGTATTTTCTTAAGTCAGTCCAAATATGCCCTTGAACTTTTAAACAAATTTGGAATGCAAAACTGTGACACCTATGCCACACCAATGCCACATACCAAGAAACTAGACGCTGATTTACAAGGGAAATTGGTGGACCCTACCAAATACCGTAGTATCTTTGGGTCTCTCATGTATATAACAGCTAGCAGGCCTGATATTGTTTTTGTCGTATATCTTTTCTCCCGTTATCAGTCAATACCAACTGAAACCCACCTCTCCGAGGCTAAAAGAATCCTCCGATACATCAAGGGAACCATTAACTTAGGGATCTGGTATCCGAAGGATTCTGGTTTTGAACAAATAGCTTTTTCAGACGCTGATCACGCAGGATGCTTAGATTCACGGAAAAGTACTTCAGGAGCTTTACAATTTCTTGGTGATAAACTGGTGTCATGGCAATCGAAGAAGCAGGATTGTACATCGATGTCCTCAACTGAAGCAGAATATGTAGCCATGTCGGCGTGTTGTGCTCAAGTCATTTGAATGAGAACACAACTCAAAGACTATGGTTACGTATTTGACAGAATCCCGATGTACTGCGACAATCGGAGTGCTATGGCGATCTCGTGCAACTCTGTCCAACATTCAAAATCAAAGCACATCGATCTTCGATATCATTTCATCAAGGAGCACGTGGAAAAGGGTATTGTTGAATTATATTTTGTGGGTACTGAATACCAACTGGCAGATCTACTCACCAAAGCCTTAGCTCCTGCTAGGTTTAATGAGTTGGTTCACCGCATTGGTATGCGGTGTTTGACTCTAGAGGAACTGGATGAACTTTTAAAACATTCTTAAAAACCAGTCAAACACCAAAAACTCTTTTGTAAATATTTTTCAAAAACAAAATACAAAAATATAAAATCTGATAAAACAACAAAAATATTCTTCTATCTATATTTCTGTTAACATGGCAAGTACAAATCTTCCGTCAATACTCTAATCTTTCAAAATTCAATATTTTATCGGTCAAGTGTTGAGGGGGAGAAAGAAAATATTTTTTGTTTTCATAAAACCTTGTACTTGCATGTTACCTCATCCCGGTTGTTTCTTTGATAATGGTGGTCACATTTCTGGTTTACTAACACTCCTCGGACTCAAATTTATAAAATTTCATCATTTCTTAAGTCGAGGGGGAGTGTCGTCAAGTTTTTCTTTCTAAATATATCTCGTTTCGTAACCAAAATGGAAGTTATGGGCGTTGGATGTAAATGTTTAAGGTGAAGGGACTAAATGTGTCAAATACTCAAAGTATTTTTAATAAAACTTTTCAAAATGCATTAACTTCATCACATTTATTACCCAACTAACATAAACCTACGCCGAAGATTCATCCTTCAAAACTGGACTTTTGATCATCAATTTGTAAGTGAAATAACGTTCTTTGTAATCATCTAAGCATAGGTTTTGAATCTTTTTGAAAACCAACGGCTAGAAATTAATCTAGGAGTGATTTTGTGTTCTACGCATAAGCGTATGAACACATAATCAAGTTTGAGTGTTTTTGGTTAAAATGGTTGTGTCAAAACGTTTGCCTAATCACATTAATACCATTTCTATCATCAATACTCACCCAGAAACTCAAATTGGTTGATTTTGAAAGTTAGGGTTTATGCGTGAATTGGGTGTTTTCATGTGTGAGTGTTTCTGGTTAAAAAGATAGTTGCATGATGTTGTTTATATGATGAATTGATAATATCCAGGCTTAGAACTTACCCAGAAACACCAATTATGTTATAATTGAAAATTAGGGTTTATGTTCTTAGTATTTGGGTATTTTTTATCTGCTTAGATTTTGATGTTAAAACTTGGATAAAATAACTCATTAGGCTTCATATACATCCCAGAAAAAGTTTGGTGTCAATCCTATGGCTAGAATTCTTAGTCGTAATTCTTGAATTATTAGGGTTTAAGTTTTACGCATAAGTAACTCTACGCGTAACTGTTTAACTGAGTTTTCATGTTTAGAACTGAAAAGGAATGAATGTATATGTTAATATTGGTGATATGATGAATTTATTTCAGGTTATTACGCATGAAAATTCAGAATCAAGGTTCCTTGAACTTCTACGCATAAGGATCACCTTACGCGTAGAATGTTATGCGTAAGATAAATCTTACGCGTAAGGTTCTACAATGGGGACTAGGCGTATCCTGTGAAGGATATGCGTAAACAGTAACCTCTACGCATAAGGTTCACTCATACGAGTAAGCCTTACGCATAAGGTTCTATAAACGCTTACGCGTAAGCTTTACGCCTAAGGCCCTCTTTTTCTATGCGTAATATTTCTTACGCGTAAGTCAAGATCCTACGCATAAGCTTATGTTTAAGCGTATAACCACTCCTGTTTACGCACTTGCAAAACCTACGCCTAAGCCTAGCTTTAACCAAAATTATGAATTGTTACGCGTGCAAACTTGTAAATAAATAAATCATAATTCCACGAAACCAAACATGTCACTAATAAGCTTAAATGTTTAATAAGTTGTGAAAAATAAGTGAAAACTTGGACTTTAAAACTCAAAATTAATCAACTCATGAAACTTAGCACGACGTCTTTGGCCTATTGGACTAACAAGTGACATTGGACTCGTAACAATCATCGACATATCACATTCAATAAATAGACAATAAAATCAACTGTTGACTAACGTAATGTCTTTCGATATGTTGGTTCTTTTGGCTAAATATCTTTCAGATCATGACATGGACGCTCAAATGCAAAATGTGGAAGCGCTAAATGTTCTCACTGTTGAAGATATCTTCCCTCATGGTTACCCAATGAAGATCGGAAAGAACAACCTTAGAGTTGATTTTGATAGTTTCACCTGCTCAGAGTCTTCTTGTCTGATTGTTGTAGACATTCTGAAGAATCACCCTTATCAGAACATGCTCACCAACTCTGCTACAGTGCCGGAGATCTACATTCACCAATTCTGGCATACAATGCGAAAGATCAAAGGTCAAAATGCTGTGACGGTGATGCTCAACGACAAAAAATTCACCATCACACCAGCAGCTTTGAGGGATATTCTTCTTAATCCTGTCATCGAGCCAACTGAATACAATGCCACACCAACTGAAGAGGTCGTTCTACAATTCATGGTCGACATTGGCTATGACGAAGCTACAGGGGTAATCACAAAGCATTCATCCGTGGATCTTAAGAATATTCCCCAGCCATGGAGAACCCTCTACATTATGATTACCAAATTTGGTTCTGGACGTGATAGTTGTTATGAGCATCCCAAGCTCATGGAACTACAGATCTTTTGGGCTTTTGTTGAACACAGACAGACCTTGACAGATCTTGAGCACTCGTGGATCGTTAGTGTTGCCTATGTAATCATAAGCAAACTAATAGAAAATCTCTACAACTTGTATTCTATAGCAGAATGTAAATACAAGCTGTTATAACTAAGAACACTTAGATCCTCTATGGATATTTTTATTAACTAAAACTCTATGTTTCGAATGAGTTGTCTATTACAAACTATGAAGTTCCTTTAATAGACAAGGAACCCTAAACTATTACTACTCAATCGACTAAACATGCAAGCATGCATTTAATGACTAAAACACTAAACAATATTGAGTAGTACAATAATACCCATGCTAACCTCGGGCAGTTCAAGAATAATGATGGGTTAGCATTTAAATAATAAAGCGTGTGCAGATCCTAGTCAGCTTCCACTCTTCAGCAGAAACACGGCATGGCTTTTATACTTCAGCAGAATCTCTTCTTCAGCAGATTCTGCTCTACTTCAGCAGAATCCTTCGCCAGTATTGACAACAGAAATCCTACTTCTCATAATTCCCAACAATCCTCCCCTAAACTGGAATTTGACTTGGTTAAGTTCCAGTTTCCTAACCTTGATAGATCTTAAAGACTGTAGTACTTAGAGGATTGTTTTCAACATCAGTAGCAAAGAACCAATAATAATCTCATCTCTATGATGACCAATCTTTGATACGCCAGGCCTTTGCAGCAACATATGACATAGTGACATCAATACATATTAGTTGCAGACTATTCTCATCACAACCAGGTGTGTTATCTCCTGAGAGAGGTGAATCATTGAAAATAATGGATTTGATGTCTCTTTACCAATAGCCATCACTACTGGAGTAGCCAGATGTTTAAGTCCAAAAACTATGGTACATTGATAAACATCTGATTTATTAGCAAATCAGCAACTATATAAACGGATTTGATGTGTCTTTACCTGTAGCCGTTTGCTCAGTACTAGTCAATTCTTAGAATTGGTGAATTGATAACCAAATATGGATTCAGTTGCCTTTACCACAAGCCATATACTTGTGGGCTAGCCAATTCTTGGATTCCAACAAGGAATATACCATGGTGAATTGATGACCATACAACTCTCAGCAATGAAGCATGGGTGGTTGCAGACCCTATGATTTTGAGCAAATCATTACAGCTATCAACAGATTTGATGTGTCTTTACCAAAGCTGTACCCTTTGGACTAGCCAACTCTTTGATATACACAAGATATATCTGGTGAGTTAAAAACCATCAACAAAATGCAACAAACCTGCAAGAGAAAGTTAGTTTTTTTTTTTAACTAAGAAACTAACAAACAAAACAAATCAAACAAAACAACACAAAAGACCATACATATAACAAAAGACAATGTAGATTACTGCATTCATGATGAAGATGCAGCTTGAGCTTGCAGAAGTTGAGTCTTGATCAATCCAACCAGTCGTTCAGCATCTGGTCTTTCATTTCCCACTGGATCTGGAGGAATTTCCAACTTCTGACACAGCATCCTTTCCATAAGTCTCTTGGAGAATGGATAAATTCTTTTAGCAAACATGCAGACTGTGATTCCACCCTTTGTCTCAACTACATGCACATGAGGTAGGGGATAATATTTCCAGGACTCAACCTGCCATAGATGTGAGTTCTTCCAAATGAAATGCCCTTTACCATTGGGAGATTGAGAGTCAATCAGGACATGAAGATCTCCCAATAAGCACATCCCAGAACCTTGTGGTGCAGTATTGCAGTAATGTTTGGTGACGAGAGTGTACAGAGTAAGTATATCTGCCGTGTCTACCAAATGGAGTATTTCCTTCAAAAAGGTGAACTCCATTGAAGTTTTGTCCAATCAATTAATGACATTCATCTCACCATTTATCAGAGACCACTGGACCAACACATTTTGATATCCCTCAGGAAAATCAGTAGCAGACCTTTCTTTATTAAAGGTTGAGTCATCAGCCTTTAGGTCCAAATGAACATGCTTGGGTGATGGCTTATTCTTCGATGCATGAGTCCTCGCTTTTCTCACAGATCTTCTCAGAGATGTGAGTTTTCTCTTGGCCATCCTCTTCATCCTTCTACCATGTGTATAGGTTTACGAAGAAGGAGAATCTTTGGTTTCTTCATTAACTTCTGTAGTAGGACTTGAAGAAGTAGATGTGGATTTATGTGAGACATCATCACGAAGGGCATGCATTCTTTCAAGCACCTTTCTTGCCTTTTTAGCTTTGACAGTTGTGGTTTTAGCTTCTTTAATCAAACTACCTCCTTCTGTATCAGTAGATCCCACAGATGGAGCAGAGGCTTGTACATTAGGTGCTTCAGAGGAAATGGTGGTCGGTTCAGCAGATGAGACCTTTTCAGTTGAGCTAGTGACTTTGGTAGAAGCTTCAGCAGATATAACAGTAGGTTCAGCAGAAGTAACCTGGTCATCTTCCCCAACCAAAGTACTTTCTTTTGCAGCAGTAGATGCCACATTTGAGTTAGAAGGGGGCATAACTGGTGCTTCAGGGGAAACAGCCGATGGTTCAGCAGAAGGAACCTTGTCAGACGAAGGAGTGTCTTCAGAAGTTTCTTCAGAAGAAGCCATTTGAGAGATCGTCTTAGGTGGAATATCATCAAAATTATCCACTATCTCAACAAACTTGGGTCTTTTGGCCTTTGGTGCAACTTCATTCCCAGCAATTCTTTTCAAGTTGGAAGATTGTGTTAAAGTAGAAGAAGAAGTCTTCATAATCATATTGTACAAGTAAAACAATCTTGCATCAGGTAAAGCCAAGACTTGCTTCATTGTTAAACTACGGTTAAGCACAGTACAACTTTGATTTTTCACTGCAATCCTCATCTCTGTTTTCTTCTGAGCTTCAGTAAGAGGTCTCTCTCTCTTTGCCTTATTCTTTTCAGTACTCAGGGCTTTCCTTTTCGCAGCTGCTTCTTGCTTCCTTTGTTCTCCAAGCTCCATCATTCCAGCCACAAAATTTTCACTATCAAATTCCCCACCTAAGATACTTTGAGCAAGTGTAGGATTAGAAGTGGTTTGCTTAGTAAGAGCATCCCATTGTGCAGCAGGCATCTGAGTAGCTAACTTATCCAATTCTCTTCGTCTCTCAAGAGGCAAAGAAGAAGTAGAATGGTCTGCAATTTGTTTAGCCACTTCTTCACTTTTCTTCTGATCTGCAAACTCAGCAAACCTGCTTTCTTGTCCTCTCCTTTCCTGTTCAGATACCAGATATGGACCAA
This sequence comes from Chrysanthemum seticuspe, assembly GCA_019973895.1. Taxonomy (NCBI): domain Eukaryota; kingdom Viridiplantae; phylum Streptophyta; class Magnoliopsida; order Asterales; family Asteraceae; genus Chrysanthemum; species Chrysanthemum seticuspe. Next base: position 227,370,641 of record BPTQ01000004.1, read on the forward strand.
GCTCATCTTCAATCATTACACCTTTCTCTTTATTATTAGACTCATGAACAACATCAGCTGGAGAAGAATCACCAATTTGAACTTCAGAGGAATCGTTTTGAGAGAGATCTTCAACAGGTGTGGTAAGGATATCAGTTGCAGGATCCAAATAAAAATTTCTTCCAACATGAAATACAACTTCATCATCTGCTGAAGGGGTGGGACATGATGGTTCTTGAATAGGTACATGATGATAAGTTTTAGATGCAATATCCTCCATTTGAACCTCAGCAGATGTAGTATTGTCAACACTTGGTTTCTTGGAGACTTCAGCAGAACCCTTACGCAAGTGAGATCTCTTTCTTCTTCTATAAAGAACAGGTTCCTCATTCTTTGAGGATTCAGAAACCACTGAGGAAGGAACAACTATCTCCTGAGCCACATCAGCTAAGATATTTAGAGAAGCAAGCCGAGAGTCCTCTTCCTCCTCATCAGAAAAAATGACTAACTTTCTTTTGCTACTCTTTTCAAGTCGCTCCTCTAGGTCCTTAACTTTATTCTGCAGTTCCTTAATCTTATCACCAAGAGTAGAATTGGTCTCTGTAAGCTCCTTTTTGAGATCAGTCACCTCAGCTGCATACCTGTTAACAAGAGCATAGACAGATGTGAGAGTAATAGGGTCCTCAGCTCCACCAGAAGATTGCTCTGTGGTAATGGGAGTTTCATTGGACCTTTCAGTGGAAATAGGTTCATGCTCAAAATGAGGAGGTACTTCATCAAAAGGTTCCCTTTGAGGACTGGGTGTGGTCATCCTGTTCTGGTCAGACTCAAACTCATCAATTGAAGCCTGTGTAGGTGGTGGACTCGGTCTGGGTGATGGTACAGGTGGAGAATGGTCAGGAGCAATATGAGATGCTTCAGTAGTAAAAGAGGGACCCTCATCTATATTAACTTATGGATTGCCATCAGTAGCAACATTTGAAGAGGGTGGGATATCAGCAACATTTTCCTCATTAGCAGCCTCATTGCCATGAGGCAACATAGCTGCTGACAACGGATGATGTGCCCCCTCAAAGTTAGTTCTCATAGAGGCAAATAGTTTAGCTGAAAGAGCTCCTATGGGATTAAAGGCATGGACTTGGGTAGAGGTGTCTATGATTATTTGTAAGAATCTAGGGTACATTAAAAACTTATGTTGTTTCCTGTTTATATTTTCAACCATATTATCAAAAATAAATTTAGAAAAATTATAAGTTATCCCTTGAGATAGACACACAATACCACAAGCCATTTGCGTAGAGAATTGATCCCACGCTCCAGATTTGTTGCTAATGCACTGAAGCAGAGTGTGAACTAAAAATCTCCACATAGGGCAAAAATGCTTTTTCAACCATATGTCCGTTCTTGTACCTTGATACCCAATGGCTCTCAGCCTAGAGAGAATCACCTCTGTACTTAGGTGATAAACCCCATTAGCATCATCCAAATTAAGCTTTCTCCTTATCAGGTCCTCCGTCACCACGTGCTCTGTTTCATCAATCAAAGCAACAATCTCTGTTTCACTTCGTTTTTCAGCAGATTCCCAAAATTGTTTAACCAATGATTCATAAATCGCATCAGGGGAATGTGTTAGGGCAAAGTGAATCTTGGACCGCTTCAGGAACTCCACCATTGGTTCATACAATTCATCGCCCTTTGCTTTACCCAGATATGCAACTTTATTGTGATCTCTCTTGAATTGAAGAGCCATGAGAGATATGTGATTTTAGGGTTATGATTTTTGAACTGAAGAGGGAATTGTTTCTTTTGAAGTGGAAGAAATGTGTTTAGAGGAATGGTAACCGTTACCAAGAATATAGTCAAAAGTATGAGAACTTTAGTTGACCATATCCTACGTGTATTTCAACTTGACCAACGACAAATTAACGCTTCAGCAGAAACACATAGCCAATCTGCTAAAATAAAATGCTTCGGCAGAAACCACCCCAAGACTAGAATATCTTCGGAAGGATTCTAGAATTACTGTGCCAACTAACTTGCATTAAATTGCATTAACCCTTGCATCCGTCTATTTAATCATCCCAATGCATACTTCTCTTCATCAAAAAATTTTACCCCCAATTGCCATCACAAACCCTAGTTTCATCACAAACCCAATCAACCAAAATTAACCATGAATACTACACCAGAGGTTGTAAATCCAAACTCTTCTCCATCATCATCATCATCCAGTGATTTCCTCCAGTTTTGGTCACGTCCTCCTGACCCTCGTCCTTTGACATCCCCATTTCTCCCTTCTTCTGAAGATGATAGTGTAGTAGATCCAAGTGAGTCTTCTGATGACTCAGAGGAACCTACTACTGAGATAACTTCTTACTCCCAACCTCCAGCACCACAACCTCAACAAAGGCCTCTTTCCGAAAGAGAGGTGGTGCTTGCTCTACCTGCGCCATGTCTTGGTGCAACTTCACACATCGTATAGATGAAGAGCTAAAGGAAGGTGGATGGATTGCATTTTGGTTGAAATCGATAGATGAAGCACAAACGAAACTTTATGTTTCTTCAACACCATGTGTGGTCATCATCATCATCATCGTTTGCATCAATCCATCTTTCCATTTTGATCCTTAGCATCTTTGTCGTACCGGTCATGCATATCCAGCCATCGAGATAGAAGGAATGGGTGGTTATGCAAGATTTTACAAATGCATATCCAACATCTAGTGTGAAAGATGTGAGCGATCATGCATATCCAACTGCCCGTTAGATGTTGGAATAGATGATATGAACTAGATTAGGATTAGTATATCATGTATAGCGCTTTTCTAGTAGTAGCATTGAAGTTGATTGTAAGTTGTAAGCTGTAAGCTGTAATTTGTATGAATGAATGAACAATTTTAACTTCAAAACTTGTCTTCAGCACTTTATCTTCAGTGGAAACAAATTGCTCACTTCATTACTTAGCTTTCAGGGGAAACAAGCTTTAAGCTTACTAGACCATATACCAAAGGACCACACTTGAAGAACATAATCTGAACAGTGCATACTGCAAAACAAACACAGAGAAACACAAGAACAAAACAGAGACAAAACAGACCAACAAAAAAATATTAGCAAGTTAGTGTTAGCAAACAGAATATACATAAAGTTTACTACAAAATCCTCCCCTGAGGCATATGCCTCCCCTGAGGCCTATGCCTCCCCTTAAACTTTGCAGTTAAGGGAAGAGAAAGATCCACCATTGTTCTTGGGTTTCCATTGAAATTTAGGTCCCTTATTATTCCAAGAACAACCTGTTGAGGACTTGACAGCAGTACCCCAACATCCTTTCCTATTAATCATAGAGTCAACATATGCAGGCCAATAACCATGTTTAGAATATGGGCTAGTAGGTTGCACATAAGGTCTATCAGCTGATCTCCTCCAAGGAGAGTCAGTATAATTAGCTTGTGGGACATAAGGAGGAATATTATTAACATTGGTCCACACTGGTCTCGGTTTCTGCTGAGTAGCACATCCACCCAATCTTTGCTCATAGAAATCACAATCCTTAATTAAATGAAGTTTACTTCCACACACAAAACATGTCTTCCTTTTGGAAGATTTAGTCAACAAAGAAGATGTTCTATTACATGTAGAAGTACTTAAACCAAAAACATTAAAGGAATTGTTTTTAACATAATTATTATGCAGAGATTTAAAGGACAAGTCTTCAGAGGAAACTGGCTAGGAAGTTGATTCCTCAGCAGCTACCCTAGAAGGGTTGTAGATAGACTTGGGTGCAGGCTTGGGTGTAGGCTCAGGTGAGGGCTTGGGAAGGTCTGACTTATCACTTGAATCACAGCTGTAAGTAGATCCTTGATCCGATGAATTGTCACTGTCAGAGAAAGAGACAAAGTCATAAGATGAAGCATCGGTGTCTGGCAAGTCTTTTGAATTTTTGCCATACAGATGGTGTGATCCATCAAAGTCAACAGTAATGGACAGGTCAGTAGGCATGAATTCACCTCTAATAGGTCCAGGGACAGCATGTAAATCACCTTCCTTTTTAAAGTTTGCTAATCCTGCAGGTGTAGATTTACGCCCATCTTGCCTAGCTTCTAATCCTACATACTTTTGAAAACCTAAACCTATTCTAGAGTTCACTGACTGACTACTATAGAGTTCTCTAGCTAGATTGTCACCTGATATCAACCATTGTTTATGTCTAGCTATTTCCTCAGCAAGTTTCTCTTTAAGCTCTAGATTCTTAGTAATAGTATCAGCTTTTTCCTTTTCAGTGCGTTTAAAGTTAATGTTTGCAATATCTAGATCAAATTGTAGCACCTTAATCTTTTCTTCATAAGCTATTTGATTCTTTTGAAACCATACCTTTTTTCTTTCTAATGTTTTTAACGAAAGTTTATAAGCTTCATTATCAACATAGCATTCATTGTATTTAGGTTTCATAGTATCATAAGCTTCTTTAAGTTCATTGTATCTTTCACTACAACCAAATATACAATTGTGTACCTGAGAGAGTCACATCAAGGCAAACTGATCATGCCTATCTTCTAAAGTACACCTTGCCAGCAATCCAAGCTTCTCAGTATCAGCAGCTTCCTCATTCACAGGTTCATGGGCAGCCCAGTTGACCTGTTCATCCAAGGTGACAAGAGCTGCTGAAGTACTGGCTTCCTTCTATTTCTGCTGATAGGAATTGTAGTTAGTTCCCTCTCCACTCTTCCTGTCTTTGCATTCCTTTGAGAAATGACCCATCTGGTGACAAGAGAAACACTTGACCTTTCTCCTGTCAAAACGAGCTGGATCCTTTCCCTTGAAGCCAAACTTTCTTCCTGACTTCTCTTCAAACCTTTTGATATCTACTGAAAGCATGGCCACCTGCCATTTCAGCTTCATCTCCTCCATCTCAAGAGGGTCCACCTGGTCAAAATCTTCATATACAAGATGCTGTTGAGTATCATAATCAGCAACAAATGAATGAAGAACATCCTCCAATATACTACCAGTTTTAGCTTGAGGATATGATGGAGTGGGATGATAAGATGATGATGGTAAGTAAGTTGGACTTGGAGCATGCATCATCATATTGGAGTGAGATGTCCCAACAAAGGCTGTATAACCAGAAGAGGGTGCACTATAGGGAGATCTGACATCAGGTTTAAGAGATTTGAGTTTGTTGTACAGCTCATCAAAAGTGAGCATGTCCAACCCACCTTTAGCCTTAAGAGCTATACTGACATGTAACCAAGATGGAGGCAAAGATCGTAGGAACTTTGAATTGCAATCATCATTATCAGGCTTTGCATTCAGCTGGTTTAGCTGACTCAGAATCTTATGAAACCTGTCGTATCCCTTGTGGATACCTTCTTCTTTAGAGATATTGAACTCTTGGAAGTGTTGTCTTAGCATGGACTTCCTCATTCTCCTGGACTCTTCATTTCCACCGAACCTTGCTTTAAGAGCAGTCCATATGTCCTTTGCATCATCCATGTGGTGAAAATCACCCAAGTGATCTTCAGGAATAGCTTGAAGAAGGATGGTTCTTACTTTGTGCTCTCTTTGCACAGCTAGAATCTCTTCAGCAGTTTTGGGATGAGCAATGGTAAACTTACCATCAAGATCAGGGATAGTCTTCTTCAGACTGTATCCTTTCTTCACGATCTCCCAAAGATTCCAATCGATATTGGAGATCCAGTTCTGAATCTTCATGGTCCACAGATCATACTCTTCCTTTTTCAGATAAGGAAACTTGCCATTACTATTGGAGAGACTAAGTTGTTGCATAGAGGTGGTGTTTTAGATGTTGTTGTTGGTGACTTCTGATTCATCATCAGTTTCAGGCATGGTGAATATGTTTTTGGTTGTATGGGGGTGAGGTAACATATGGTTCTCAGTATCGTAGAGACTCTCTCGAGGCTCTGATACCACTTGTTGAACACAGACAGGCCTTAACAGATCTTGAGCACTCGTGGATCGTTAGTGTTGCCTATGTAATCATAAGCAAACTAATAGAAAATCTCTACAACTTGTATTCTATAGCGGAATGTAAATACAAGTTGTTATAACTAAGACCACTTAGATCCTCTATGGATCTTTTTATTAACTGAAACTCTATGTTTCGAATGAGTTGTCTATTACAAACTATGAAGTTCCTTTTATAGACAAGGAACCCTAAACTATTACTACTCAATCGACTAAACATGCAAGCATGCATTTAATGACTAAAACACTAAACAATATTGAGCAGTACAATAATACCTATGCTAACCTCGGGCAGTTCAAGAATAATGATGGGTTAGCATTTAAATAATAAAGCGTGTGCAGATCCTAGTCAGCTTCCACTCTTCAGCAGAAACACGGTACGGCTTTTATACTTCAGCAGAATCTCTTCTTCAGCAGAATCCTTCGGCAGTATTGACAACAGAAATCCTACTTCTCATAATTCCCAACAGCTTTGGTCAACATGAAACACATTGAAGTTGAAGCTCTGATATGGGACGACATGATGTCTTTCCTCAAGAAGCTTGGCACCAAGATCCCATATATCAGATATACCAAACTGTTGATCCAAAGAGCTCTAGGGTATAATCCTGATATTCCCTTGAGACTCAATGACCCCAACAATCACTCCGCGTTGTATGAACCTACACTCACAGTCAGATTTAAGGAATCATCAACAAAGAAACAAGGTGCAGTGTTGCCAGATCACCTTCTTACTGATGCGGTCAAACAACTTTATTCATACAAAAGGTATCTGGTAGCGGTTGATGAAGGTAAAGTAGGTTTTCTTGATGAAACGACCTCTGGTACACCTACTAGGAAAACCAGAAGAGGCAGTGCAGGAAGCATTATGAGCACTGAGAGTCAGAGAAAGTTTCCTAAAAGGTCACATACACTCAAAAGGAAAATTTCCTCGAGAGAAGCCATTCCTATTCCCAAGCCTGAACCGCAACAAAAGCTAATGGATGAAAGTTCTGAGGATACTGAATCAGACGAAGAGGTCCTCTACTCTGAAACTCCAATCGATGACACTCAAACAGTAGCAAAACCTCCCAGTCCAAAAGCTGATAAAGTTAAAGGGAAAACTCCATTGCTTGTGCATGAAAAAGAAAGCTTCGATGAAGAGCCATTTGATGAGGAAAGAGACTATCAGAAGAAGTTGAAGAACCTCAAACTCAAGCATCTTGCCACAGAGTTCGAACAGCAACAAATGCGTGGCCCCGGAGGGTCAAGTGGTGGAGTCCAATCTACACCAATTCCTGATGCGGTTAATCAAATCGATAAGGGAGCTGGTGCCACCACTCTTGTGCAACAACAAAGGCAGCTTGAGGATTCTATCAATTATGACTTTGAGGAACCAGAAAAGGAGAAGTCTGAGAAAGAAAAAGATGATGAAGAGGATGCAGCTCAAGCTAAAGCAGATGAAGAAGCCAGGATTAAGGCTGAAGAAAAGGTAAAATCTGGACAAGATGACGAAGTTAATTATGATGATTTTCTTCTCGATGATCCAGTACATTCCAAGGAAGAAACTTCTGAACTGCCAAAAGACCCTGAGTCTCCTCATGTCTCATCATCATCAGACTCGTCTTCTTACTCTTCACCTCCACCATCCAAAGGCACAACCAGATCCACATCCAAGTCAGTGAAGAAACCAACAGACTCTTGGATATCCCGAGCTAAGACAAAAATTGTCAAAGCTATCAAGCAAGTCAAGAAGAAAGACGTGATCAACAAAAAGCTGAATCTACTAGCTGACAGGATCAACTTTCTTCAAGACGGGATAAACGAGATGTTGAAAGAAAGGGAGAAAATCCAGGAGCTTCTCAAAGGAGATTTCCAAAGGGAAATGGAGAAGACGGCTAGAGAATATACTCACAAGTTTCTTCTCGACACTGTCCCTTGAGTGACAAGAGAGGTGTTCAATAGACAACTCTATCTGAATCTCATGCAATTGGCTAAGAAAACTATAAGATCAACACCTCTAACCGTAACAATCAACCGAACTGATCCTATAGTGTTCTCCGATGCTGAATTCGTTTCCAGGCTGGTAACGCAAATGTCAAAACGATCTGCAACATTTACTTATGACAAAGGTAAACTGTTTGAAGCACTGCTTGAATACCAACTCAAAACAGCATGCAGAGTAGAAGCTGAAAGGCCTAAGCGTCCAAGAGACGATGAAGATAAGGATAAGGATAAGGAGCCTAAACGTCCAAAGAAGTCTGGTGAACCCTCCTCTATGCCACCACCACCCCAAAGGACTCTAACACAAAGACAATCTCTTCCACACTCTTCTACTGAAAAACCTCAGGACTCTGAGTCACCACCCCAGACAGAGAAAATCGGTGATCATTTCGAATACACTGGTGGTGACGATGAGGAAGTCCCTGAGCCCCAACAACAACCCACCTCTCCCGACACAGCAAAGAAACCAGCATCCTCATCTAGGCCAAAGAAGAAGAAGAAGACGACTAAGGCTGATGTCGTCTCATGGCTAGACGAAGATGACACCGAATATGACTGGTTTTCTACACTTGTTGATGCTACTCCCTCCCTACCTTAAGGTCAAGATATGGTAGAAGGTCGAACATTGGAGCATGCTAAATTACTTCAAGAAAAGTTTCGGGTGAAGAAGATGACCAAGTCAGAGTTCAAACGCATCAAGAATGAAGCTTTTCAACTGCTCAAAGACAGCTCAGAAAGTGCTATTGAAGTTGAATATCATATTGAAAACATAGCACGAGTTGTGTCTAACAACATCGATTGGCTCAACCCTGAAGCGAACATTGACTTCACCAGACAAGACAAGGCTCCATACTACACAGACTGGACCAGACCTCTACCTACCATTGGCCAACCAGATAAACCTAAGATTCCATTTCGCTACTTCTTCAACAAAGACCTAGAATTTCTTCTACATGGTAGCGATGTGTCAAAGAAAAACGCTACATCACTTACACTTCCGTTCCCGGCAGCCATATACTCCAACTGCATAGCCATCGAGGAAAAGGCTACTCACATGTTTGCCAACAGCGTGGAAAAGTATGACCTTGATGCGATGTATGGGATTCACCATTGGCCTAAACGCCGAAGAATCTTCTACAAAAGCTGCCAGGTTCAAAAGTCTACACATGAAGTGTATAGTGATAAAGGGATCGTTGCTGTTAAGCATGTAACTCTCTCATCTAAATGGGACTACACATTTCTCAAGAAAATCGTGGTCAAAAGACAAGACGAAGAGGACTATGCTTTCTGTGAAGCGGACTTTCAGAATTTGTCTCTCAACGACATTGAAGATCTGTATCTTGCTAAGGTACAAGGAAGAATGAGACAATTCTTGACAGAAATCCAACGTGAATACATCAAGTCCTTGCTAATCTTCATCAGAAGCATAATGATCCAGGAACGTGTAGAAGACTTGCAACTTGCTGTGGAATCGTATCAGACACGTGTCAACCTCAGCTAGACCTTCCTGACATCAACCACCTTCCTCAATACACTCTCATCAGCAAACCATTTGGCTTAGTCTACCGTAGTGAACTACACCGCAACTGCTTGATGGCGTGTAAAGAGCTTCATAAGTTTGGGGATCATACATTGAAGAAAGTTAGGGATGGGTTAGCTTACCGGTTAAAGGCGATACAACAAGGCATTGGGTCACCGAAGAGATGGAATTCAAGGGAGAGAAGGGATGTGAAGAAAATCATCATGCGGATTGATGAAAGGTTGTTCAGAAGGGATCAGTTCAGAACTTTGGAGAGTTTCGTAGGAGGTCATCCCAGCATATCTCTCACAGGCTACCTACGTCCAGAACGCATTCATGGAGTTATTGCTGGACTACCGGATTCTCCTGGTAACCCTTGATTTGTTTCTCTCATACTTTTGGATGTGTGATTTTAATCTGACTATGGCTTGTGCACACATAACAGTGTACAACCCGTACTTGTAATGAAAGGACCCTATGGTACGCTTCAGTGCCACAATCCTTATAAAAGGAGCGAAAGCTTCTTACTTTTGAGTAAAACTATCAAAACTTTCATTTTCCAAGTTTTGCTCAAAAGAACAAGTACTTCCCCTTATGATTTTTCAAAACCTCAAACGTTAATATCACTTGTTGAGGGGGAGTATTTGCTTAAACAATTTGTTCACAAAATTGTTCTTCGTGATAATCTTCCCACAAAAACTCGAAATGGTCATATTTGATATCAAAATTTCTTCAAAAATAACATTTATATGCCATTTTTTAGGGGGAGAAAAATTATGTGATAAGAAATATGTTGTGAATTGCTATTGAATCATCGTGTGATACGACTTCAACCCATGAATTGACGAAATCTGAACAGTCATACATCGAAAATATTTGTCTTCCAAGACTTATTCGAGTAGATCGTACCTTTCGAGAAACTCTTGGTAGACATGAACTTTGACGCGTTTGACAACCTTTCGAGGTTTGTCTACACCTTCAAGGTAGTTATTAGAGCTAGTTGTCAACTAAAAGCTAACAATGTAACTCTTTAACTATGCAACGTAACCGTGTCTCGCGGGGAATTGTCTATCTTGAATTTATCAATTCAAAAGTGCGCACTCCTCTCTCACCTTGCCGATTTCTGTCAAAACACTTAAGCACATGTGGAGGGGGAGTATTTCTGCAAAATATAAAACTCTCGAAGTATTACAAAATGTTTCTTATAAATACTTTGAGAGATTTTCATGCAAATTGGTTTTTGTGGCAATGGAGTTATAAGGAGATTAAGGTTAGGAATAACCATCCTATGATCCGCCGGAGCCGGAGGGATCTACCCAAGGACACCACCAATAGTTAGAATTAGAAGTCCTTAGGTATGATTATAAAAAGGAGAAATTGAGAATCGGATAAAGAAGGAGTTGAAGAATTAAAAAGAAAAGTAAAGAAAAGGGTGAAAAGAAATAGCCCTCCAAATTATTCAACTTAGGGCAGACACCGGGTTCAATTCATATGCTACTGGTTGTCACTTGATAACACCGGTATTGAAGATTAAAGTCATCATGGACCCAGTGACGCATGCACTAAACCTTCTTAACCACTCAAGTTTCTCTCAACAGAAGCTTGTTTCATTCTCACAGGGAACCCTGTGTAAAATATCGGCTCTCTCTTAGAGATTGCTGGTATTGAAGAAGGAGACCCTCTCCCTAGTCTCTGCTCAGAAAACCAAAGCGCACTATTGAGTCTAGAGCCACGAGATTCACCAAAAGATCTCTTAGGTACACTTGACAATTCATTGCTTGTCGTTCAACAATAAGAACACAACTGATATATTATCGTCTCCTTCACAGATCTTAGCAATCTGTCGAGAACATTTATGAGAGGTTCACAATTGTGATCCTTAGTGATTGAATGGAAACTCCTGCCAGGGTCAACATCAAACAGCTCTGACAGCAAGTCACTTCGGTAACTCCCCGTGGATTACGCTTAGTGTGTCTCAAACGGTCTACAGTCGTGGGGTGATGCTTTGGTATACCTCAGCGACTCATCTGAACTGTAGATGTACTTCGGTACATCATGTTATCTCACTTGTGGGACTCCAGTTTAGGAACAACCTTTGTGATAATTAGAGTTGTGTTTTCAAACTATGTTGTTAACACTCTCAAAGTTCAAACTTGTAAGCGTTGGATTATTTCTAACCCATGTCTTATGTTTTCTTCTTATGGATGCATGCGGGTGGAAAAGATCGTGCAAATTCTCCACATGCTCATACCTACAACATCACTAATTGAAGTTCTCTCAAAAGGCAACACAAAGTCAGAACGATTCTTCGTCAAAGTAAAAGAATCTACAAAGTTTAAAGACTAAGAGAACTACATCTGTACTAAAATCCAACGTTAAAGAGCGTGTGAGCATGTTGGAGAAAGACGTGAAGACACTGGAGCAGCGAAGCAGACCTGATGCAGACAATCACAACATACTATCACTACCATCACAAAGAACAAAGATCAAAGAACAAAGATAATGATGACGTCATAGCAGAATTCTTCAAAGGAAACAATTTCTCTACACTGGGGAGATTGTTCGAATCAAGGCACTTCTTCTCACAAGAAAGAAGAATGTCAGAAGACGTCAAAGCTACTATTACATCAGCATCTTCAACGTTTATACCATCAATCACTAACACTTAGGGGGAGATTGTTGGAATCACTCCTAAACTAGAATTTAAGTGTTAGTAATTAATATGTAATAGTTAGCTTAAGTATGGCTTTTATGTTAGTAATCAAGGTTAGGCTCATGTAGAAAGCCCATGAGCCGATCCAAAGCCCAATAAGGAAAGGATGGGAACTTGGTGTGTTGCCCTAGTTCCCTCCTATAAATAATCTTGTAAACTCCCATTTGGGAGTTGGTTGTTCACTTAATACATTCTCTCTACGCATAACCTTTCTACACTATTCGTGTGTTTGTGTTTCGTGTTCATCCGATCATTTCTCTTCTCTATTTCTTCTATTGATGCTTGTGTTACAAACATGGTGACCTAACAATGACCCCTCAAAAAGGTACATTTTAAAACCTTATCAATTGGGTTGTTAATTTGTCTAATGATGAGATTTTTGAAGGGTTGGAAAGAATGGGTTATGAGAAAAGAGGGGATAGGATAAAGTTTCATAAAGGTATGTTTTCACCTCAAAAGAAGTTTTTGATCCATACCTTGCTTATGTGTGTAAGCAATAAGACTACTGTTTTTGATGAATTTCCCTCTAAAATTGCAACTGCTATCATTTGTCTATCACAAGGAAGGGTATTTAATTGGTCTAGGATGATATTTGATGGTTTTCTGAAGAACCGTAAGGAAAAGGGAAAGTACTACTTATATCTTAGGTTTGTTCAATTGATAGTGGAAAGTCAGATCACAGAACCCATTTCTCATTCAAGGAAGTATGATGTCCTTCATATGCTTCCTAAGGTGTTTACCCATATGAAGAAGCAGAGTCCAAATTTTTCAGGGACCATTACACCTTTATTTCCTCACATGCTTAACTTGCCAAAAATTGTAGAGGAGGAGAATCCACAACCCAACCCATCAACTGCTGAACCCACTCCTATCACAACTGAATCCACTGCTACCACATATGAACCTACTGCTAACCCACCTGAACCCACTGTTGAACCCTTACCCTTACCAACTGAACCCAAAAGGATCTTAGTTCAAAGAAGGAGGATGAAGGGCACCAAGCTACCTCAGGCTGGTGTTAGTGGTGTAGTTAATGAGGCTGTCACAAGAGGTGAAGGTGACATGATTGAAAGGGCTTCCACTACTGACTCAGGCTTAGATGCTGAGCAGGACAGTGGAATCATAAGTAAGTCCCAACCTTTGGAAACTCCTAATGTGGAGAGTTCTCTTGAGCTCAACACAGGTGGAGGAATCCCCAGCCAACTGGCTAATATGGGAGGCATAGATGATCAGGCTAGGTCTGATGGTATGTTTACTCAATCCCATGATTCACCTCTCGGAGCAGGTTACACAGCTCGAAGTGATGAGGATAGTTTGGGACCAAATACTAAACTGACGGATCCTGATCATGTACACGATGACTTTTCCAGGGATCCACCTCTCGGACCAGTTAACACAGGTCGAAGTGGTGAGGATATACTTGAACTCTTAAATGACTTGACGGCTAAATGTACCAAAATGGAGTCAACAATCAATGGTCTTCAAGAACTGACAACTTCTCAAGGTGGCATTATCAAGAGATTGCAGCACAGGGTTTCTATCTTGGAAAGACAAAGAAGACCAGGGGTTCATGCCTTCAGGGGAGGCAGGAAGGTTAGCAACAAGGCTACATCCTCAAAGAATCAGAGTTTGGAGGATGCATCTAAACAGGGGAAGAGTAAAAGCATAGATTCAGGGGAGGATTTAAACTATGTTGATATGGATTTGGATAGTGGAGAGCATGGTAATGATTATATGGTGACTGACAAGGAAGGAAAAGAAGCAGTGCTTGAAACTTTGAAGGTTGTAGTTGAAGATAAAGAGGAAGAAGTGGTGCAGGCAACAACCACTGCTATTGTTGTTGAATCCCCTGCTAGTACAGATGAATCCACTACTGCAACTTCTGAGGTAATTTTATCCACTATTACTTCAGATACACCAATTGCTATCACAACCACTGCTACCATGATCACAACCACTGTCACACCACCAGCCAAGTCAAAAGAAGCAGAGAAGGAGGTTGCTAGTACTTTGTTAAATTTAAGTAAAACCTTACCAATCCCTGAACCCTCTATTGTGCATGTTCCTATTATGCTGAAACCAACTGGACCTAAACCCTTGGGAAGTTTGAAAATTGGTGAGCCTGTAAAGACTAAAGTGGTTCAACCAGATATTGGAAAGGGTAAAGGCATTTCAGAACCTGAAGAAGAAGAAATTGAATTTGATAGTAGGGAGGAGCAGATTGCACATGATCATGAAATGTCTAAGAAGTTACAAGAGATGTATAAGCTAAAGATCTGCCTTTAGAAAAGAAGATGGAGAAGCTTCTAGGAAACTGATAGAAGAATGGAATAATGAACAACCACTACTTCAAGCTTCTGAAATGATAAAGACAGAGTGGACTGATCATGAATGGGGAAAATTAGACATTGATACAAGGACTAAGGTTTTGGCTGAGAAGATGAGACAATTGAAGAAGGAAAGAGCTATTAAAGATTATCAAGCTAAGAAGAATAAACCTCCAACTAAGCAAGAAATGAGAAATCAAATGATGAAGTTTATCAGACACATATTAGTGTAAATTTGAGAAAATGCTCATATGAAGAGGTTGAGGAGATCTATCAAGCTTGTAAAAGAAGATGTGATGACTTCATTCCTATGAATTCTGAGAAAGAAGATGAGTGGATAAAGAACAGACAAAAGAGAAAAGTAGCTATTCAGGAGGAGTCTAGTTCTAAGAAACAGAAATTAGATGAAGAGATGGAGAAGGAAGAAAGAATGAATCTGTATCTTATGGTGTGTGATAAACCAGAGCCTATTAATCCCACACCAGTAAGAGCTATACATCCAATTATAGATTGGCAGATAATCACAGCTAATGATAGAGAAATAATTGAAATTACAAGAGTTGATGGATGGAAAAGTACATATTTTAATTTTGGATGTTTGCTCTTTTGTATGTCTAAAGTTGATCTGGAACAACTGTGGAAGATCATGGAATTTAGATATGGTAAGTTTGGACCAACTGGAAATTTAGCAAGGTTTGTGTGGACATCTGTGAAGAACTTGTGTCAACCTAATCCAGAAGACAAATTTTGGGAAGACTGTGAAGTGGTTGAATGGATGTTATATCAACCCTACAGAGCACATGCTGTGCAGACTACACAGGAGAAGTATTTCATGTTCATTGATAAAGACTATCCACTAACCAAGAATGTAGCCAGAAATATGTTGGAAGCCAAACTTGTACCACAAGAGACAAAGCCTACAAATCCTATGATTGACCAATTTTTCTTGAAGATTGAGAAGATTACAGATCTACAAGGTCCTCTAGCTATTAAAGTCAAGTCTCAAGGGAGATTAAAAAGAATGGCAAAAATGTCTAAGGCTACTGATGAAGAGTCGGGATCTAATAAGGATACTAAGGAGGCTGCTGAGTGTTTGGATACATCCTCCAAATGAAGATATTTTGGGCTTAAAGGAAACTTGATGTTTCTGTTAGAAACTATCAAGTTTAGGGGAGGATTGTTGGGTTTTAGGTTCCAATGAAAGGAATTATTCTAAGTATGGAACCACTGCCAGCACAAAGGTAACCACGACTAGAAGACTGGAACCACTGCTCAAGACAAACCACGGCTAGTAGAAACATGGATCCACTGCTAATGTAATCAAAGCACTGCTAGTTAGTTGTGTCGGTTTAACTTGTAATATTCTAGAAGGTCTTGAGTAGGTCGAATTGTATTTAGATAAGTATGGTAATTATATTTGTCTTGTAGAATACGTAATGTAGATTGTATAGGACTCCTTAGCCTATAAAAGGAGGTCCTAGGTTAGAGTTAGATATACGTATTAGTTATATCTAAAGTCGATACACTTCAAGGTTGTAAAACCCTAATACTATTCAGAGTATTTGTATTAATAAAATATTGAGGTGTTGAGTGATAATCAAAGTATTCTTCTTAAGATTAAACACTAAATTACGCGTAGTGTTTAATAGTTTGTTTTAGTTTAAGTCAGCTTCTATAAAGGATCGTTTGCTCAACTGGGATCAACATCATATGACATATTTCTCTTTCACTTTCTCTCTCTAGAACTCCCACTCTCTCTTTCCTTCTCTCTCTAAACCACACGACCAAATCCACAAGATTCATGTATGTTTATGTTATTTAGTATCCTACATATTTCATCTTGGACAAGTGTCCTTAATAAAATTTAGGTGAAATCTCACCAAGCCAAGGGGTCTTGGTCAGTATGTTGGCCGGCTACATGGATGGGGTGGGTAAGGTAAGTGGGTTTTGGGTCATATTTTGAGTATTTGTTGTGTTAAGAAGGGTAGTTTATTTAAAATTAAGGTTTTAAGACGCGTAACGTAAAACCAAGTTGTAATCAAATGTAAAATGTATATAAAAAAAGTTAAAACTTATTAATATAACATATATTAATAGTTTAGATGAGTGGTATGTTCATCGGACGGTTTAAACGTCGTTAAAACCCAAAAACGTAGATTAAATACGCGTAAAACGTAGAAGGTGCAAGGTTTACGTAAAGATGGAAAAAGTAAAATGTGACTTTTAAAATAAGATTGTAAGGAATCAAAATGCATAAAAAGTGTAGACTAAGCATAGTCCAGTGACGGTTTGAGTTAGATGTATGTTTATCTACATACGCGATTAAACTAATCCGGTTGCTCGTAAAAGTAAGTAATTTAAAATTAAAATATTAAGTGACCTAAATAATCAAATAATGACCTCATAAATTTGAGAATGGTTACAAACTCCCCATCTATTACTCTAGTATTTGGCAAGTGGTTATTTGGACTACCAGGTATTTCATTTGGAAAGAAAGAAATGGAAGCGTATTCAGTAAAAAGGTTTCAAGCACCAATAAGGTTTTTCAAGACATTCAACAAAAAAGCTTTGAGTTGATTTTGAAAAGATCAAATAAATTTAAAGAGATATATTGACAACAATGGTTATGGCACCCCTTAAAAAATAGGCTTCAATGAAGGATTATCATTCTTATGTTTCGACTTCAGATGATGCTACAAATGTTAGTGACACAGTTCTATAGTTAGAGTTCAGGTTTATCTGTTATTTTTTTTGAGTTCAGTTCTGTTGCAAATACTAGTTGGCACAGTTTCTCTAGTTTAGTTTTCTAATGCAATTTGCTGTTTTAATGGTTTCTGTGTTGTTTGGCAATTTGGCACAATGAGTTCTACAAGTGTGCAAGTGGTTCTACTTGTTTGTTTACATTAATGTAAGATTTTAAGGTTGCAATAATTTAGTATGTCTCTTTTGGCTAGTTTGGTTGGTACAGTTTCGTGGGAAATTAATTTTTCTTGGTGGGTCTGGTCCAATCTTTCACTCGTGGTGTTGTCTCAAGTTTGTGTGGTCACAAAATGTTAAAGTCATATTATGTAAAAAGCCATTTATGATAGTTTTTGTCATGTTTTGTAAGTCTTTGTCGTGTATTTTAATTAGCTTATTTAATTAAGGAGAGATGTCTTGTATTGTAACTGTGTTTTGCTCTCTTTGATCGGTCCTTTAATAGTTGTTGCCTTTTTAAAAAAAAATAAAAAATCGCATCCTTCCTTAACTCAAAATATTGACTCCGCTCATGCCACCATCCTAAAATAGACCTAAGCACATGATCATTTAGCTTAATGTCATCTTCAACCTAATGAAGAATCTTTAAATATGAAGTAAAAAAAAATCATCTTTATTTACATATCTTCCCCAAAAACATTTCATCTCCAGCCATATACTTCAAAACTTTAACTTCAATACATTTTTCATACTAAAATTTATTTATTTCAACCAATAACTATCATTTACATCGCTTTGAGAAAATATTTGTAATATTTTATGATTTGGAGAGTGTATGGTAATCCTCCATATATGAAGAATTTTGAGCAATGATCCAAAAATTTCTCAATTTGGAGCATAATTGGAGATAATTTATATTTGAAGATAGTTTTTGATGCTCCATTCTTCAAATATGAAGAAAAATGTGATTTACAGATCATTGTTAGAGATAGCTTAAGTGATGCGCATATTCTATGTTAAAACCCCAAATAAAGTATTGAAGCGTAACATAATCAAATTTCTACCATAAATACACTTAATGACAAATAAGAACATTTTCAAAATATTGGTGTTAAATTTACTTTAGTTATGTGTTTCGTGGGGCAAATTCGCCCCATCAACATTGTTTAGTGGCAAATTAGAGTTTTTTGGAAAGTTAGTAGTTTAGTTTCTCTTTCGAGCAACAGTAAACTATGTGCAAATTAAAAATAAATGAATAATTTTGTTAGAGACCGTTAGTCGACAGTTTTTGATGAAAGGTTAATTGCATCATCATACATACCTATCCAGTCTCTGATGGCTAGTCCCTCTCAACTTTCCCGTGTCATCTAGCCGTACCATGACCATCACCATTTCCAGCTAATCTCTCACAATGCTTCTTAACCCTATTTTTTACAAGTAACTGCCCTCATTTTATTTATTTATTTATTTATTTTTATCATAAAACTATGAAACCGAAAGTGTGGAATAAGAAATATAAAGTTTAATAAGTCAAAAGTATTAAACTGACAAAAAAATACAAAATATAAAATGATAAAAAAAACTGCGTTGTAATGTAAACAGAGAAAAAAAAAGTAAAAAATATGGAGCATTTGTACTTATGGTGAATCAAGGAGGGGAGATATGAAATTGCCCCTAACATAAGGATTAATTTCATATATCACCTTACTTTCATTATTAATTTCATATATACCCAAAGTGCAAGTATTGAATGCATAATGTACAATGTTTTTAATGCATGGTTGGTATATATGAAATTTCCATTTAAAAGGAGGGGAGATATGAAATTGCCCCATAACATAACCCGTTATCTTTGAGTTGTTCAATTGTTAATTTTTTTTTAAATTGCCTATGGTTTTTCATCACACACAAACTTCAAATACTGACAAAGCTGCTCATATTCAAAGTGTGCTTACTTGTGTCTTATACTCTTATTTATATCTTAACTGGTTATAAAGAATTAACGCCGCATGCTCTTAGTTAAGTTTAAAGTATATTGAATGACTAAATGCTATCCTTGATCGATTAATTACAACCATGGTAAGCATTTCACAAGATCACATACATATTTGATAAACACTTTATTTCAATTTTTTGTTGGAAATATATAATCGTGCTAATGTTTTGTCAATAAAATATGTTTTCCACCCCGAGGCAACGCCCAACATGTAAATTCGACCCAAACTTCCCTCTTGTACTATACACCATCTCTACAAGAGGTAGAAAATAATGGCATAAATTAGAGGTGAAGAAGAAAATTCAATCTCAAACACCAAAAACGTGCACTATTCCTACAACTGGAAAGTGAAACCATTGATATAGAATGAACAATGACATATGGAAACAAAAAAGCGGCATCACTGTCGCATCACCTCTACCCAAAATTGTCCCCCAAATATAGAACCACTGACATGATAGACAGGCCAGTAGCAACAAACCAAAACGTGGAATTTGGCCCGCACTGTGACACCTCATGTCGACTTCTATTAGGTGTGTGCAGTGTATGTGAACCACTCGATCCATTGCTCGTCTAGTCCTATTCGACCCAAACTTCCCTCTTCTACTCGATCTATTGCTCCTCTTGTCCTTATGGATGGTGATCCATAAGTTTGTAACTTCATTATGAATTTCAAGGATCTAAAAAACGTGTTATCACTAAAAAAAAATATATCATTTTACCACACTTTTAAAAAGTGTGTAGAATATTTTGAAGATTTTTAACATTTATGAATGTGTAATAATTGGTTACATAAATAAGTGTGAACAAATTTTAAAAAACAAAAGAGTTTCCACACTTATATGTGTTTTAAAAAAGAGTAGTGCTACAACCACTCAAGATTCACAAAAAGAAATTCACTAGATTGGTGTGTTTGAATATATTTTCTGTAACACCCCAACCCGACAAGGGTAGAAGTGTCACATTCTGGTGTCATATCAGAACGTACAATTAAAATCTTTACAAACGGAATCCTTAAAATGAAGTATCAAATAAGATAATCGATTTACTGACAAGGAAATACAATATTCCAAAATGAAATGAAATCTCAAAACAAAACTCTTCAAGATAAGTCCAAATAATAAGCAACTAGGGTTGGTCCACTCAGATAATCCAACTCTCAGCCCATCAAAGCCCATCTTCAAATCTAAAACCTGCCGCAGGAAAAGAAATGCGGCTGAGCTTAAAAAGCCCAGTGAACAGATATAACAAAACGAAAGCTAAATAAAAGCATAAACGAAAAGAAACAAAGGAAACTGATAACAAGGTCGCAGCGAAAAGAGAACAAAGAGTCAATGAGGATCCTGCAGAACACAATTTTACAGATATCCAAAACGAACAGATAACAAGGAGAACGAAGTAAAACAAAGCATCGATGACATATAAACAAGCACATACAAACCAGACATACAAGAATGAAACATAAGCAAGTATCGCAGGCGTAGCATCCACACAACATATATGTCATACAATCAATTCAGGAAATCAGGAGACATACAAGCCAAACAAAGGTCTACAGGAAAGCGGAAGCAATTAATTTATAAGTGAGCATGGCAATTCACACAGGTCAAAACCCTTAGTTGAAGACATAATCAGTATCATAGCGGTAGTCAAAACATGGCAGTCACACGTAACAAGTAGGAATACAGTATGAACACTATAATTAAATGAATTAAATACATAGCAGGGAAATTAAACAAGTTAACAAGCTAGAGTTCATAAGTTGAACCATTTACCCAATCAAACCGTAGCATAAACAGAAATGCAAACATGGCAGGTCAACAACAAGCAGATAAGGACACCACGGATAGTCATAGTCCACGAGATTAATTGAACGAGGTACAAAAGATAAACAGATCAACAATCGATTTCACACAAGCACGGTTACCAGACAAATCAAAGGATCACATAACAGTAAGATAGCATATCATCAGATGACAACAGGTAAATCTTATATCGCGTACATACATATCATACAGAGTAATCAGTAGTCGTATAAACATGAATATCATAATCAATCCAATGACATATAATAACCCGGTACGTGAATGGAACGATAGTCTGAAGTAACGGAATGAGAGTGTAACAGATCAAAGCAATGGAACATATATATCTTGGTAGTAGAGTGAGTCATATAAGGGTATTGGGTAAAGGACAGTCAATTCAGAATATGGTGCAGTGGGGAATCCAGAAGGTCCAATATAGGTATATCAAAAGTGTAAGGGTTGTCAGAAATCTATCCCGAGCCAACAAAACAAACCATATCAATAGTGGCAATAGCAGCCAAGTAACCAATAGTACCCATTGTATTCGGAGGGGTGACCTCGGAATACCAAACCAATATGAGGGGAGACCTCAGAAACCAGTGGAGTAGCTAGCTCCCAAAATGTGAGGGGGTGTATTGCACACACGCACCACATCACCAAAACAATATATCAATATCAATACAATACAAATCTAGGATGCATCCATACGCCCCTGCAAAACAATAGTGGCCATACAATATATCTGAAGCGCGCATAATCAATACAAAATAGGGACGGTGTGGAACATCACTCAACCACACTAAAGTCATGCCATTGGTGCATCAATGACACGGACATGGAACCCCCATGCCTAGTTAATGGCTCGGGTATCAAACTGACAGGTCAGACCAAAGTACAAAGTGTAGCAATGTATATGTCTTCATGAGCAATGTGCAATGTCAATAGTTCACAATTCAAAGGTTCATAACAATAGTTCAATATCGAGGTCCAATATCAATATTTCAATATCAAAGGTTCAATAGCACAGATTCAATAGCACAGGTCAAAAGCAACAATTCAGTAGCAAGGGTTCAGTAGCAATGGGTTCAATACTGGAAGTTCAGTAACAGTGGTATAATAACAGAGGGGTCAAAGCAAAGATTCAATAGCAATGGTTCAATAGCAATGGTCAAATAGCAAAGAAATATCATAAGCGAACAAAGTCGGAGGATCAGAAAGTCATGAGAAATCCCTACTGAAAAGGGATAGAATATCTGTACCTTATTCGAAGCAAGCAAAATAGGAAAGTAAAGTCGCAAGACGAATCAATCCCGCCGTCCGGAACCTATAAATTAGATAACGCTTATTAAGATCAAATTATTCGTTTTAGACGGCTTTCCATTTTTGCAGGTTTCTACTTTTAGTAACTTTCCCTTTTAGGTAACTTTCTATTTTAAGCAGGTTTCTATATTTAGTAAGTTTCCGCGATTAGAAATTTTACCGATTCGTAACTTTCAATTCTTAAGCTTATCACGCTAAATATTTTCCCAAATTAGAAAGGCTTTCAACTTTGTAAATTGCCCGAAATAGAAAGTTTAGATTTAAAAATGCAACTTAAATAAAACAAAGGTCTAATAAAATAATTATCATGGTTAAGGGTTTAACATAAAATGATTCAAACTTAAGGTTTAAAATGTAACTTATCAAAGTTAGGGCTTATAGCGACAATTAATCAAACATTAAAACTTAATATCATTCTTATAATAGTTTAAGGTTGTAATTTGCCAAATCATAAAGTTTAAGGTTTGCATGTGATAATGCTCTAAATATGAGGGTTAAAAGTGAAAAATGTCAATATTTAACATGCACATTCGTACAGATCATGTCTTCCATTTCACAATTCATTTTTTTAAAAAACGTTTTCCTACTTGAATTCGACATGCAATTTACCCTCGCTCGCGGTACAAACGGCTAACCAACGCGACTCGGAAAACACACCTAGTGATTACCCCCGACTCATCTTCCCCGAAACACTTTCAAAACTCCAAAAGACCCAACCATTTTTTCCCGCGGTCACCCTCAAAGTTACCCCTACAAGATTTCATATGCATGTTCGATCAATATTCAAGCTCGTTCGCGGTTCAAACAATTAACATTCGCGACCTAGTAAAAATATATTATGCTTAACCCCCGGCTTGACTATCCCGACACGCTTTCAAACCACAAAACGACTCAACCATTTATTCCGCGATCGCCCTCAAACTTACCCTCAAGAACACAATTCATTTGTCTTACTTTATCACCATGCGTATAAAAAAAACTTGACATATCATTTGAATACATTATTGTCATGAACACACATGCTACATCTATACATTACAGGTTTGAAATTTTCACTTGCACGAGTACTTAACAGCACATCCAAAGTGCAGTTTTCATGCTTATACTATTTACCCTTTTTAAGATTTCAAGTGACTTATATTTCATTTGCATGACCGTCTTTAAAGAAACAAAATATATTGGTGTTGACATGATAAAGGCTCGACTAAAATGGTACAACATGGGTCGATTTCATGGCCCTTTATTACGTATCATTCAAGTGAGAGATTGTATCATTCTATATGGTTCTAGTACATGCTTTTATGCAACCGTTCTCATCATTTTATGTGATGTTTTATTCCTGTATATAGGTGGGCGCATGGAGGACAAAACCCACGACGCCAATCAGGAAACAAGAAAAAAAAAGAGACGAGATGATGTTGTGTTACCTTTGTAGCGTGAGAAAGAAGAAGAAACAAGACCAACACGAAAACAAACCAACTCCCTTGGCCTAGCAAAACCCACGACAAGGAGCAAAACAACACCCACTACCAATCCTCCTTGAACCAGCCTTGATCACATCAGCTACGAATCTCCTTGAACTCCTTGATGTCAAATGAAGATGGGAAAAATATTGATGAGCCGTCACGTTATGGCTAGGGTTTCTTGATGATTATTTTTGGATGGAATGGTAAGTTACAAATGAGAGAGAGGTGACATTAAATGGGAAAATATTTTGGGAGTGGGAGGCTTCAATAGGGCCGAATGGGGAGGGATTCAGTTGAGATCAAATCAATTTGCATATTTACCATATTTACATGTTACATTTGTTTTAAATTTCTCTAATAACTTGTACATATAATAGTCCATTAAACTTAATATTGTGTTATATATATTTTGTAATATAAGTGTGAGTTGAATTTATTTTCTTGCATAAATCATTTATAAGTTTAGTGTTTAACGTCTTTAACAAGGTTTATGTGTTTTTTTTTCGAGTTCTCATAATTATTAAGCTGAGGGGCAAAATAGTCATTTAACACGTTCACGATTTTTAGGGTTTTACAACTCTTCCCCTCTAAAAGAAAATTTTCGTCCTCGAAAATTGATGTCGCAGAAGTACACGGAGACGTACAAGTTTAAGGCAGACGTAACAATCCATAGTTTCACACAGATCAAAACGATTTCCGGTCCAAAGCGTACATAACTTATACGTAATCAAATGTCAGTGTGAATCTCGCAAGGAGGTACAGAATTCCAAACGAACATGAGGAGTGACAGTTAACGGATACAAGTCCTAGTCCATTCACGTACCAACCCCAGGCATTTCCCAAGATGTCGTATGATTTCAATAAGTTCAGATTATATGATCTCGGTATTATCACGTTGATCAGGCGTCATAATACTTGCATCACATAACCAGACCTTATTGTCATCATATTATGTCTCAGGTCATGACAAACCACATAACCAAAATCACACAAAACATATCACATACCGATATCAAGTAACATACCAAAGCAGACCAAATTCACATACATACAACATAAACTACATCAGACAACTTACCATAACACAATGAAAGGAAGGCCACCAACTTGCACAAAACGGCTCCTCATGACTCATTACTGACTATTCAAAGGAAAAGTTGAGATATCACCAAAATGCTAAACGATAAAACTTCGCGATTCAAACCAAGTTCTGAACGAATTAAAGAAAAGCAATACTGATCAAAATCACTTAACAAAATATCAAACCGCCTCAAAACGCATGACAAACAAATCAGAGTAACACAAGTCGCGCCCAATTATGTGAAGTAGATGAACCTTCTTAGCCACCGGTTGAATCTTGTCTCCGTCTTTGCACCTTTGGTTGATTCGTCCAGCTCCTTCCAGCAGCATCCTGACGTCTCCGGCAGCATCACGATCGGTTGCGGCTTCTGCTTCACGAACCTCTCCAGAAATTGTTGCAGCAATGCAGGTCCGGCACCATCATCTTCGGCTCTACGAGAAATCTCTGTCTAACGATCGACAAGCGAATGTGCGAAATGGAAATAGTACAATCTAATGCGGAGAGAAGAAAGCCAAATCATTGAAGATAAAAGAATATCGAAGTCAAATATGAACGACAATCAAAAGGAATTGAAAGAGATCAGAACACACGGAAGCCTAATGTCTACCCAGTCCTCACAGGTCAATCCTAAGTTCAACAAGACGAAACCTGGGCTCTGATACCATAATTGTAACACCCCAACCCGACAAGGGTAGAAGTGTCACATTCTGGTGTCATATCAGAACGTACAATTTAAATCTTTACAAACGGAATCCTTAAAATGAAGTATCAAATAAGATAATCGATTTACTGACAAGGAAATACAATATTCCAAAATGAAATGAAATCTCAAAACAAAACTCTTCAAGATAAGTCCAAATAATAAGCAACTAGGGTTGGTCCACTCAGATAATCCAACTCTCAGCCCATCAAAGCCCATCTTCAAATCTAAAACCTGCCACAGGAAAAGAAATGCGGCTGAGCTTAAAAAGCCCAGTGAACAGATATAACAAAACGAAAGCTAAATAAAAGCATAAACGAAAAGAAACAAAGGAAACTGATAACAAGGTCGCAGCGAAAAGAGAACAAAGAGTCAATGAGGATCCTGCAGAACACAATTTTACAGATATCCAAAACGAACAGATAACAAGGAGAACGAAGTAAAACAAAGCATCGATGACATATAAACAAGCACATACAAACCAGACATACAAGAATGAAACATAAGCAAGTATCGCAGGCGTAGCATCCACACAACATATATGTCATACAATCAATTCAGGAAATCAGGAGACATACAAGCCAAACAAAGGTCTACAGGAAAGCGGAAGCAATTAATTTATAAGTGAGCATGGCAATTCACACAGGTCAAAACCCTTAGTTGAAGACATAATCAGTATCATAGCGGTAGTCAAAACATGGCAGTCACACGTAACAAGTAGGAATACAGTATGAACACTATAATTAAATGAATTAAATACATAGCAGGGAAATTAAACAAGTTAACAAGCTAGAGTTCATAAGTTGAACCATTTACCCAATCAAACCGTAGCATAAACAGAAATGCAAACATGGCAGGTCAACAACAAGCAGATAAGGACACCACGGATAGTCATAGTCCACGAGATTAATTGAACGAGGTACAAAAGATAAACAGATCAACAATCGATTTCACACAAGCACGGTTACCAGAAAAATCAAAGGATCACATAACAGTAAGATAGCATATCATCAGATGACAACAGGTAAATCTTATATCGCGTACATACATATCATACAGAGTAATCAGTAGTCGTATAAACATGAATATCATAATCAATCCAATGACATATAATAACCCGGTACGTGAATGGAACGATAGTCTGAAGTAACGGAATGAGAGTGTAACAGATCAAAGCAATGGAACATATATATCTTGGTAGTAGAGTGAGTCATATAAGGGTATTGGGTAAAGGACAGTCAATTCAGAATATGGTGCAGTGGGGAATCCAGAAGGTCCAATATAGGTATATCAAAAGTGTAAGGGTTGTCAGAAATCTATCCCGAGCCAACAAAACAAACCATATCAATAGTGGCAATAGCAGCCAAGTAACCAATAGTACCCATTGTATTCGGAGGGGTGACCTCGGAATACCAAACCAATATGAGGGGAGACCTCAGAAACCAGTGGAGTAGCTAGCTCCCAAAATGTGAGGGGGTGTATTGCACACACGCACCACATCACCAAAACAATATATCAATATCAATACAATACAAATCTAGGATGCATCCATACGCCCCTGCAAAACAATAGTGGCCATACAATATATCTGAAGCGCGCATAATCAATACAAAATAGGGACGGTGTGGAACATCACTCAACCACACTAAAGTCATGCCATTGGTGCATCAATGACACGGACATGGAACCCCCATGCCTAGTTAATGGCTCGGGTATCAAACTGACAGGTCAGACCAAAGTACAAAGTGTAGCAATGTATATGTCTTCATGAGCAATGTGCAATGTCAATAGTTCACAATTCAAAGGTTCATAACAATAGTTCAATATCGAGGTCCAATATCAATATTTCAATATCAAAGGTTCAATAGCACAGATTCAATAGCACAGGTCAAAAGCAACAATTCAGTAGCAAGGGTTCAGTAGCAATGGGTTCAATACTGGAAGTTCAGTAACAGTGGTATAATAACAGAGGGGTCAAAGCAAAGATTCAATAGCAATGGTTCAATAGCAATGGTCAAATAGCAAAGAAATATCATAAGCGAACAAAGTCGGAGGATCAGAAAGTCATGAGAAATCCCTACTGAAAAGGGATAGAATATCTGTACCTTATTCGAAGCAAGCAAAATAGGAAAGTAAAGTCGCAAGACGAATCAATCCCGCCGTCCGGAACCTATAAATTAGATAACGCTTATTAAGATCAAATTATTCGTTTTAGACGGCTTTCCATTTTTGCAGGTTTCTACTTTTAGTAACTTTCCCTTTTAGGTAACTTTCTATTTTAAGCAGGTTTCTATATTTAGTAAGTTTCCGCGATTAGAAATTTTACCGATTCGTAACTTTCAATTCTTAAGCTTATCACGCTAAATATTTTCCCAAATTAGAAAGGCTTTCAACTTTGTAAATTGCCCGAAATAGAAAGTTTAGATTTAAAAATGCAACTTAAATAAAACAAAGGTCTAATAAAATAATTATCATGGTTAAGGGTTTAACATAAAATGATTCAAACTTAAGGTTTAAAATGTAACTTATCAAAGTTAGGGCTTATAGCGACAATTAATCAAACATTAAAACTTAATATCATTCTTATAATAGTTTAAGGTTGTAATTTGCCAAATCATAAAGTTTAAGGTTTGCATGTGATAATGCTCTAAATATGAGGGTTAAAAGTGAAAAATGTCAATATTTAACATGCACATTCGTACAGATCATGTCTTCCATTTCACAATTCATTTTTTTAAAAAACGTTTTCCTACTTGAATTCGACATGCAATTTACCCTCGCTCGCGGTACAAACGGCTAACCAACGCGACTCGGAAAACACACCTAGTGATTACCCCCGACTCATCTTCCCCGAAACACTTTCAAAACTCCAAAAGACCCAACCATTTTTTCCCGCGGTCACCCTCAAAGTTACCCCTACAAGATTTCATATGCATGTTCGATCAATATTCAAGCTCGTTCGCGGTTCAAACAATTAACATTCGCGACCTAGTAAAAATATATTATGCTTAACCCCCGGCTTGACTATCCCGACACGCTTTCAAACCACAAAACGACTCAACCATTTATTCCGCGATCGCCCTCAAACTTACCCTCAAGAACACAATTCATTTGTCTTACTTTATCACCATGCGTATAAAAAAAACTTGACATATCATTTGAATACATTATTGTCATGAACACACATGCTACATCTATACATTACAGGTTTGAAATTTTCACTTGCACGAGTACTTAACAGCACATCCAAAGTGCAGTTTTCATGCTTATACTATTTACCCTTTTTAAGATTTCAAGTGACTTATATTTCATTTGCATGACCGTCTTTAAAGAAACAAAATATATTGGTGTTGACATGATAAAGGCTCGACTAAAATGGTACAACATGGGTCGATTTCATGGCCCTTTATTACGTATCATTCAAGTGAGAGATTGTATCATTCTATATGGTTCTAGTACATGCTTTTATGCAACCGTTCTCATCATTTTATGTGATGTTTTATTCCTGTATATAGGTGGGCGCATGGAGGACAAAACCCACGACGCCAATCAGGAAACAAGAAAAAAAAAGAGACGAGATGATGTTGTGTTACCTTTGTAGCGTGAGAAAGAAGAAGAAACAAGACCAACACGAAAACAAACCAACTCCCTTGGCCTAGCAAAACCCACGACAAGGAGCAAAACAACACCCACTACCAATCCTCCTTGAACCAGCCTTGATCACATCAGCTACGAATCTCCTTGAACTCCTTGATGTCAAATGAAGATGGGAAAAATATTGATGAGCCGTCACGTTATGGCTAGGGTTTCTTGATGATTATTTTTGGATGGAATGGTAAGTTACAAATGAGAGAGAGGTGACATTAAATGGGAAAATATTTTGGGAGTGGGAGGCTTCAATAGGGCCGAATGGGGAGGGATTCAGTTGAGATCAAATCAATTTGCATATTTACCATATTTACATGTTACATTTGTTTTAAATTTCTCTAATAACTTGTACATATAATAGTCCATTAAACTTAATATTGTGTTATATATATTTTGTAATATAAGTGTGAGTTGAATTTATTTTCTTGCATAAATCATTTATAAGTTTAGTGTTTAACGTCTTTAACAAGGTTTATGTGTTTTTTTTTCGAGTTCTCATAATTATTAAGCTGAGGGGCAAAATAGTCATTTAACACGTTCACGATTTTTAGGGTTTTACATTTTCTATCTCTTCTCTTCTTTACACCAATCAACATATGACACATCTCTTGTGTGGATTTTTTTTTTTTTTTTTTTTTTTTTTTTGAATCTTGTGTGGTTGTAGCATTACTCTTTAAAAAAAATTCACACTTTTAAGTGTAAAGAAATTTAGAATTTGTCCACACTTTCAAGTGTATACTATATTTCTAACACCCAAATTCTCCACACTTTTTCCTCTTGTGTGAAGAATTTGTAACAGAATTTGGGTGTTACAAATATAGTGCACACTTGTAAGTGTAGACACTAGATTTCTTCACACTTAAAGGTGTGAACTTTTTTTTTAAACACATATAGATGTGAAAACTTTTTTGTTTTTTAAAATTTTTCACACTTATTTATATAACCAATTTTACACTTAGTGTGATAAAATGACATTTTTTTTGTAGTGTATGGCGATGCCAAAGCGTGAGGCGTGACTTTCACGTTATGAAATAGACCGAGACGTCACCTCATGTCGACTTCAAACAAGCTAGCAATTAAATCTCGCAAGCTTCTATTAGGTGTGTGCAGTGTATGTGAACCACTCGATCCATTGCTCGTATTGTCCTGTTCGACCCAAACTTCCCTCTTGTACTCGATCTATTGCTCCTCTTGTCCTTACGGATGGTGATCCATAAGTTTGTAACTTCATTATGAATTTCAGGGTTCTAAAAGGCGTGTTATGGCGATGCCAAAGCGTGAGACGTAACTTTCACGTTATGAAATAGGCCGAGACGTTAACTCATGTCGACTTCAAACAAGCTAGCAATTAAATTTCACAAGCTTCTATTAGGTGTGTGCAATGTATGTGAAGCAATCGATCCATTGCTCGTCTTGTCCTATTCGACCCAAACTTCTCTCTTGTACTCGATCTATTGCTCCTCTTGTCGTTATGGATGGTGATCCATAAGTTTGTGACTTTATTATGAATTCCAGGGTTCTAAAAGGCGTGTTATGGCGATGCCAAGGCGTGTAATGGCACGCTAATGCGCGAGGCGTGACACATTTTTTTTAATTCAACTTCGATGAAAAATACCTTTCTAAAAGAAATGGACAAGATTACATGCAATAATAGTTTCTTGACTTTGCTCTTTACATATAACACTTTTTGTAAACTCGCTATATATAAAATATGATATAATTATATACATCTATAAATATTTTCATATTTTCTACCGCATTAAGTCGCGCTTTAAAAAACGCCGTAGCTTCGCCATGACTTCTAAAGTGTAAGGCTTGACCATGCCGCCACGCCATGGCTTAGCTATTTATAACATTGATTCTGATATATTATTGGGGGAATTGCATATATACCCACTAAAACATGAATATTTGCATATATACCCAACATACAAGTTTTTAATGCATAATGTATAATGATATTTTAAACATGTTTTGAGTATATATGTAAATATGCAAGTTTTAGTGAAGATATATGTAATTGCCCCTATATCATTTTGCTTCAATTACACCACAATATGTGTAGCGTCGATCAACACATTGTTGCCAAGTTACCATTTGCTTTTTCTCGATATAATTATGACCCCTAAAATAAAAAAAATGACATCAAAATAAAAGCTATATAAAACCACCTCCTTTTAACACGTACCATATCTCTTTTTTCCCTCTCCATCATCTTACCCTCTTTTTTCTCGCGTGTCATTTTCTTCGTTCTTAATTTCTTAAATAATAATACGATACTTCAATTCGACATTTAATTATGTTAATTCGTGATTTAACCTTATCATTTCACGATTAAATTCTTTTGAATTCGTGATCTAATATCTTCAATTCTATAGTAAGTTTTTTCATTTTTTTCTCAAGTTTTTATTTTAAATTAAGATCAATAAACATAAATTCATCATTAATTTTTCATTTTTCATTGTTCTTTCTAGTTTTTCCCTCTACAAATTTTATTAGAATTTCTATAAAGTGTTTAATAAAATCTCAATGAAATTTTGCTAGTTTTAGACTTTGAAAGTATTAATCACGTTAAACAATGTTTTATTAATTCTTTTAAAAACCAATATTTTGATATGGAAAACTTTAACTTTAATTTAATATGATGAATATCATAATGTCCATCAATTATAATTCGTTATTTATCGGTGTGTTTTTCTTTTTCTTTTTTAAAAAGTTTTTTTCTTTTTTTGTTATCACAATATTTATCAGTTTTCTTTTATTTTATGAACAAATCGTTCATCGGTTATATCACGTTATTTACCGGTTTTCATTTTGAAGAACTTTTTCTTTTTTTGTTATTGCAAAGTTCATAAGTTCTCTTTGATTTTTTATCGGTTAGATCTTGTTGTTTATTAGTTTTTTTTTTAAGAACTTTTTCCTTTTTCTTATTATGATATTCATCAGTTAAATCATAATGTTCATCAGTTAAGAGTGAAAATAACAAAAAATAAGCTGACAAAAATAAAAGGGGATACTTGTTAGTTGTCACCACATAATAACTTTTAATACTTGTTACACTTTCTCTCCTTTCTTTAGGATCACAGCTCTTATCTCATATGCAGGGACGGAGCCAGAAAGAAATATGACCGGGTGTATAATTTTTTTTAACTGTAACATAATAGAGTTTAAGATGCTAAGTAAATAATGCTAAAAACACATTTCGATGGACCGGGGTCATTTAAGATGCATTTGAGAAAAATCGATGTTTTTTTTTAAAATTAACACTATATCGAAAAAATTCATAGGTGTCCCGGACACCCACGGGACCCCTCTTGACTATGTCCGTGCTCATATGATATCTTGTATAGAAACAACACACATGTTTTGGACCTTTCTAGGAGTGTGAAATTTCTTCTAATACACACAGCCAAGGAATGGATGGATGAGAACGTCTCTAAATCTTCCTAAACCAAATAACCTTCTATCATCAGTGTTAAGTGCGAAATTTTCAGAAACCCAAACTTTTAGAAGCGGAATAGAAAGTAAGGGTTAATATGCAAATACATAACTAAACTTACAAAAAAAAAAAGAAAAAAAAAAGAAAAAAAAAAAGGAGTCTAAACGAAGAACGTTTATTTTGTTTATTTGGGTTACCGAACATATAATAATAGACATTTAGATTGCTATTATGTAATTTTAGTGTTAATGTGAGGGACTTTAACGCATACTTTTGGATAATTTAACTAACATAAATGTTGTTTTTATAAGTTTAGTGATGTGTACAAATATTTTTATAAGTTTAGTGACCGAAGTGTCATGTTTAATAAGTTTTGTAACCCAAATGAATAAAATGAAAACTCATTACCTTAAGCGTACTTTTATGAAATTTTTAGTGGCTTATTTGTACATTAACCCGGAAAGCAATTAGAGTCTCACAAGAGTACTCTTATAGCGTGACGTGATGATGACGTGACCTCGATCGAGTGACGGTGTTGTTGAGCAAAACCTGGCCGGCATGAATGAATGCTTTTTTTTTAATACCTAGGCCGGTGTCATTGAGCAGATGTTCAACCTAGCATGAAGTGCTGAAGACATTACTTAGACTGTAAAAGCTCAAACAATAACTTTTAAGTTGGAATGTTTTTTTTTAATGTATCATTATTATCAGGATAAGCATAGTCGATCATTTTGCAACCACCACATCGATCATTTTGCAACCACCACATCGAAACACAGTTTAGTTGAGTTGTTGAGGTTAGCCGAATCCCCCGAGGGAAAGACGCTCTCTTGGACGATATCAAGGTGTACTCTCATACATGGATTGTTAATAGAAATGGATCTCTTAAACCCAAGTGGTTCGATTGGATTTGTAACTCACAATCATCTTGTAATTTCACGTTGCAATTTTTCCTTCTAGCTCCTTGATAGTTTATAAGGAAATTGCTGTTAAAAAGAAAAGTAAAATTCAAAATAGTGAACGATGCAACATAGCACTTATATATGGGAAATTGTGTATCGCAAGGTATGGTCATATCTGTTATCACAACACATGTGACGTTTAGATAGATTAATCAAACAACCATTAATGGGTGTTTATTACGCACAGGCGTCCTTAGATTCATCTTGTAATAGAAAATTTAGTAAATATCTTAAGCTTTCTGAACTTTGATCATATTCATGTGTCCAAAGTGTTACTGTATAGTCAGGGTATCGAATCACAAGATTAAGACCACAAAATCATACGAGTGTTGTTCCTAATGTAGAATTACCTGTTAATATTTTGTTTATATGGATCAATTTTGCAGGACCAAAGTCATCATCAACACCTCCTTAATTATCTCTGCCGATTACCTTAAATCGGATGTAAATAATTATGTTGTACCATTATGTTACAGTAAGATAATTATGCTGTCATTCTAGGGACTTAAACCTTTTATTAGAAGACTTGTGATGGTTTGATTAGATAAACTACACCATTTGAACTAAGTCAAAGAAAGGCGGCCTTGTGCAACAAGAGATGTGACACAATCATCAAACATCTCTTGAATCGACTTGAACGTCAACCCTAAGCTCTTTATCTTGGTCGTGTTGAACTCATAATAGGGTCTTTTATGCTGCTCAGACCTGTAGAATAGCCTTCATTCAGTCTCGGATCATTAAGGGGACCTCGACATTCACTTGAAACTTTAAGGTAGATGTGGCAAGAGTGGCCGGTTAAAACAAGTCTTTTTTAGTAGGTCAAAAAAGGCTATCCGGGTTGGTTAATTATTATTACAAAAACAAAAATTGCAATTCCAATCATCTAAACCACTGATTAAAACCCTTAAGTAATGTAAACAGTGGAATAACACACTTAATTGGTAAGCTTAGTTTGTGCAGCTGTTAACGTCTTAGACCTTCTAGTTATTTATATTATACGAGTCCGCTGCCCCCTTTTTAAAACTGAAGAAAAACACAATGTAAATCTACTCATTCATAAGTGAATGAGTCGAGATTTATACCTTCTACTTTGAGTAAATTTAGTACCTCTTTGGTATAGGTAATGTAGGATAACGTGCTGATAGAATTGACACGAGTTCATCATTATCGACCACAGATGAGCTGCATAGATATCGTCCTTGAGCTTCTTCACATTCATAGACTAGAATATGGCATAGAGCAACATCATTTATGTGTATATATCCCATCCTTCCATGCCTTTCAAACCTCTCTGTTTCACCTATTTGGTTCAAAAGATCCAAAAACATGTGTATTTATCTATAACATTATTTATACATGGTTTTTATCATACGGAAATTGGCTTTATAAACTTTACCTTGAAGCAAGCCCAAGATATCCGAAGCTGTTGAACATAAAGTAGGAGGTAGGCTCGGTCCAACAACAAATCCGGGAAGAACCGTCACTAGATTAATCTGGTTCTCGTTACAGAAGTCCCATGCCGCTTTTTCTGCCAAGGTTTTCGAAAGTGCATACCATCCATTGAGTTTTTCACAAAGTTCAGCCGAGCTCCAAGACGACTCATCCATAGGTGTATTGGGATCTAAATTTGGTCTTACTCTGACTGCGGAAGAGGATGAGGTGAGAACCACTCGTTTCAATGACGGGTTCTTTTTACATGAACGTAAGACATTAAGTGTTCCGTCAACAGCTGGCTTTAACATTTCCTGAAAACCCCGTCCATATTTTAAGAAAGATATATATGGCTTTATGGATTATTAGAGTTTGAGCATACAAACATACCTGAGTAGGTTGTCCAAGAACCGGGGAAGCCATGTGAAAGACACCCTCACATCCCATGATTGCATTATCAAAGCTTCCATCTTCTGTTAATTCAGCTTTTACTAAACGGAGCCTGTCCTTTGCCCCTTGTAGGTTCCATAAGTGAGCTACTTTCGTGTCATTTCCTACCAAATTTAAACCACAAAATAGGATCAGTCAAGTAGCATGTTCCGTATGCATAAAGTGAAGCTGAGAACACACATACCAGGGTCTCTAACAGTGCCGACGACATGATAGCCGGATAACAGGAGTCGCTTGATAAGCCAAGAAGCTAGAAAACCTGATGCACCTGTTACACACACATTGCCTTGAGCCATTTCCTTTTTAGAGGCTTATTAATGTGATTTTGTTAGATAAATAGGTGCATGTGTCACAAGTGTGTTACTTGTATATATATAACTAAGATAAGTTAAGTTAAGCCACATAAAGTAGCGGATCGAAAATTTTGAATTAGAGCCGGTAAGATAAGTTAAGTTAAGCCACATAAAGTAGCGGATCGAAAATTTTGAATTAGAGCCGGTATGCACTTGGTGTTAAACTTTAAGAAGTTTTTAAAAAAAATATACAATTTGTATGTCCGCCACTATCATACGCACGTGCATACATTCTACCTGATGCCCTTAGGTATGTCCGTCACTGCTTCATTATCTTGTGAGGTTGGTTTGTTTTTTGGCCAATGGTAGAAAAAGTCCCACGTATTTCGCAAAACTACTATAGAAACAACCCGAGTTCGGCTACTACCCTAGACTCGGTCGACTCATTGATTAATTTCAGATATACAACACATTTTGATGTGAAGAGTTGTAACCTGTATAGTGTATCGTGCATTGCTTGTACCTATGTATTGTTTATATAATTATATGAGAAATGATATATATGCCTAAAACTTGACTTAAAAGTAGACTTAAAAACACTTGACAAGATTCTGACGGGTTGTAAAATAAGCGAATCCCTGTTTGCAGCCATCACGATCTTGCCAAACGTTTTTAGGTCCAAGTTTTAGGCCTATGTATCATTTCTTTAATTATATATCAAACAATTATACTAAGTGCAAGTTACCCTATTATAACTGTTTTCATTGACCGTGTGTGCAAAATAGAGGGTTAAGTATATATTAGAGACGAATTTCCCCAAATATAGGTAACGAGGTAATTTTATTAACATTAATGTAACTTTCAAAATCATTCCATTTTTACCGTTTGTTCACCAGTTACGTGTTAAATAAGTAATATTTAGCTAGCTTGGCATTTTTCTTTTATTTTTTGCTTATGTGTTTACGTGAAAGCCATGTGCATTAGAAGTAATAAATCTGCACCTTAGAGTTGCCGTAACAACACATCAAAACAACTTATATAATTATTCTATTTTTTAGAAAGGCAACAATTCATTAGATGACAAAAAAGAGAACAAAATACAAAACACGGCCATCCCTCCTCAGTTACAAGTCAATTAAAAGAGCGAGGGACCCGAAAGAAAAGAAAATACAAGCCAATAAACACAAACGAGAATCACGAACAAATTAACTACAACCTGATTATATGTGGCAACGAATTGGACACGAACACTAATCAACCCAATTTAAATTTAGGGTCTTAGTTCGGTGTTTAATCCAAAAGAACGAAGTAAGTTGTATCTCGAACAGTAAGTCCACCTCATTGTTTTGAGGGACCTAGAACACGATTTTGTTTCTGAATTTCCATAGAAAATAAAAAACAGACCAAACTACTGCTTGCCACATGGGTTTCAAACTATTGGGAAAAACACCGCTCCCATCCACGTTTAAGATGTCCACTATACTTGATCCATAAAAATTGTCCAACCTCCACCAGTCAAACACTTTGTTCCATAATAATTTAGCTTTACAACACGAAACAAAACAATGATCCAAGGACTCGACCACCTTATTACACATTGGGCATAACGTGGTGTCCAAGTCCATCACATACCTATCAAGTAGAGCTCTAACAGGAAGACACCCATGTTTCAATCGCCACATAAAAACACTATCCTTGTTTGGAATGTATTTGCACCATTTAGTTTCATCCATACCAGCTTCCTCGTCAAGAATCTTCAAATTCACCATCTGTTTAAGAGCTTTTACCGAAAATTCACAATTTCCACCCATCGTCCAAGACCACGTATCAATAGAATTCCAGCCCGGAGAAGATCCAATTAACAAATTGTTTAGGTTATTTAATTCACCTAAAGATCTCCCTCTAGGATTCCCCCTCCAGTCCCAAACCCACACCCAAGCACCATTTCTCCACTCACCTCTTCCTTTTACAGTAACACTTTTTCACCCTCAAGATTAAACAACCTAGGAAATCTATCACAAAGCCTAAATTCACCAACCCATCTATCTAACCAGAATCTAGTGTCTTCCCCATTCCCAACTCTTCTTCTAAAAGAATTCGTAAAGTTTAGGCCTACTTTCTCCATTTAGCTACCCACCTTGATGATGTTTCCCCAAGCGCCCCTCCCCTTCACACTACTTTGGCCCTCTCCATCTACACCACCATACACACTTTTGATGACTCTTACCCAGCAAGTGTCCCTCTCAACCCGAAACCTCCACCACCATTTACCCAAAAGACCCCAATTAGAAGCTTTAAGGCTCCCGACCTTTAAACCCCCCAACCCATATGATTTTAGAATAGTATCCCATCTTACCCAAGCCATTTTACGGCTTTCAGCCCCCCACCCCAAAAGAAGTTTTTCCTTACTCTCTCAAGTGTTTGAATCACACACACCGGGGCACGAAACAGTGAGAATTGATACATACATAACTGCTAATATTACATGAAAACAAAAGTGACACACATTACAATCTTGTACATGCACAAACCAAGAATAAAATTCCCATCTTTTCAAAAAAAAGAACAAAAAAGTATACAAGGAAAAAACTAATCTACATGTGCAATAATTTGAAATCTCAGATACATACTTAGCAAGATATGTATCACATGTCAAAACCAACAATTTATCAAGAAAATCGAATCTCAAGATGAATAATGGCAAATCTAGATCTGATGACGTATCTAGGTCGATATATCTCAAATCGAGATGATGACGAATTTGAATGTTGAAAGCTTCGGATGACACAAACGGTGGTGGCTCACTAATGACAGCGAGGGGAGGATGGAGATGGTATTGGTTTAATGATGACAACGGCCGATGAGTGAGATGGGGATTGTGCGGTTGTTTCAGTTGGTGGTGGTTTGATGCTGACAACGACCGAAAGTCTTGTCGCCGGATCAGTTGTCTTGTTGGGGGAGAGAGATGAACTTCTCCGTGCCCTAAGGTTTTCGATGCCCTATTAGTTCTCAATACAATAAATCTTTCAGTGCCCGCCCTAATAGTTCTCGGTACCCTAGGGTTTTTCGGTGCATTAAAGTTTTCGGTTAGTAACTGAGAAAAGTTTTTGGTTCAAGATGTTCTCAGTTAAGGATTTTGGTGAAATGGGAGAAACCTATAGTCAATGAGTGAACCGAAAACTTTGAATGAACCTAAGGACCGAATACTTTCAAACATGGAACCGAAAACGTTTTCTGATATCGTAACTTTTCACGAACCACAAAAGCATCATTTGCAAGATTTGACCCACCAAACTATCAAATCTTTGTCTTTAACATATCTAAACACATTTTAATCACCATACCATAACAAGATCGAATGAAACCCTTAAAAAATTAATATAAATAAAAAACACTCATTCATTCGTTTTTCTTCAAAATAAAACAAAATCTTCCATTTTAAGCTTAAATCTTTGTATTTAATCCGTGAATAACATACAAGAGACCTTTAGAAATTAGTTTGTACAACAAAAATTCAAACTTTATCATTAAAACTTAAAATTTTCCACCAAAAAGTTTTTGGTTTACCTTATAAACTCACGAAAACATTGTTAAACAAAATTTGATCTTGATTTTCGAAACACAAACACTCCACAATCATATAATTTAAACATACTCGGTTCTAGAGAGAGAAAGTAGAGAGATGGTGGAAAGAAAAGATGTTTTATTGAAATGAATTCTAACACCCAACTCTTGCACACCCCTCTAAGAGAGTCTAGAGGGGTATTTATAGGCGAGACACAAGCTAACTATACAAGTATTACATAAGTAGTCCTCACGTTATAAGTAACTAGTATCTAAAGCAAATCTCGTTACTGTCATCACTTTTAAGGCTAACAGAAAGTCGTCACCAACACCTCCATTTTCTCTACTGATTATCTTATATCGGATGTAAATAGTGGAACACATTTAGGTACATATACCATTATAGCATTATGTTACAAAAAGATAAGTAGGCTATCATTCTATGGACTAAAACCTTTTATTAAAATACTTCTAATGATTTGATTAGATAGCTACACCATTTTAACTAAGTCAAATAAAGATGGCCTTGTGCCACAAGAGATGTGACACAGTCATCAAACATCCCTTGAAGGTGAACCCTAAGCTCTTTTTCTTGGTTGTGTTGAACTCATGTTGCTCAACCTGCATAATAGCCTTCATTCAATCTCGAATCATGAAGTTAAACTTGACATTCACTTGAAACTATAAGGTAAATGTGGCAAGATGGACTGGTTGAGACGGGTCTTATTTAACAAGGGTCAATTAAGATTACCAAAAACCCAAGTTGGATTGACCCATTAAAAAATTGTGTTCTTTTTTCTTCCGTGTTAAATAATAAATGTGCTAATTAAGATTACACAAACAATAAAGTTACAATACTAATAATTTAAACCCTTAAATAAAATGCTTTGATTGTATAAACCGTTGAATAAAATACTTTATTTGGATGTCCGCATTAGAGATAGACTTTGGGTGACTTTTAACATGTTCGACCTTCTAGTAACTTTTTTTCACTTGACTCAATAAATCACAGTGTAAATCGACTCAGTCATAAGTGCATGAGTCAAAATTTCCACATTCTACTTTGTGTATGTAGTTTTAGTACCTCTTTGGTATGGGCAGTGTAGGATAACATGCTGACAGAATTGACACAAGTTCATCATTATTAATAACAGTTGAGCTGCACACGTATCGTCCTTGAGCCTCTTCATGTTCATAAACTAGAACATGAAATAGAGCAACATCCTCTATTTTAATATATCCCATCTTTCCATGCTATTTAAACTTCTCTATTTCCTAGTTTCATTATGAAAAGAATCCAACGCGCATATTCATATCATACTTGGTTTCATTGATACATAATTTATAACACGGTATCAAATGATCACCTTAAAGAAAGCCTAAGATATCCAAAGACGTAAAACATAATGTATAATGTAGGCTCGGTCCAACAACAAATGAGGTAAGAACCGCCACTAGATTGATATGATTCTTGTACAAAAGTCCCATGTTGCTCTTTCTACCAAGGTTTTTGAAAGTGCATACCATACATTGAGTTTTTCATAAAGTTCAACTGAGCTCCTAAAAGACTCATCTAAAGATGTTTTGGGGTCTGAATCTTGTCTCACTTTTGTGGTGGAAGAAGATGATGTGAGAACCACTCATTTCAATGACGGGTTCTTCTTACAAGTGTAAGACATTAAGGTTGTGTTTAGTTAAAAAGAACCACCTTTATTTTTCACAAAATTTTTGTACAAAACAAGCAAAATAGAGTTTGCGTTCAAATCAAATACTTTCCATCAAATTCTTTACAAAAACAGAAAATTTGCATTTCCTACTTTAATAAAGGAAACTACAAAACATATTTTTTGTTTTCCTTGTATCCCTTATAACCCCACTTATTATCTTGGGGATAGAATAAGGTGTTTTTTTACATAAAAGATCTGGATTTCCTCTTAACACTTACTCAATCAAACATGGTACAATGTTAGATTGTTTATTTTTCTTCTTAGTCAAACACGGTTAGAGATGGTTGCATCTTATTGAGAAATACGTAGAGGGGTTATCTTAATGCCTCTTACTCTAAAACAGATAACCATCCTACCGTTCTTATTCCCTCTACTTCAATGAATCTGCTCCTGCTACCCCCTGCTCCACCATTGTCGTCGGCGTCCATCTTGCAACTGCCACCATCGTCTTCTTGCTAGCACCAGTCACATGGGTTTTCTTTGTAATGGTTTTTTTTATTTTTTATTTTTATGGGTTTAGAACTTTAGATAAGTTGATCTTCATTTTTTTGCAATTCCTTGTAGGTAAGGTTTGTCACTTTGTCACAACTGATGAGTGAGTGAAAGTATTAAAACATGTTCTTTTCTCTTTGGTCCTTCTAATTTGTTTATGTTTTTTATTTGGCTAGTATATTAATTGTGGTGTAGCTTTGTGTCCTTGTAATTTAATTGAGCTAAACATTTTAAAGATGTACTTGTGAGTTTTAATTGTAGTTGTAGAGAATGTATATTAGATTTTGGTTTAACTACATTAGTATTTATAACTTAAATCATTCATACGTTTTTATAAATATAAACACTATTATGTGATTCAGATTCGGACTTTTCAGCCACCTCTAACTAGTCAGATGTGGTAATCAAAATTCGACGTACAACATCTTAATGAAACAAACAACACCTAAGTGTTCCATCAACAGCCGACTTTAACATGTCTTGAAGAATACGTGCATGTTTTAAGCAAGATATATATGGGTTTATGGATTATTCAAGTTTGAGAATACAAACATACCTGAGTAGGTTGCCCAAGTACTAGGGAATCCATGTGAAAGACACCCTCACATCCCATGATGCTTTTTCGTCTGACACCTAAGGAGTTTTAGACTTTTCTATATTTTGTGTATAAGGAAAAAAAAAACTACAAAAAAAAAACTACCATGCAAGCTTCTTATTTGGTTGGGTTTAAGATAGACACACTATTTGATTAGATTGCTTATTTTTCGTACGAAACAACTCACCATTGCTGGGGCTGATTCTTAAAGAAAGATGAATCGACACAGTACGAAGTTAGGTTCTCCGCCGATTTAATTTTTCTAACTCTATAGAAAAAGAAATGTTGAAGTGGCCTTTTTAAGGGGTGTTTGTTTCGGCTTATGTGATCGGTGCTGAACCGTCAAGTTTTATTACTCAAGCCTGCCACTTGTGAATGGCCGACCGTAACAAACTTAAAACAGTTCAAGCACAAATGCAATGAAGATCAGGAGAGTATAGTGTTTCCCCAGGTCGTTAAGTCCCAACGAGCTGTGCGAGAATAGTCAAACGTAAAGTGATCGAGAGGATTTGAACGGGAAAGGATTGTGGTTGATCTATACCTAAAGAGAAAGCCCATAAACTACAGGGGCTTAAATGCAAATTTAAAGAAAATTAAAAAGATAAAAACTATTAAATAAACGCTATCACTATATTTAAAATGATGTTTTTGTTTTTATGTTTTTATAAAACTGAAATTAAAAACCACGTAGCGTACAAATGAAAACGTGAAACTTACACAATATAAATCCTAAAAATATGAAAAATACATTTTTACAAACCTAATGATATAAGAAAATTTATAGAAAAAGAAAATTATTTTTATAACTAATTATTTAATTATTATTAATTAAAAACTATTTTTAACTATTTAATAATAACTTATAATACAAGAAAATAGGAAATAAACCTAGAAAAATAAAATTAAGACTTAGAAAAATCTAAAATATCAAACTAGAATTTTCAAAACTATTTTTGTATTTTTCTGATTATTTTTCTATTTTTTATGAATTTTAAACTATTAAAAACTAATTAAATTACTAAAAATTACAAAATAAACTATGAAAAATCTGGAAAATTACTTTTTTTACTTTTTATATTTATCTAAACTTAATAAAAATGAAAAGTTATTTTTTTGGACTTTTTCTGATTTTTTTGTATTAAAAACTAATTAAAAATGCTTAAAAACTAATTAAAATAAAGAAAAATAGCAAACAAGCTTGGAAAAATCTGAAAATTTCAGGAAAACTCTAAAATATTATTAGGAAGCTAGGAAAAATAGAAAAATAGGTGCTTGTGTGGAGAAATAAGGAACTGATGTGGAATTTGCTTATGAAATAAGCACTTTGATAAGCAAATGGAAACCAATAAGCACCAAACCAAAACAGGAACTTTAATAAGCTAAAAGAACATAAATGCAACAAGAATCAACAAGCCCAAACCACTGGAATAGCAAATTACTCAGATTTGATGTTTGAGCTTTTGGCTAAAAACAGGTTCTGGGGGGGCAACTTTGAGCTAGAATATAAGCAAACCAATAAGCTGAAACTACAAACTAACAACTGGAACTTAGACTAGACCTGGTTGAGAACCAATAGAACAAAAACTAGACCTAGAGGAGCTCTGGTGAGCCAAATGCAAGCTCTGCAATACCTGTGTAACCCCTGTGCAGGCCACTGTGCTCTGCACAGGGCACTTGGGCCATTTTGACAAGCTCTTCAAGAGCTTAAAGAAAATTCATAAAATTATGCTAAAATGGACATAAGAGACTAGACCAGGAGAGCTTTCTGAAACCACAAGTTTTATTGAAAATGGCTCAGAAATGAGCTTGTGAAAATTCATCCTATTTGGCTCAAAACTGAGTTTTTGCAATATTTGACTTTTGACAAAAGTGGACAGTTGACTTTAATGGATTTTGATCATGATTTAAGGACTGAATTAGATGTAATAAGGTAGATTGATACTACTGCAATCTATATCTATGTATGTTAAACACAAAATAAGTGTTGGCTTATTTAAAAATCCAACAGTGAAGAATTAAAGATGGATAAAAGGCAATTTTGACTTTTATGATGTGTAGGCACAAAATAAAGACTCAAATGAGTTCAAACTACTTATATTGAGGCTGAATATGCAGTTGCCAAGTTCACAAAAAGACTCAATCTCAGATTTTAATACTAATCCAAACACACTTGTTTCCACTGATATGCAATTAAATCTAAACTAACTGATAAACTAACTCTAGCAGACACTTAAACTGAGT
Organism: Chrysanthemum seticuspe; assembly: GCA_019973895.1. NCBI lineage: Eukaryota > Viridiplantae > Streptophyta > Magnoliopsida > Asterales > Asteraceae > Chrysanthemum > Chrysanthemum seticuspe. Next base: position 227,415,054 of record BPTQ01000004.1, read on the forward strand.
TTAACAATCCTAAATACAACTTAATAAATAAGTTTCAACTATTTAAAACTACAAATACCAGTACACACAAAATCTGCAAACTGACATTGAAATGGAGATGAGATTTCTTACTCACATGCATCCAATTAGTTGCAGGCTAAAACCAGACCCATAACTGCTATTCTACTTCATTTCCAACCCAAAATCAAGTCCTGCATCCACCCATTTCATCACCATGTCCAATGCTTGGCCTAGTTTGACTTTCATTGACCAGTAACCAAATCTGCTTGAAACTGATCTTCAAGCTTGCCAAAAGCTATATGGAGCTTAATTAAACTTGTTTAAGCTTTCAAAGAAGCTAATAGAAGTTTAAACATAAAAATTTGAGACTGCAATTTGCAACAGTAACATGAAGATTTGAAACTTAAGTGCAACCTTGAATTATAACTTGAAAACAGTTTATATTGATGCAACAACTCAACTTGAGTACATTAGAACAGAATATTACATCTTAAGACATTAATTAAGCTAATTTAAGAAAATACGACATACAAAGAAATTTTTTAAAAAACTAACTACTGGTCTTTTGCTTCTTCCCTCTTCCTTTTTATAGCTCCAAAAGCTTCCACGTGTCCTCTAGAGTGTTTCCCACCACCCTTTTGAGCCAATGAATGAGTAGAGGTTACTTTGGCCATTTTATGGTTTTGGCGGGAAAAGGTGTTATTTGACTTCTAGCTCTGAATTTGCAGGTAGGGGGGGGTGCTAGGTGTAATGATGATGTGGGTGAAGTTTTGAGGAGATAAGGTGATGGGAGGTGATGGGTGAGATGGTTGCAGAGGAGGCAAGTGGGAAAGGGAAGAAAACCTGGTTGGGAGGGAAAGGTATAAGGGCTTGACTGGGTTTGACCTGGCAGGGTTCAAAATGGTTTGTGACAGGGGGTCCAAAAAGGTTTAAAGGCAGGGGTCAATTCTCATTTTGACAAGGCTTGGAAATTAATAAATACAAGGACTATTTGTGCAATTCTTCCAAACTTGAGGGACCAATCCTGTAATTTTCCAAAGTTGTTACAAGGGACCAATATTGACAAGTTCCAATAGTACAGGGACTATTTTTGACATTTCCAAATTTTCCAGGGACCAAACTTGACAATTTCAAAAGTTCAGGGACCTTTTCTGCCATTTGACAAAAGATTTATTCAAGGACCATTTTTGACAAATTAAAATATTTCAGGGACCTTGAATAACATTTTTCTTTATTATGTTTTACCAGGGACTGTTTTTGACAAATTTTGAAACTTGGGGGACTAAAACTGCCAATTATGCAAATTTTATACGTTTTTCACCAGATTTTGATATTTTTGCATTTAAAACACATAAAACACTTATTTGTGATATTTTTATCATTTTGATGCATTTCTGAGTGTTTTCAGATGTTTTTGCAGTTTAAATGGTACAAAAATGATGAGTATTTAGACACTCATCAATCCCCCACACTAAGATATTGCTAGTCCCTAGCAATGTTTTGAGAAAAATTAATGGATTTTATCTCTTTACCAAAAGCCATTACTTCTGGAGTAGCCAAATGTTTCAGTTCAAGTAAGAACCTTGGTACACCGATAACCAAATGATTTTGAGCAAATCACCAGCTTTCAACGGTTTTGATTTGTCTTTACCAGGAGCCGTTTGCTTCTGGACTAGCCAACTCTTAGATAAATTATCAATATTATCTTTGGTGAGCTGATTACCAATTATGGTTTTTCCACTGCCTTTACCACAAGCCATAAACTTGCGGGCTAGCCAACTCTTCACTTTTAAGGATATGGTGAGCTGAATACCATACAATTTTGGGCAAATTGCAAGCCGTCAACGGATTTGAGATATCTTTACCAAGAGCCGTTTGATCCTGGATTAGCCAATCCTTATGTGGGTTAGACATGGTGGACTGATTACCATTTGTTGTGTTTAGTACATAGTACTTCCACTAAAAAAAAAATTTAAATTTGGCCATTTTGGGGGAAAAATGGACTAAAAGGGTACATTTATGATCAAAATTCGCCAGAATTTCCCCCCCACACTTAGAAATGAATATTGTCCTCAATATTCAAAGTACCGGCTGTTATGCCTAAACTTAGAACGTAATAAGATAACATTACTATCTAAGTGTGGAAACACAACAATTATTCTCTTTTTTAATATACAATTTTCATTCATTTTTTAGATCTATATACAACATGTGGGGCATCTCCCCCACACTAGGGTGGTACACACGGGTGAAAACCCATGTTTAGCTACTGTTTTTGATTACCGAGTCGCTAGCTTGACTCGACCCCGAATTAATTTGTTCATGGGGAAGTAAGTGGAAGAGACAATCTCCATCGGACTTTCATTCAAGATGTTTGGATAAACATTGAAGTACGTGAAAGTTCCACACCGATGAGATACAGACAGACCCGGCTCACAAATGGCACATGGAAATGCCAGGGTCAAAGATAATGTCTTCATTCCCGAAGGAGTGAAGAACTGGAGAAGCCACGGGATAGGTAAAGAAGAGAAAGAAAGTCATGATAATGATCTTGACTAACTCATCATCATCAGGAGGGGAATTCATGATAGCATGAATTTCATCTTTTAAGCTCAATTGGTCTAGACATATCCCAGTTGTGTCTAGATCAAAGTAGAAGTTATCATACTCTGGTGGAGATATGATAACAGCGAGTTCATCTGAGAACTCCATGAATGTGAATGAATCATATTCAGAATTGATATGAGTGGGTTCACTGGTGAACTCCTCCAATGTAAATGATTCATAATCGGGGAGAGAATTATGAGAATGAAAAGTGGTACTGCCACTAATCTTCTCTCCCATATCATCAAAACAGAAGGCTTTCATTTCCGGAATAGAATCATCGGAAAGAATGTCACTATCCTTAATGGGGATAGGAGATGAAATAGGTTTTTCATTGAAAGCCTCGATTTTAGAAATGAGAAGACTGACATTCAGTAATGTTGCACGAAGTGCTTCATCTTTGATTTCAGTGTCAGTAATGGTTCGCGCAAAACCGTCAAGTCAAACAGACTTAAAACAGCTCAGACGCAAATGCAATTAAGATCAGAGAATACAGGGGATTCCCGGGTCGTTATGTCCCACGGAGACTCAATGGTGTGTTAAACACATGATCAGACGATAGAATGACCACTAATGATAGCGATCAGAAAGGATTTGAAAAGGATAATTACACTACTGAAAAAGGTTATAAAATAAAAGCGACTTAAATGCAAATTAAGAAAATTAAAAAGATAAAAGATATTAAATAAACGCTATCACTATATTTAAAGTGATGAACGTTTAAAACCTAAAACGTACGTTTAAATAAAAATAACGTAACCGTACAAATAAAAACGTGAAACTTATACAATATAGATCCTAAAAATATGAAAAATACATTTTTACAAACCTAATGATATGAGAAAATTTATAGAAAAAGAAATTTAATTTTACAACTATTTATTTATTTATTGTTAATTAAAAACTATTTATTAAGTATTTAAAATGCACTAAAATAGAAGAAAATACAAAATTAACCTAGAAAAATGAAATTATAACTTAGAAAAATCTAAAATATGATAAAACTAATTTTAAAACTGAAAATATATTTTTTAGACTTTTTATGTATTTATTATTAATTTAAAACTACTTAAAACTAATTTAAATTATTAAAAATACCAAATAAAAGGAGAAAAATAGGGAAAAATACTTTTTAAGCTTTTTACATTTATCTAAACTTAAGAAAAATGAAAAATTATTTTTTAGAACCTTTTCTTAATTATTTGTATTTAAAGCTATTTAAAAAGGATTAAAAACTAATTTAAATTCAGAAAAATAGCAAAACAACTTAGAAAAATCTGAAAAATTCAGGAAATGCTTAAAATAATATTAGGAAGCTAAGAAAAATGGAAAAACATGGGCTTGTGTGGGAGGAATTGCAACTGATGTGCAAATGCTTAATGGAATAAGCACTTTGATAAGCAAAAGAGATCCAAAAGCTACCAAACTGAAAATGAAGCTACAATAAGCTAAGATAACCAAAATACAATAACAAACAACAAGCTAATACCACTGATAAGCTAGTTGCAATGATTTGAGGCTATGAAATTTTTGCAGAAAAACAGTAAAGGGGTGCTCTCTTTGGACAAGGAATTAAGCACTCAATAAGCTAGAAACTAGGAAGCAATTATTGGAAACTCAAGATAACCTGGCTAAGAACAATTAAACCAAAAATCAGACCCAAAGGAGCTCAAGTGAGCCCTGTGCAAGGTCTGCTAAACCTGCACAAAACCTGTGCAGGCAACAGTAGACTGCACAGGGGATTAAGCTCCTTTATCACAAGCTCTTTTAAGCTTGTAGAAAAATCACAAAAATATACTAAAATGACCATAAGAAACTAGAACAGTAGAGCTTTCTAAAACCACAATTTTCATAGAAAATGACTCAGAAATGAGCTTGATAAAAATCCTTCTATCTAGGCCAAAACTGAGTTTTTAGGCATTTTGACTTTTGACAAAAATATGAAAGGTTGACTTTTGTGAAGTTTAATCTTGAATTGTGAACTGAAAATGAACTTAATGGATGAAATGAACCTAATGCTAGCTTAATCTAGGACATTTAAACACAAAATAAGAAATTGCTTTGTTAAAAACTCCAACAGTGGCCTATTATGACAGTTACAAGAAATTTTTGACTTTGATGGTTTTGCAGACCCAAATTAAGGCTCAAATGAGTTTATTAGGACTGACCAAACATGAAACAACAAAAGCAATTCACTGAACAGACCTATGGCCCAAATTTAATACCAAATCCAAACACCCTTTTAAAACTAAAATGCATTTATTTAACCAAACTAACTACTGATCCACTGATTTCTTGATTACTCTAAGCTTACAGGACTTAAATAAAACTATTTAAACAAGTATGAACTGAAATTGAACACAGGTAAAGATATAGACTTACTATGCAAATTGGATGAAAAGCTAAAAGTGAGAAGCTCACTCACAGGTACCACACTTGCTTGCAGGCTAAACCAAGACCCATGACTACACTACCTTAACCTATTCCAACCCAAACAAACTTCTGCAACACCCATTAACAGCTTCCATTCCAATTTTTAGTTCCTGTTGACTTTCGTTGACTATTGTTTGATTGAGAAAATATAAAAGTACAAAAGGACACATACAAATTTTGAAAGTTCAATAACAAATTCACAAAAATTCACATTCACTAGGAAATAGTTATTATTTTAAGTTCAAAGGAAAGGTAAGAATCAAATACATTTTAAAGTTAAAGTTTTCTAAAAGTACTATTTAACTTACAACAATAATCAACAATAACTCAAGAGTATTCGAGACTATTCGGGAGTATATCGAATAACTTACGAATATATTCGAAGATAAATCTAATATGAGAGTTAGTTTGTTATCAGTTGCTTTCAGTTGTCCTTGATTTTTAACCTTACCTTCGACAATTACCCACAACGTCTTCAAACAAACCCAACCTTATCCAATTCCATCACATCAGTACCCAGAACCAAATCGGACGTTCGTTCACACCATGGACACTCACTCGAAGAGTGAAAATCGAAAAGTAGGTTAAACGTATCATTCAGA